>CM066044.1:96720030-97245048 GCA_033557465.1 Ichthyophis bannanicus | reverse complement strand
TGTGGCTATGGGAGCCACATGTGCTCCGGCATCGCCAATCTCTACATGGCGAGTTTTGAGAAAAAATGGCGGTGCAGCACTCCGGTACCAACAACGGATCAAAGTCATGGCACAGATACATAGACGATATTTTTCTTTTGTGGCAAGGCACTGAACTCGAGTTGAAAGATTTTTCTTTATGGTTAAATTCTTGCGATCCCTGTATCCAGTTCACTCACTCATGTCATCACCATCAAATTACTTATTTAGACATCCTCATTACCAAAGGCACCCACGAGTGGGAAACGTCGATCTTTTAAAAAAGCGATAGACCGCAATACGTTTTTTATATTACACTAGCGCACATCCTAGAAATTTAAAAGATAGTCTCCCACTATCGCAGTTCCTTCCTGCGTTACCGCAGAAACTGCTCTTCTAAGGAAGATTTCAAGTTAAAATCAAAACATCTGATGGGAGATTTTCTAGCCAGAGGTTAATCCTCTCAGGATAGTGAAGAACGCCTACAAGAGAGCTTTATTTAGTGATCGCTCCCTCCTATTGCAATGCCGACATACCAACATAGGAAACAGTAGTATCTGGAGGAGACTCCACCATATAATTTTATAACCATGTTTTCCCCTTATAGCAAAGAGATTAAGAACAATCATTAAAAAACACAGCAATGTGTTACAGGCAGTTCCAGGATTGCAGGGATACAACGTGCGATGCGCCTGGCGATTTCGTAACATCAATTTAAAGGAACAATTATGTCCAGCTATTTTACTGATCGAGTCTAATATTGTGTCTACAGACTCCATTTCCATCATAGGCCACATTATAAATGTGGACAATGTAACATTTGCGATATTACGCTGGAGCTTACAGAATTTTCTCATCATGATGTTACTTACGCTTTTCGGCATCATACAACTTGTAATTCCATGAATGTGGTTTACATCATAATATGTCCCTGCGGGTTACTCTACGTGGGTAAAACCATCCGCACATTTAAGATACGCATGAGGGAACATAACAGCCGTATTAAATGCCGAACATTGGAAGCTCCTTTAGTTCAGCATTGCTTAAAAGAAAGTCACATCTTTGAGCAGCTACGCTGTTTTGTTATTGATCAAGTGACAACTACTATGCGAGGTAAAACCATTGATGAAATGTTGCTTTGGAAAGAACAAAAATGGATCTTCACTTTAAATTCCGTATTTCCATCAGGTCTAAATGTGCGATTGGATTTGTCACTTTGTTTATGACAGTTTTTTTAAACCTAAAGCTTGTACTTGATAGTATTCATATTACAATTTCATCTATTGGACAACGGCAGCTTGTTTGAGCCACATGATCATCTCTTTAAAAATGGCGACTGGTATCAATCTCGCATGCGCGGCGTTTTTGTGCACGGAAACTCGATAGAAACATTTACAGAAAATGTGCACTCACTACGCTTGATATGCGCTTAAAGAAGGTCTGGTTATACCTATGTTTTTTAAGATTGAGATGTTGCAACTGGCTTCATGACATTAATTTCACGTTTTTACTTTTCAGCTGGTAATGACAATTCCCTGAGGAAACGTCTTTAGTGAAACGCTCGGGCAGCCTGGATGGAGGCGTTGGAATTGCCTCATTTTTGATCACCTGGCTAATGTTAAAAAGCTAAGTTGGATTTTTCTTACTTGACATTTTGTATCATCATTAAGTACATTTGCTATAAGACTTTGCATTTAAATCATCAAAACTTTTCTAAAAAAATATAAGTCTAAAGGGTCATTGATGTAAAAAACTGGCACCGTTAAAGGGCTATGTGCCCGAGATTAAGTGCCGCTAGTTTTTTCTGAGACCCAGTTAGTAGTGAAACATACAGAACAGCTTGTATGTTGCTAGGTTTAGACGATTGACGGGGTGTGTGCTTTTTTGCTTTCTATACCCGTTTCATAATTTTCAGACTACAGTTTATTGTTTACATTGGAAAAAACACAGGCAGATAGACCGCTTGGTTTAAATGAAAAAGCGAGACCACCTTTGGCATAAAGTGTGGATGAGTCTTAAGGACTACCTTGTCATGATGGAACCTTGTATAAGGTGGATCAGCTACTAATGCCTGCAACTCACTGATGCGGCGTGCTGATGTGATTGCAATGAGAAAGATAACCTTCCAAGAAAGGAATTTCAATGAGGTAGTAGCTAAGGGTTCGAAAGGTGGCTTCATGAGCTGCCCAAGAACCAGGTTTAAGTCCCAAGCCACCGGTGGTGGCCTAATGGGAGGCTTAGTTAGAAGAAGGCCTCTCATAAATCTTGCTATAAGAGGATGGGAGGAAATAGGTTGTCCATTTAGAGGCTTGAAAGAAGCTGCAATAGCACTCAAATGGACTCTTACTGAGTTAGTTTTAAGTCCTTCATTGGATAAATGAAGGAGATACACCAGTAATGATTCCAGAGGTATCGCAAGGGGGTTAAGACCCTTCTGCGGACACCATATGGTAAACCTTTTCCACTTGGAAGCATAAGAGCCTCTTGTGGAAGGCTTCCTGGAAGCATAAAGGATATCCTATCTCCAGGAACAAGCAGGAATAAGTCCTCACATATGGGTACGTCGGAACCGACGGAGCCTGCGCGGGAAAGCTCCCCAGAAAGGAAGCTTTTGGGGCCTCCCACTGCACATGCGCGCTGCCTTCCCGCCTTCCTGACCAGCTCTCCTGTTTCTCTTTTTCCGCGGAGCCAGCAGGTCGTGTTCCTGTCACCGCTGAAGAAATTCTTATTTTAGTTTGTTTCTTTAGACCGCGTACCTGCCTTCCCCATACCGAAACGGTACCGCCGGTCTCTCTTTTCTTTTCTTTCAAAAAAAAAAAAAAAAAAAAAAAAAGATTTTATTTAGCACAACTTGTTGACTTCGGTTAGGCCACAGGCCTACACAAATTCACCGAATGGAGAAACCACCCCCGGGTTTAAAGAAGTGTACCAAGTGTAGTGCTGTATTTCTGTTACAGACACCCATGACTGGTGTCTTCAATGTTTGGGGCCTGACCACTCCATTCCGGACTGCCCATCCTGCTCCCAGATGTCTAAACGTGGTTTGCAGAACCGGGCCAACAAATTCCATGTGCTGTTTGCTTCAGATAATCCAACATCTCAGTCATCCAGGTCTTCCTCTCCGGATGGATCTCAGGTAACCAAACCTTCTTCGGGCAGGTCCTCAAAAGGCAAATCTCCTTCAAAGTATCGAGAGGCCCTCAATTTTGAGTCAGAGGACCCTGCCCCAGCCAAACACACCGGCGGGAAGCTCTGGCTTCCAAAGCACCATCTATGGGGTTACAGGTTGACATCGATGGCACGGCCTCGACTGATCACCTGTTAGACTGCTCTGGGGTACCGGCCCATGCCGGTACCGACATCCAGGCAGCAGTGGCGTCTATGGGCAATACTGTCCAGACCATGCAGCAGGCCGTTCTGGCTTTCATTAAAGCTGCGACGCCCTCGGTACCGCATCTAGCGGTTACGGGTCTGGTTCCGGTACCGTCTTCCATACCGGAACCGAGACCATCGTCTTCCAAACGCAGATCGGTTCCGCATGCCGGATCTGGGTTTTCACCCGATACCGATCCCATACCCGGTACGCCCAATGTCGATACCGATCGGTATGCGTATCGTGCGTTGGAAGCAAATAGAGGATACTCTGATTCTTCTGAGGATTTTGACTCCTCTGATGAGCTGTCTCTAGTTCTTCCTGAAGAGCCTTCTTCCCCAAAGAGGAGAATATCTCCACCAGAGGATTTGTCCTTTCAAGACTTCATTATAGAAGTAGCTAAAGGACTTTCTATTACCACATCCTCTGAAAAAGAACCTAGATCAAAGAAATTGGATATTTTAGGATACCCTAAGGTTCCTAAAGAGGCAGTCACCCTGCCTATCCATGAAATCCTTCAAGAACACTTGATGGACTTATGGGAGGCTCCTCTAACGTTGTCTCCTCATTCTCGTAGATTGGACACCATGTACCGGGTCCCTCCTTCTCCTGGTTTTCAAAAAACTCAGCTGCCTCACCATTCCATTGTGGTGACGTCTGCGCTGAAAAAGATTAAGAGTACCAAAAGGCACTCTTCTACCCCTCCAGGGTGGGAATGTAAGACCCTAGACTCTTTTGGTAGGAAAATCTTCCAGGCTAGTATGCTTATAGCCAGGATTAATTCATATAGTCTGTATATGGGCATGTTTCTAAGGGAACTTGCCCTAAAGGTACGGCATTTTGCCCCCTTTATCCCTGAGGATAGAAAGGAGGAGTTCATTTCTCTGGTGAAACAGCTTCTAGATGTTTCTAAGTTCTCCAACAGAGCAGCCTTTGATTCCTTTGAAGGTGCCGGTAGAGCTTCGGGCATTGCCCTTGCAGCCCGACGACTTGCTTGGCTCCAGGCCTCTGACCTAGAACCCTGGGTCCTGGATGGCTTACGGAATCTGCCCTGTACAGGTGAGAACTTATTTGGTAAAGACTGGCAAATTAAAGCAACTCAAATGGACGCAGAAAATGCTACATTAGATAGACTTTCTAAGTCTACCTCTACTCCTGCCAAGAAAAAGTCTTTCAAGAGGCCTTACTACAAGAAGGCCAGATTTTCCACAAATACTGGCCAACAATCTTCTCAGCCTCGCTTTGCTGCTAAACGTCAGCAACCTAAACAGGCAAGGTCAAAGCCTGCAGCGTCTGCCACTCCTCAGCAGGCTCAACCCCCTCAGGGGTTTTGACTTGCCCCTAGAGAACTTAACATTTCTGGCTCTAGAACAACCAGAGCCCCTCACCATTCCCGGAAGGTTAGCTCACTTTGCTCCCAGATGGGGGCAAATTACATCAGAGCACTGGACCCTCTCTATCATCAGAGAGGGCTACAAACTTCATTTTTCCAACCTTCCTCCACATACCATGGTGAGGCACTTCAATTCTCCCCCATCTCTCCTGGCCCTGTTGGGTCAGGAAGTCTCTTCCCTCCTTGCCCAAAGGGCAATAGAAGAGGTTCCTCTTCTCCAACAAGGGACAGGTTTCTACTCCCCTTATTTTCTCATACCAAAGAAGACAGGGGGATTCAGACCTATCCTAGATCTGAGAGAATTGAACAAATTTCTATACAAGGAGAAATTCAAAATGCTTTCTCTGGGCATTCTCCTTCCATACCTTCAGAGTCAGGATTGGCTTTGTTCTCTAAATCTCAAGGTTGCGTACACACATATACTTATCCACCCATCCCACAGAAAATATCTACGATTTCTGTTCCAGGGAAAACATTTCCAGTACAGAGTACTTCCCTTCGGTCTAGCCTCTGCCCCAAGAGTATTCACCAAATGCATGGCAGTTGTAGCCGCATTTCTAAGAGGTCTGGGAATTTTTGTATTCCCATATCTGGACGACTGGCTCATCCGAGCTCCATCTCAGTCAGAGGCCCAGATTTCCCTGGACCGCACAAGGCACATTCTGCAGTATCTGGGACTGGTGGTAAACCTTCCCAAGTCTCAACTCATCCCTACTCAGTCTCTGGAATTCATAGGGGCCCAGTTGGACACCACCACTGCAAGGGCCTACCTACCTCAAGTCCGGGGCCAACGTCTGGTGTGCTTGGCCTCCCAAGCTCAGTCCAGCAGTCACTTGACAGCCAGAGAAATGCTGCGACTTCTGGGCCACATGGCCTCCACTGTACACGTGGTGCCCTATGCTCGTCTTCATATGAGAGCAGCTCAATGGACCTTGGCCACTCAGTGGACTCAAGCATCAGGAGCGCTCTCCGACCAAATACTCACCTCAAAGCGTCTGTTTTGCTCCCTCCAATGGTGGATATCCACCAAGAATCTGTTGTTGGGGGCCCCCTTCCAACCCTTGTTGCCCCAAGCAACCCTCACAACAGATGCCTCCCAAACAGGGTGGGGAGCCCATCTACAACACCTCTCCACTCAGGGTACTTGGTCTCCACAGGAGACCACCCTTCACATCAACCTCCTGGAACTGCGAGCAATCTTCTTTGCCCTCAAAGTCTTCCATACCCTCCTTGTCAACCTGACCGTCCTAGTTCAAACAGACAATCAGGTGGCCATGTTCTACGTAAACAAACAAGGAGGGACAGGCTCTCTGTCGCTTTGCAACGAAGCTCTCAGATTATGGGCCTTCGCCAGAGAGAGCATCAAATTCATCTTCTGGCAGTGTATCTTCCAGGGGTTCAAAACTCTCGGGCAGACAGACTCAGTCGAGTTCTGCTTCCACACGAATGGTCCCTACATATGGACCAGATACGCAGAATCTTTCAGGAATGGGGAACCCCGGACATAGACCTCTTTGCAAGTCCGTGCAATGCCAAACTTCCCCGGTTCTGTTCCAGGACTCCGTGTCAGGGAGCTCAGGCCTACGACGCCTTTCTCCTGCATTGGGGTCAGGACTTCCTATATGCCTTTCCACCCATTCCTTGATTCCCAAGACTCTGTTCAAACTCCAGAGGGATCATGGATCGATGATCCTCATAGCTCCACGCTGGCCACGCCAAGTGTGGTTCCCTCTACTTCTGCATCTTTCCCAGGGACCCTCCCTGGACCTGGGAGCTGCGCCAGACCTTCTGTCTCAGGAGGAGGGGACTTTGTGGCACCCAAACCCCAAGTCCCTACACCTCAGAGCTTGGTTACTGAAGGCCTAAGCCTTCATGACTTCAATCTTTCTCAACCAGTGCAAGATATCCTTCATGCCTCTAGGAAACCCTCCACGAGGCGTTCCTATGCTTTCAAATGGAAACGCTTTTCCATTTGGTGTGCTCAACAGGGTCTTGACCCTCTAGCACTTCCCTTGAATTCTCTACTAGACTATCTCCTGCATCTTTCTAATGCAGGCCTTAAGACGAATTCAGTAAGAGTCCATTTAAGTGCTATTGCAGCATCCTTAAAACCTATAAATGGACAACCTGTCTACTCTCATCCTCTTATTGCAAGGTTCATGAGAGGCCTGACTCTAACTAAGCCTCCCATCCGACCTCCTCCGGTAGCATGGGATTTGAACCTAGTTCTAGGTCAGCTTATGAAGTCACCTTTTGAACCGTTGGTTTCTACCTCCTTGAAATTTCTTTCCTGGAAGGTCCTTTTCCTTATTGCAGTCACTTCGGCTCGCCGCATCAGTGAACTACAGGCCTTAGTGGCTCATCCACCTTATACTAGGGTTTCATCATGATAAGGTGGTCCTCAGGACGAATCCCCACTTTATGCCCAAAGTGGTCTTGCCTTTTCATCTTAATCAAGAGGTATATCTACCTGTCTTCTTTTTTCCGGCTCCTCATGCATCCAGTGCAGAGAGGAACCTTCATACTCTAGATTGTAAAAGAGCTCTTGCCTTTTACCTCAACAGGACTCAGCCACATCGAAAGTCTTCCCAACTTTTTGTGGCTTTTGATCCTTCTCATTTGGGACTTCCAATCTCCAAACGTACACTTTCCAATTGGATTGCTCAGTGTATTTCCTTTGCTTACCAGAATAAAAACATTTCTCTGGAAGGCCATGTCACAGCTCACAATGTGAGAGCCATGGCCACTTCTATGGCTCATCTTCACTCTGTATCCATAGATCAGATCTGTCGAGCCGCCATCTGGGCCTCGGTTCATACCTTCACAGCCCATTACTGTTTGGACAAGGACTCCCGCCGGGATGCCTTGTTTGGTCAGGCTGTCCTCAAACACCTGTTCCATACTTGAACAACTCCTGCCCACCTTCCCAGGATGGATGCCTGAGATCCATACGAAGATGGCGAACCCTTGGAAGGGGATCTCCCAGGCATCTTAGCTAGGGAGTCCCCATATGTGAGGACTTATTCCTGCTTGTTCCTGGAGATAGCACAGTTACTTACCTGTAACAGGTGATCTCTGGGAACAGCAGGAATTAGTCCTCACAACCCACCCACCTCCCCTAGGAGTTGTATCTTCTATCTATCTTCCTTTCCTCTCTCTATTGTCTCAGCTATAAACTCGAACTGAGGAGAGCTGGTCAGGAAGGCGGGAAGGCAACGCACATGTGCAGTGGGAGGCCCCAAAAGCTTCCTTTCTGGGAAGCTGGGGAGCTTTCCCGCGCAGGCTCCGTCGGTTCCGACGTACCCATATGTGAGGACTAATTCCTGCTGTTCCCAGAGATCACCTGTTACAGGTAAGTAACTGTGCTTTACTTGCTGAGGAAGGTTATGATCATGAAGATCTAGGTCTTCAGCATCCAAGCCCTGAGATGCAGAGACTGGGGATTGGGATGCCATAACATTCCGTCCTCCTGAGACAGGAGATCTGGCGCAGATCCTAACTCCAGGGAGGGAGCTTGAGAGAGATGTAGAAGCAGAGGGTACCACACTTGCTGTGGCCAATGCGGAGCTATGAGAATCATACGGCCTCTGTCTCTCTGAAGCTTGAATAGGGTTTTGGGAATTAGGGGAATGGGTGGAAAGGCATAAAGGAGGCCTTGACTCCAGTGAAGGAGGAAAGCATCCCTGGCCTGAGAGCCCTGAGCCGGAATTCTGGAACAGAACTGGGGAAGTTGGGCATTCAACGGACTTGCAAAGAGGTCTATGTCCGGGTTTCCCAAATTTGAAAAATCTTGGCCACCTGGTCTGTATGTAACATAGAAATATAGAAATATGACGACAGAAAAAGACCACATGGCCTATCTAGTCTGTCCTTCCATAACAACTACAACAGTCCCCTTTTTACCTTTAGAGATCCTCTGTGTTTGTCCCATGCTTTTTTGAATTCAGTTACTGTCCTCATCTCTACCACCTCCACTGGGAGACTATTCCACGGATCCAGTACTCTTTCCGTAAAGAAATATTTCCACATATCACTCCTGAATCTATCTCCCTTCACCCTCATCCCATGTCCCCTCGTAGCAGAACTTGCTTTCAATTGAAAGAGGCTCTCTCCCTGAACATTTATGCCACGGAGGTATTTAAACATCTCAATCATATCACCTCTATCCCGCCTTTCCTCTAAGTGTACATATTAAGATCCTTCAGTCTGTCCTCATATGCTTTTATAATGAAGACCACTAATCATTTTAGTAGCCACCCTCTGCACCGACTCCATCCTGTTCACATCCTTTTGAAGGTGCGGTCTCCAGAATTGCACACTATACTCCAAATGAGGTCGCACCAAAGACTTATACAGAGGCATTATCACCTCCTTTTTTCTGCTAGCCATTCCTCTCCGTATGCACCCAAGCATCCTTCTAGCTTTTGCCGTCGCCTTTTCTACCTGTTTAGCTACTTTAAGATCATCCGACACAACCATGCCTAGGTCCCGCTCTTCTTTAGTGGACAAAAGTACTTCACCCCCTATCCTATATTGCTCCCTTGGATTGCTGCAGCCCAAATGCGCGGCGTTCAACGTATTAAGATATTCACATCGAAGTTTCGGTATAGTGGAATGATTTTGAATATTCTTCAAAAGTAGACAAACGCGCCGACAGCATCAATTCTACAGCCTTATGGGGATGATTCCCTGAAGAAACAACAGTTGTGAAACGCTTGGGGTACCTAGCTGTGAGCGTTGGAATAACCCCGTTCATCTTCTGATTGGAGCTAAGTTTCTTATTATAAGATTGATAGTTCCTCTGTTTAATGAAGTTTTTTCGATGAAAAATATGAAAGAAAGAATTATGCAAGAATTAGTACATGAGGAACACAGCTTTACTTGGTAGAAGAAACTTATTTACAGTGAAAGTTTATAAACAAGACTTTTTTAAGAAAATATTTGGAAACAAAGTAATAAAAAGTGAAATAAGGCTAGAAACGGCAGAGGGTCATTGATGTAAAACTGGCACCAGCAATGAGCGATTAGCTCTTGGTTTACGTGCCACTGGTTTTTCTGAGACCAATTGCCTAAGTTTAGAGTGCAATAATTAAAGCCTTTCGGTTGCAGAGTGAGTCATTAAACGGCACGCATTTCTTAGTTACCTGGCAGATAAAGACCAGCATGGTCCATCTAGTCTGCCCAGCAAGATGGCAAGAGTAGGTGCACCTGTTGTTCTGTGCAGGCCACCCCTCCCCATGTCTTTGTTTAGGGGTAAACCCACCACTCCATGTAGGACACCCCTATTTGTTGAGACGTTATATGGTTCAGAAGCTAGATGGTACCGTCTATTTTGTTTTTATCCTATTGCTGTAAAGGGATCCTCTGTGTTTGTCCCATGCCTTTTTGAATTCCGTCACCGTGTTCGCCCCTACCACTTCCATCGGGAGGGCAATTCCAAGCATCCACCACCCTTTCAGTGAAAAAATATTTCATGACATTGCCTTTCAATTTACCCCCTTGCAGCTTCATGTTATGCCCTCTAGTTTTACAGGTCCCCCGTCTTTGGAAGAGGTTTGTTTGTTCATCATTTCTCTTTAAGTATTTAAAGGTCTGAATCATATCTCCCCTGTCCCTCCTCTCCTCCAAAGTGTACATATTTAGGTCTTCAAGTCTCTTCTCATAAGGCTTCTGACGCAGGCTCCAAGTCATTTTGGTCGACTTCCTCTGAACAGTTTCCAGTCTTTTTACATCTTTTGCAAGATACGGTCTCCAAAACTGAACACAGTATTCCAAGTGAGGCCTCACCAGTGACTTATACAGTGGCATAAGTACCTCTTCTTTTCTGCTGGTAATCCCTCTTTGTATGCAGCCCAACATCCTCCTGACTTTTGCCACCGCCTTCTCGCACTGTTTTGCCACCTTGAGATCATCAGAGATAATCACACCAAGGTCTTTCTCCTGAACCGTGCATACCAACCTCTCGCCCCCTATCGCGTAAATTTCTCTTGGATTTCTGCTACCCAAGTGCATGACACTGCACTTTTTCGCATTAAATCGTAGTTGCCAAGCATTAGACCAGTCTTCCAGCTTTTGTAGATCTTTCTTCATGTTTCTTCATGAAGCTTGTACCCCTCCTTTATGATGGAGAGTGTCCAATGCTCTGCTATTATTTGCCGCCATCTGGGGGCAAAATGACATAACCTTCCTGGAATGGTGGAAGGTTCTGGTCCCCCGAGAACCAGGAAGGCTAAGTTCTCTAGATGAGAGTCAAAGGCCCTGTGGAGAATGAGCCTGCTGGGCCGGTTGAAGCCTAGCAGCCTTTGCTTTCTTCTGTTTGGGTGGTTGCTGACTTTTCTTGGCAAGCTGACCTGCAGAACGTCCCTGCTGAACATAAGCAGGGTAAAATCTTTTCTTTTTAGAAAAGAATGGTTTCTTTCTAGCAGGATCAGCAGTGGACTTGGACAATCTGTCCAAGGTGGAATTTTCAGCATCCATTTCATTGGCTTTTTCCTGCCAATCTTTACCAAACAGGTTCTCACCAGTACAAGGGATATTTCCCAATTTGTCTTGTAACCAGAGCTCTAGATCAGATGCCAGGAGCCAAGCAATTCTACATGCCCCTATGGCAATAGCCGAGGTTCTGCTTATGCACTCAAAGCAGTCAAAAGCTGCACGGTTCGAAAATTTAGAGACATCTTGGGCATATTTGACCCAAGTGAAAAAATCCTGTCTTATCTTCAGAAAGGAAAGGACTGAAAGCCTCTAAATTATGTGACCTCCTTCAGGAACATTCCCATGTAGAGACTATAGGAACTGATCCTGGCAGAAAGCATGGAAGCTTGGAAGACTCGACGTCCAAAAGCATCCAGGGTTCTGCACTCACGTCCTGGAGGATTAGAGGCATGCCTTTTTGCACTCTTAATCCTTCTCATAGCTGACTCCACTACAATAGAGTGGTGAGGAAGCTGAGTCTTATGGAACCCAGGACAAGGAGGGACTCGATACACAGTATCTAGTCTACGAGAATGAGGAGAGGTGGTAAAAGGTGTTTCCCACATCCTCAACATGAGATCATATAAAATCTCATGAATGGGCAAGGTAGCTGCCTCCTTAGGAGTTTTGGGATATTGTAGAATTTCCAACTCCTTTGCCCTTGGCTCTGTTTCAGGGGCCATAGTAAGGGACAGGCCCCGAGCCACCTCCCTGATAAAATCTTGGAAGGAAATATCCTCTGGAGGAGACATCCTGCGTTTAGGGGAGGAGGGCTCCTTTGGGAGAAGCATCGCTGCATCGACAGAACTGTCAGAATCCTCAGATTCTTCTGAGGACTCGAAGTATCGTCTGTCTAGATGCTCTTGAAAAGCCCGATACCCGTACCGACCAAAGTCGGTACCGGGAGTAACCGGTACCAAAAGTCATCGGATGTCTGGGTACTGGCAAAGCAGACACCGATGCCGATGTCTATGCTATCGGTACCGGAACCGATACCGAAGGCGGTGTCGGTACTGGTGGGACTGTCTGTTGCGGTTCCGAGGGCTTTGATGCCGCAAGGACAGCCGCCAGACTGCGTTCCATAGCCAGAACTCTCTGGTCTATCGATGCTGCCAATGCATGGATGTCGGTACCGGAGGAGACTGTCGGTACCGGAGGAGACCGCTGGTACCCCAGAGCATGGCACCAGTAGTTCTGCCAAGGTCGAGGCCTCGAGAACATCCTGGAACCCCGATAATGCTTTGGAAGCCGAAGCCTCCCGCCGGGGTAATTTTGCCGGTGCAGAATCCTCGAGGGCAACGCCAGAGGCATCTTGATGCTTAGAAGGAGATCTACCCTTCTAGGACCGGCTGGATTTATGTTTAGTTACCTGAGATCCATGGGAGGAAGAAGCAGCCCTGGAAGACGTCAATGCCACTGAAGCTGCATCAGAGGGAAACAGGGTACTGAGCTTAGCAGCTCGGTTCTGTCGACCTCTTTTAGACATCATGGCGCAGGACATACAATCTGTGATGGAGTGGTCAGGACCTAAACATTTTAGACACCATTCATGGGTGTCGGTGATGGAAATGGTACCAGCACACTTGGTGCACTTTTTGAAACCTGAAGCAGGTTTCTCCATGGTAAGGAAAAATTTTTGGGCCTAAGGCCCAAAGGGCGCGTGCACCTGAAGAAAAAGAAAGAGAGAATATATATATTTGTTTACAGGAATAAGAAAGAAAAGACCAGCGGTACCGGTAGAGCGTCGAGGAAGGCAGACACGACCACAAAAAAGAAAAACACAAGAATTCTTCTGCGGTGACAGGAACATGACCTGCTGGCTTCGCGGAAAAAGAAGAACTGGAGAGAGGCAGTTGGGAAAGGCGGGAAGGCAGCACGCAGGCGCTGTGGGATGCTCCCAAAAGCTTTCTGATTGGACGCTGGGGAGCATTCCCGCGCAGGCTCCGTTGGTACTGACGATACCCGTATGTGATGACTACATTCCTGCTTGTTCCCGGAGATCTTCACTTTCTCTAGGAACAAGCAGGAAGTCAGTCCTCACTTATGGGACTCCCTAGCTACAGGCTACTGAGTCCGTAACCCAAAAACACGTCCGTGAGGCCGTGAACAGAAGTCGATGCCCGAAGGAGCCCGAGTCTTCAGGTCCCCGAGGCAAAGCTCTCGGTAGCCATCGAAGAAGGTTCGGAGGGTAGGAGTTGCTTATACCCCAAACAGAGTACAGCCTGGCCGAAGGCACTGTCCCGGCAGGACTCCCTCTCCAGGCAGTAGTGTGAAGCGAAAGTGTTCGCTGAAGACCAGGTCGCATCCCAGCAGAGGTCCGCTAGAGGCAGTGAGCACAGCAAGGCCACCGAAGCCGCCTTGGCCTGGATGCTTTGTCGATCCAACAGGGCACCAACCTTTGCTTGGGCGAAGGTGATGCAGTCCGCCACCCAGACGGAGATGGTGTGTTTGGTGACTGCCTGCCCCAGGCGATTGGGATCGTAGGCGACAGAGCCGGTCTGACTTGCGATGAACGTTGGTACGCTGAAGGTAGAAGGCAAGAACCCTCTTGCAGTCGAGTGTATGCAATACCGCCAATGCCCGGTCGGCATGCGGTCTCGGGAAGAAGGTCGGTAAGACTATCTCCTGATTGAGATGAAAGTCTAAGACCACCTTTGGTAAGAACTTGGGGTGGGGTACAGAGGGCGACCCTGTTCCCGTAGAACCTAGAGTAGGGAGCCTCAGCCATGAGTACCTGGAGCTTGCTGACTCGCCGAGCTGAGGTCAGAGCCACCAGGAAGACTACCTTCGAGCCGATGGTGACGTGCTCGCTTTGGCACCTCTCTTTGAAGGGTGATCGCGTAAGCTGCATCAGCACGATGTTCAGGTCCCACTCTGCCGGTGGTGGCCAGATGAGGGGCTTACCCTCGATGGGGAGGTGATGCGCTGAGATGGCACTCAGGTGGACCCTGACCGAGTTGGACTTCAGCCCCTCTTTCGAGAGGTGGAGGTGGTACTGGAGGACAAGAAAACAGGGCGATCTGGAGCTCGGAGTACCAGACCGAGAAGCGTCACCACTTGAAGGCATAGGCCTGTCTCGTTGAGTCCTTCCTTGAAGCGAGGACCACCTCTTTGACCTCCCTGGGGCGGTTCAGCGGGGCTAAGGAGACCCGTTCAGCTGCCAGGCCATAAGGGACAGTGAGGCCACATTCGGGTGAAGCACCTGTCCCTTTTCCTACATTAACAGGTCCGGGGCACAGCCCAGGGGGACTGGAAGCTCTGACAAGAGACGGAGCAGGAGCGGGAACCAAGTCTGTCAAGGCCACGAGGGGGCTACGAGAATCATTGAAGCACATTCCCACTGAACCTTGTGGAGGGTCCTTGCAATGAGAGGGAAAGTGTAAAGCAGCCCGGAAGTCCATTTCAAGAGGAACGCATTCAGGGCCACACTGCTCGGATGTGGAACTGGTCCGCAGAAGCTGGGCTGGTGAACAGGTCCATGGACGGAGTCCCCCACCGATGGAACAAGAGATTGACAACCTCTGGATCCAGGCACTACTCGTGTGGACGGAGGATTCTTTTGTCCGTGAGGACATTCTCTTGGCCCAGGAGATAGACCGCTCAGAGGGACATCCCCCAGCAAATGAGCAAAGGAGGATCACCTCCCAGCAAAAGAGGCGGGAGCCTGTTCCCCCCTCCTTGTTTATTTATTTATTTACATTCTCTTATATACCGCGCTATTCTGCATCAGTGCGGTTTACATTGAACAAACTGAAATTACATTGAACAGGGCATTATAACTTGGAGATAACTATTTACAGGGAACATGGGCTATGGAGGGTTAAGTGGCTTCCCCAAGACCACAAAGAGCACCTGTGGGACTAGAAACCCCAGTCCTTCCGGCCCAAGGTTGCTATCCTCTAGTGGGATTTGAACCCCCGACCTTCCGGCCTGAAGTACCTTGCCCTAACCACTAGACCACTCCTCCGCTCCGCTTCCGTCTTCTTCGGAACGAGGACGTAACGGGAGTAGAACCCGAGACCTCGGAAGTACAGCAGTACTTTCTCGACCGCCCACTAGGTGAGGAAGTAAAAAAGGACAGATGGCCCCCCCCCACCAGCAGAAGTACTGCCGGGGGGGGCGAGAGGCTATGCCGTCGGCGTCAAGAACCTTGAGCGGGTTGGGGTGGCGCCGGGGCTTGGGCCTTTCAGACTTGTGGTGGCCATGTGCTCCACCCTTCCCCTGCGTGCCGGAGGCCCGCGTGGTGGTGGGCGGGTATCCCCGGTAGGGGAGCCCCTTCCTCTGGAAAAACGGTTTCTTAGGTTGCTGTTTCTTCCGAGGGAGAGAAGAGGTCTTACGTGAGAGGCGGGTCCGAGTCACAAACTCCGCCTCTATTTCGGCGGCCTTGTCCTCCATGGGCTTGCCGAACAGTTGTTCGCCTAGGCAGGGGACATCCAGGAGTTTCTCCTGGACCCACTGCTCCACGTCCGAGGACTGGAGCCATGCCTGGCCCCAATGCTAACTGCCACCACTCGGGCAGAGGACTCAAATCCATCATATGTGGCGTGGGAGAGGTACTTCGAGCACTCTGCGACGGACCTCAGGAGGGTTTGGAACCTGAGGAGGGGCTCACCTCCAAGACCTGTTGAGAAACCGCCAAGCTCCTTGGCGGGGTCATGCAGGAACATGCCCATATACAATTGGTAAGCCTGGATACGGCATGCGAGCATGGATCTTTGATAGGCTTGGCGTCGACGGCTCTAGACTCCCTGCCCAGTGGGACCGAAGTGTGACTTCGGGCTCTTTTGCTTTCGCATCACCAATTCCACAACCATGGAGGTGTGCGGAAGTTGGGTCTTTCGGAACCCCGGGCCACGCTGGACCCTATACATGGCGTCGAGGCGTTTGCTCACAATGGGAACTGAAGCAGGTGCCTCCCACATGCAGAGGAGCAGCCTGGACAGGATGGAAAGAACCAGGACAATAAGAGATTCCCGAGGCGGGGACTTGTACTCTAAGATGTCGAGCTCCTCAGCCTGCGGGTCCTCCTCCGCCTGCATTGCAAGGTTGAGGGCTTGCGCCATGTCCCGTAAGAACACCAGAAAAGATGTGTCCTCGGGTGGCTAACGCCTCTGAGAGGTGGGCAGAGACGGGTCTTAAGGGAGATCCCGGTGGGCACGGGTCTCCGAAGAGGTGTCCCCGTCCGACTCCCAGCCCAAGAGGTCCAAGGAGGAGTCCAATTCGAGCTGGTCGCCCTGTCCGGAGGCCGAGGCCTGCTTGGAACCAGAGGCCTTGGAGGATCTCGCTCCCAAGGAACGGGAAGGCACTCAAGACAGATGCCTAGGACCCTCACGAGATTCACGGCTCTTGGGGGTTTCCAGGGTGGGTTCAGGTATCCCTCTCAAGGGAGCTGAGGTTTCGAGGTGCGGGCCAGCTGTGCTGGGCATGAGCGCTGCTCGGCAGCTAAGACGACAGAAACACTGCGCTCTAGTGCCAGCATGTGGGACTCTCACATGTGCGTGGGTCCCTGCGCCACCAACACCAAGGTTACCAGGTCAGGCATAGACGAGGAGAGGGGTTCCTCACCGGGACGACCCTCAGGAGACCGGGCGCCATTGCCTGAGGCCTCCATGTCTGTACGAGGTACCTTTCGAGGCTGCTCCTTGTCCGACTTTCAGGAACGCCAGGGAGTGCGCGCGCTTGTCTGGCACCCGACAGTGACTTTGAGGTCGTCTTCTTCTTGCACCTCTCCACCTCAGGGGACTCCTGATCGGAGTGCTGCCTTGAACACGGGGCCGGAGCAAGGGATTCCACCAGCGGAGGGACAACCGAGGGTGCCACCGGGGATTCTGGGGCCACTTTACGGAAAATGTCCTCCAAGGCACTGCTAAGAGAGCAGAGTTCTGGGTCGTGGTCGGCCCCCCAGACACCAAAGACAGCAGTCATGGGTGTCCGTGAGCGACATATATTTGGAGCATGTCACATTTTTTGAAACCTGTGGCCATTGGGGCAAAAAGGGCCCCCTCTAGGTTGAAGACCCGCGAGGCCAGCAGTTGAGGAAAAGGGCAGGAAGCCTGCAAAAGAAAATATTTTTAGCAAAAGGACGTCCCCTCGCTCAAAAGTAAAGGAGAGCAGGGGAAGGATGGGAGAGGACCAGTGCTACCAGAAAAAACACAGGCCAGAGGCTGAAATAAGCAGCACTTTTTCTGAGGGACGAGGACGTGTGTCCGAAGGGCTCCACGGAAAAAGGGAGACTGAGCAAGACAGCACTCTTGGGCAGGAAGAGGACCACGCATGCGTGGCAGCAATCCCACAGGCTTTCTTTGAAAGCTGGGGAATTGTTCCGCGTGGGCTCCGTCAGTGCCGACATCACCCATAAGTGAGGGTTGACTTCCTGCTTGTTCCTGGAGAACTATTCATATGACAAAATGGTTGGACCAAGGGACCTGAGTTGAGGTATTGGGGGGGGGGGGGGGGAGTAATTTGGATGCACAGTGAGAGCCTTTGGGAGGAATATAAGATCAAGGATATTGCCCTTGATGTGGGTTGGTTGATCGAAAGTGTGTGTAGCCCATTTCTTCCAGGAAGTCAAGAAATGCAGCTGATTGTTGCGGGGGGGTGGGGGGGGGGAGGAGAGAAGTTAAATTAAAGTCTCCCAGGATGATATGGAGTTTCTTTGTCGGATATGTGCAGGCCGATTCAAGTATAGTGGTGAGGTTAAGGTGATTGTTAGTGGATGATCTGTAGAGAAGGCAAACTGCTACATTTTTATTCTCAATTTTAATTAAGTCTATACATCACAATTGCTACAGACACTGGCAAATGTGTTAAGTTTTGTTTTGATTACTTTGAGGACTCCGCCACCTCTTCCAGCCTCTCTGGGGCAGTTGAATAGGGAGTAGTCATTTATATTTATCTGATTTAATAGAATGGAGTCATGTTCAGTGAACTATGTTTCTGTTACACAAAGTAAATTTGGGGATTCATCTATTAAGATGGCTCGGATTACTGGAATTTTATTATAGAGTGTGAATTTATTAATATGCATTTTAAAGGGATAATGGTTTTATTGCTAGATTGCGTATTAAGTATAGTGTTGATTTGGACTAATCTCCGGTACGGTATTGTTTGTGTCTGAGGTGACGATTTTCATGTAGTTATGTATTATTAGTTCTTTTTTTTTGTGGACCATGGGAGTCTATGTTAATCTGGCTCCAGTCTTGGACTTTGGAACCAGTGATGTGAGATCGGTTCCTCCTGTACTTTCTATGGTAGAGTAGTTATTGATGCATTTAGTTACTTAGTTATGCAATCTAGAGGGAGGATATAAATCGGCCAGCCTGCAGTAGAGTGCATGCTGCTCAACTCGAGCAGGAAGACAGTGTGGACTGTAATGGGAAACAGACCCCCAGTGTCTCCTGAAGAAACAAAATGGCAGTGTACAGCTGCTGCGAGCTGTGATGCAGTTGAGTGGGTGCAAAAGGCCAACTGATGAGAGAGTCGTGTGCAATAGGGAGGGAGATGGGGACATTCCACGTTCCCCTTGGGATGAGAGTTTGGTCTTGGATGCGACCTCAGATGTGACCAAGGGGATCCTCTCCGCTGTTCTTACCATGGTGCTGTAGTGCGTAGGCAAACTGAGAATGAGGAAGGAGCTGTGACAGGAATTTCCAAGAGAGGCCACCGCGCTGGTTAGCTCGTGTTTTTGTTTTTTTAAACTGTGGGAGGAGATGAGCCTGCGGCTCTCACAACTTAAGATCCTGCCCCCACATGTAGGCACCGTCACCCTGGTTTTAATCTCCTTATCCAAGAAGTTCAAGGCATGTTCCTTTCAGGTACAGTGGAGATAAAATATATTTATATATATATATATATTTTTTTTTTAATCTCCAGTGGGGCTTCCATTTCAGGATTGTATCCAAGGTGATGGAGGGTTAAGTGGCTTGTCAAAGATCACAAGGAGCAGCAGTGGGTATCGGACCCTGGCTTCCCTGATTTTATCCAGCAATTCAACCCCTAGGCTAGCCCTCCATGGTGGGAGTGTCGGCACTGTGCAGTGACGACCGGCTCGTGGATAAGTTCAGTTCTAAATGAGGGGTCCGCCCAAAGCCTGCATGTAGATCCCGAGCAATTGTGAATGAGAAACACAGCATTTGAGAGATCCACAGCCCTACCATGGAGGGAGCTGATGGTTTCAGAGCTCTGAAGAGCAGACAGCTTCAGGACTGTTTCTGATGGGATAAGGCTTAGCAATGTTGCCATTGCCAGAGATACAGGTATGAGCCCTAGAGAAACTAGCATATTTTGAGGATCCAAGGTGTTGAAGCTAGATCACCATGCATCATATAGATAAACAAAAGGATCTCTCTTTATGTATATAGATCAATATAGGCACAGACACACTTGTATCTCTGTCTATATCAATGTATAAACAGATATAAAAAAATATATATATATCTTGAGGAGTGCAAGGGATGTTCACCACCAGAGCGGATATCTCATTTCATCTTGTCCGTTTTAATTACTTACTGTTTAGTTACTGTATTCTTTGAATGTGAGCAGACCGTATGAAGGTGTTCTCAGAGAATTGTTGCATGGTGAATGCACCACCAGGTTGAGTGTTACAGGAACAAAAGCCAGGCTGGGACTGCGAAGACAGTTGTGGAGCAGGCCCAACACCAAAGGAGGATGAAGGCCAGACCCTTGATCGCAACCTCATGGTTGGGTCTGTAGCCTAAGGGGAACTTGCTTTGCCCGGTATTATCTGGGATAGAGCCCCTGCAATGAGGCATGTACCATGCCTCGAGGAAATAAAAATGGCTAGGAGCGGATGCCTGCCAGAAGAGGTGCAATGATTTTCCTTAGGCCAATGCTTCTTTTTTTTAATTTTTTTTAAAGTTAAAACAGCTGGGAGCCTGCCCCGATATAGGCACAGTGACCCTATGGCATGCCATAAAGCATAGTTACTCACCTGTAACAGGTAATCTCCGGGAACAGCAGGAATTTAGTCTTCACATATGGGTATCGTCGGTACCGATGGAGCCTGCGCGGGAACGCTCCCCAGCATCCAATAGTAAAGCTTTTGGGAGCATCACACAGACCTGTGTGCTGCCATCCCGCCTTTCCCAACTGTCCCTCTCCAGTTGAGTTTAAAGCTGAGACAAAGAGAGAGGGAAAGAGAGAGAGATACAACTCCTATGGGAGGTGGGTGGGTTGTGAAGACTAAATTCCTGCTGTTCCCGGAGATCACCTGTTACAGGTGAGTAACTATGCTATTTCCAGGAACAAGCAGGAATGTAGGCTTCACATATGGGGACTCCCTAGCTGCAGATGCCAGGGAGAAGGCCCCAGAAGTTGTGTCCCCCTGTGAAAGGGCTCCACTTCCCCCCATGGATCTCTGGCATCCAACCAGGGATGGTGGGTAGGAGTTGATTAGCTATGGAACAGGTGTTGGAGAACAGCCTGACCAAACAAGGCATCACGGCAGGAGTCCTTGTCCAAGCACTAATGGGCTGTGAAGGTATGAACCGAAGCCCAAGAAGCTGCTCGACAGATGTCGATGTCGATGCTGTCGGTACCGGTTGAACAGTCTGAAGTGGTCCCGAAGGCACCGAAGCCGCTAGGAGAGCCGCCAGACTGCGTTCAATAGCCAAGAACCTCTGGTCTATTGACGCTGCCGATGCCTGGGTATCGGTACCGGACGAAGCGGCCGGTACCCCAAAGCATGGCACCAGTAGTTCTGCCGAGGTTGAGGCCTCTAACATCTTGGAGCCCCGATAGTGCTTTGGAAGCCAAAGCCTCCCGCAGGGGAAATTTTGCCGGTGAAAGTCCCTCAAGGGCAACGCCAGAGTCATCTCGCTGTCTAGAAGTAGATCTACCCTTTGAGGACCGGTTAGATTTATATTTAGTTACTTGAGATCCATGGGAAGAAGACGAAGCCCTGGACGACGTCGATGCCACAGAGGCTGCATCGGAGGGAAAAAGGGTGCTAAGCTTAGCAGCGTGGTTCTGCCGGCCCCTTTTCGACATCATCCCACAGGCAACATACTCTGAAATAGAGTGGTCAGGACCTAAACATTTGAGGCACCACTCATGGGTGTCGGTGACGGAGATGGTACCGCCACACTTAGAACACTTTTTAAAACCCGAGGCGGGTTTTTCCATTCTAAAGGAAAAGTTGGGCCTAGTGCCCAAAATGGCGCGTGGCACCTGAAGAGAAAATGACTGGAAAAACTCCAGAAAAAAGCTTTTTTTTTTTTTTAAGAAAAGAAAGAACCACCACCGGCGGTACCGGTGTAGCGTCGAGGGAAGACAGACGCGACCACAAAAAAGAATAGAAGGGATTTTTTTTCTGCGGTGACAGGATGTGCGACCTGTCGGCTCCGCGGAAAACAAAGAACTGGAGAGGGACAGTTGGGAAAGGTGGGAAGTCAGCACGCAGGTGCTGTGGGATGCTCCCAAAAGCTTTCCTATTGGACGCTGCGGAGCGTTCCCGCGCAGGCTCCGTTGGTACCGACAATACCCATATGTGAAGACTACATTCCTGCTTGTTCCTGGAGATCAAGCCATTGAAGCATTGAAAAGCTTGGAAAAATAGAAGAGCATGACAAGGTTTTTTGTTTTTTTTTAAACTCACCTCTTCTCATTCTTTAGCGCCGAAGGCAGGTGCAATCTTGCTGGCGGTGGCAGAGGAATGTCTAATCCGCTGTGGCACTATGTGGGAAGGTGCATGGAGGCCTCATACCATGCCCCCTTGCACTTTCATGCTGTTGGTAGGCCAGGTCTGCTGTTGTGGAAGGCACAACCATATATGGGGGTGCAGCAAGAACAACTCTGGGATTATGTGGTTGGCACATAGATTAAGGTACTGGAGTGGACTAGCCCAGTGTTTAGAGCACTGGCTTGGCAACCAAGATACCAGGGTTCAATTGGCCTTGGGCAAGTCACTTAACCCTCCACTGCCTCAGAAGAAATGCCTGGCAATCTACTTCCGGTCATACTGCCAAAAAACAAAACAAAACCTGGAGCTGATGGGTCATCAGAAGCAAGCACTGAGTTGAAGGCACAATTTTTAGTGAGGTTTCTGGAGTCCAATGGATTGTAGGATCTGAGGCAGCATGGCTTTACCAGAAGCAGGTGTTGTCAGCCAAATCTGATTGATTTCTTTGACTGGGTGACCAGAGTTGGACCAAAAGAGAGCCCTAGATGTGGTGTACTTGTATTTCAGTAATCCAAAAACAATTGGTCAACTTTTCAGAGTGGAAAATGTCACAAAAGGAAAAGCTCACTCCAACAAAACCGTATGTGTTACTTATGAATCACCTCTTGATGTTAGTTTATCAAAAAAATGCAACAGGGTCTCAGTATACAAGGGCATACGGTGAAAACGTGGCCAGAAATATACCTGAACCACTTACACCAATAGCAAGCCCATTAACATCAGTGACCCAATTGATAGCAGCCAGCAATCCTCACACCATGCTCATAAATATAGAATATCAAACACTTAGCTTAAAGAGCAGGGCAGAGAAATACAACAGCCGCCCGCCGCCTTCCCCGACGTTACCACAAAAGAGCCCTCAAACGTTTCGCGGGACCAACCCGCTGCTTCAGGGGATTCAACAAAGACAAACAAAAACATACCAAATTATCATAAATTTATTGTACTACTAAACACACACCTAAAAACTACTACAAAAATTAAAATAGCAACCACATCTCCAATCACTTACCTACCAGCTACTCTTAAACAACGCTGTGCAGAAAAAACGCCACTCATGCGCATTGGACACCACTATCTCCATTTAAAGGGAAACACCATTATGTCACTATCTCCATTTAAAGGGAAACACCATTACGTCACAAAGGAACAACTCCTACATCTCCGCATCACAAACACACAGACCAATCAATGCGAAGATTTAGACCGGCCGGAGCCACAGTGTCAAGCCGAAAAATCCAAAATTGCTCACGCAACAAAAGAGTTTGTTCCCTACTCTTCCCATCACGTCCAGATAAAACCTGCTCCAAACAAAAGCATGCCATGTCATTAAAGGAGTGATTAAACTCCAAAAAATGTGGCACCAAAGGTGCCTCACGAACCCTGCAACGGAGCCTGCTTTTGTGTTCTGAGACCCTTTTCCGAAAAGGCCGGCACGTGCTCCCGATGTATAGCAGCTGACAGAGGCAACGGATCCCATATACAACAAACGAAGAGCCACAGGACGTGGAATCTCTCAACCTATAACTAATACCATGAGACTCAAAAGAGGAGGTAGTGCAGGACAGCTCACAAACTGAGCAATGCCCGCAAACAGTATGACCACCATCTGCCTCAGTCCGCCCAACTGGAGAGCTCAATAACTCACGTAAATTCCGCTGACGCTGCCACACACACAACTACCTGATTTTCCAACCCAGGGACCGTATGCACCACAGCCATATGCTTACGAACGATGTGTTGAATACTAAAACTCAAAAGTGAGTATTTAGAAATGAAATTAACAGAATCAGTATCCGCACCAGCCTGCTTATCTTTAGGGGTCAACAACAAGGACCGGTTGTTAAACAAAGCCCTCTTATACGCATCTCCAACCACCCGTTTGGGATAACCCTGGGCCAGAAAACCTTGAGCCAAAAACTTAGACTTACTTTTAAAGTCCCCAACATCCAAACAGATCCGCCTATACCTGATAAACTGAGAAAACGGCAAACTATTCCTAAGGGTCCTCGGATGCGCACTTGAATAGTGCAATAAGGTATTCCTATCGGTAGGTTTTCTGTAAACCGAAGTGACCCAACCATGATTGCTCTTACAAACTTCAACATCCAAAAACACAATTTTCTGAAAACTCCAGGCGCTTGTAAAGCGAATGTGTTCATCACAACCATTTAACCACTGCACAAACGCCTGAAAATCTTCCAATGTGCCTCCCCATAACAAAAAGACATCTATGAACCTATGCCATGACCGAACATAAAGAGAGAGGGGAGACCTCCCGAGCCATCTAGCCTCAAACCGGGCCATATACAAATTGGCCACCGAGGGGGCACACGTCGCACCCATCGCAACCCCGGCTAGCTGATGATACAAAGACCCTTCAAATTGAAAATAATTCTCAAAAATAGCCAACTGGGCCAGCTTCTTAACAAGCCCAATCATCTCAGAACCCATATCGCCCCGTCGCACAAGACAATCCTTAACAACGTCCACCGCCGCAGCCTGGGGAATCGAAGTGTACAACGAAACCACGTCCAGTGTTGCAAGCAAAAGGTCAGCAGAACCAGCCAAATCAGAATGTTCCTGCAAAATGTTTAAAAAATGCATAGTGTCACGAATATAAGCAGGAATCTGCAATAACATGGGCCTGAGAAAAGAATCTACAAACACTGAAAGAGGCTCAAGAACCGTGCCCCTAGTAGACACGATAGGACGCCCCGGTGGCCTCTGCATATTTTTGTGCACCTTAGGCAACAGATAAAACTTCGCTACGGTAGGACTACGAATATTTAAAAAGGAATGCTCTTTTTTGGAAATTAATTTAGACAAAAAAGCAGAGGTAGTTAATTCTAAGATGGTGTTCTGCAGATCCCTCGTAGGATCAGCTGACAAAAGCTCATAAGTGGCAGAATCAGACAACTGTCGAAGGGCTTCCTGTACATAATCCTCCCTCCCCCAAACCACAATTGCCCCCCCTTGTCAGCAGAGCGTATCACAAAATCTTGATTGACTCTCAATTCCACGAGAGCCTGACTTTCAGTGGGGGATAAAGTGGACCACCGCCTGTGCCAGGATTGCTCCAAACGAGCCACATCGTGAAGAACAAGCTGTTTAAAAATAAGCAGCCCAGGGGGCAACTGTCCCAGCGGGTTCCAAGAAGACTTTAAAGGCAATGGGACACAGAGGGAATCAACAGCCACTGTGATCGACTCCCCCCCCCTGATTTTTAGAGAAAAAAAACTTTAAATGCAACTTTTGTATCAGGCTCTCCAAGTCCAAGCGAAACTGAAAGAATCAAAAAAAGTCTTAGGCACAAAGGAAAGTCCCTTCTCAAGAACTCGAAGCTGATTCGCCGTCAACACTATAGAGGTTAAATTAATCACTAGAGAAGAATCCTAGGCAGAGGGAACATCAACCGGCAAAAAGCTGCCTATCGCCCCCCCACCGACCTTTGGCACGACCCCGAGTGTCGCCTCGTTTGTCGTGAGTCCCGCCAGGATCCAAAAAAACCTTTTGTAAAGACCTGCCGGAATCACCGGTAGACGAATCATCAGATGAGCTCTCAAATTCCACCCGCTTGCGTTGCTTCCTCTGTGCCCGTCGATTAGGATTAAGCCAGGGATACACGTGTTTCCCTTTAAATGGAGATAGTGACGCAATGGTGTTTCCCTTTAAATGGAGATAGTGGTGTCCAATGCGCATGAGTCGCGTTTTTTCTGCACAGCGTTGTTTAAGAGTAGCTGATAGGTAAGTGATTGGAGATGTGGTTGCTATTTTAATTTTTGTAGTAGTTTTTAGGTGTGTGTTTAGTAGTACAATAAATTTATGATAATTTGGGATGTTTTTGTTTGTCTTTGTAGAATCCCCTGAAGCAGCGGGTTGGTCCCGCGAAACGTTTGAGGGCTCTTTTGTGGTAACGTCGGGGAAGGCGTCTGGCGTCTGTTGTATTTCTCTGCCCTGCTCTTTAAGCTAAGTGTTTGATATTCTATATTAATGAGCATGGTGTGAGGATTGCTGGCTGCTATCTATTGGGTCACTGATGTTAATGGGCTTGCTATTGGTGTAAGTGGTTCACTTATATTTCTGGCCACGTTTTCACCGTATGCCCTTGTATACTGAGACCCTGTTGCATTTTTTTGATAAACTAACATCAAGAGGTGATTCATAAGTAACACATACGGTTTTGTTGGAGTGAGTTTTTCCTTGTATTTCAGTAAAGCATAGTTACTCACCTGTAACAGGTGATCTCTGGGAACAAGCAGGAATTTAGTCCTCACATATGGGTATCGTCGGTACTGATGGAGCCTGTGCGGGAACGCTCCCCAGCGTCCAATTAGAAAGCTTTTGGGAGCATCCCAGAGCGCCTCCGTGCTGCCTTCCCGCCTTTCCCAACTGCCTCTCTCCAGTTGAGTTTTAAAGCTGAGACAAAGAGAGAGAGAGGGAAAGGAAAGAGATAGAGAGATACAACTCCTAGGGAAGGTGGGTGGGTTGTGAGGACTACATTCCTGCTGTTCCCGGAGATCACCTGTTACAGGTGAGTAACTATGCTATCTCCAGGAACAAGCAAGAATGTAGTCATCACATATGGGGACTCCCTAGCTTTAGGTGACAGGGAGAGACCCCAGAAGTTGTGTGTCCCTGAACAGGGCTCCACTTCCCCCCATGGATCTCTAGCATCCTACCAGGGATGGCGGGTAGGAACAGGTGTTGGAGAATAGCCTGACCAAACAAGGCATCCCGGTGGGAGTCCTTGTCCAAGCAGTAATGGGCTGTGAAGGTATGAACCGAGGCTCAAGTGGCTGCTCGACAGATGTCGTCGATAGACACAGAATGCAGATGAGCCATTGAGACTGCCATGGCTCTCACATTGTGAGCTGTGACATGGCCCTCCAGAGAAAGGTTCTTACTCTGATAGGCAAAGGAAATACACTGAGCAATCCAGTTAGACAGTGTTCTCTTGGAGACTGGAAGTCCCAAATGAGAAGGATCAAAAGTAACAAAGAGTTGAGAGGACTTTCTAAGTTGCTAAAGCTCTTTTACAGTCCAAGGTATGAAGATTCCTCTCTGCATTTGATGCATGAGGCCTTGGAAAAAACACAGCTAGGTAGACCGTTTGGTTTAGATGAAAAGGTGAGACCACCTTTGGCATAAAGTGTGGATGAGTCCTAAGGACTACCTTGTCATGATGGAACCTTGTATAAGGTGGATTAGCTACTAGTGCTTGCAACTCACTAATGTGGAGTGCTGATGTTATTGCAATGAGAAAGATAACCTTCCAAGAAAGGAATTTCAAGGAGGTAGTAGTGTGATGCAGCAAGGGGTACACAGCCTATGCAAATTCAGGTAAAAGAAAGACTTACCTCAGAGTCACCTTTAGAAAGCAGCACTAGGCACTCTGATTCACCGGAGCAAGGGAAATTCTTGCTACGTAGCAAACAAAAATCCCATCAGGAACACCTGAGTGAAAATCCCCAGGTCACGTGCAGAGCGGGGGATTACTTAAGGCAAGGTTCCAGTCAGTGGAGTAGATTGGGAGTGGCAAGAGGAGGAGCAAGAACACGAACACCAAAGGGAACTGCAGAGAGTAGGACTGCAGGTCGGGTTGCAGAGAATAGCAGGAGGTGTGGCTCTCATCAGCTGAGCAGAAACCCCAGGGGATTGCTGGGAGGAAACTCTTCTCACGGAGAACCAGGAAGTGAGTCTGACTCCAGCTCTCGAGAAGAGAGGTTCAAGGCAAGCTGTTCCAAGAGTAAACCTGCTACCAGAAATAACCTGAAAGGGAAGCTAGGAGGATCCCACTACACTAGAGACCGGTATGTGCCAGTTCAGGGCAGAGGTCACTGTGAGAGGAAAGTGTTGTGGGATGGGAACTCCAAGCACATCTGCAGCCTAAGAAGTAGGTGTAAAACTAAGTCTCATTATACTCCTACACAACCAGCCTGGAAGGCAAAAGCCATAAGGTATAGGGAGCCAAGTATTAAGGCAGTCCCTGCAGAGAGAAGGAATCCTCTATATGATTATAGGGAGAAGTTTAAAACCCCTAAATGCCAAGGGCGTGGTCCTGAATATAACTACAAGCAGCAAGGTGGTTCAGAACTGTTATTCTGGGAGGAGAGCCCAGGCAGAAGATACCACAGGCCAGAGAGGTATAGCCCTGAAGGGAGAAGAGCCTCTTTTGATTATTACAGTGATTTATCACAGGACACTGTGTCTGAGCGCCATTTGTATGAGGAGTCTGACACAGGGAGTTTGGGCACTGCTGAGGAGAATATGATATGGGAAGACGCTAGCAATCTTCCGGAGCCCATTCCCATGGAATGCAGCATGTGTTACAAACGCAGGCTTGCTATGTGAATGAATGCAAAGAGAACTTTGTACAGGAAATAAGGATTATTTGTTTGCCATTAATTTGTTGCTCTGTTCATCTTTAAGTTTCTGTTTTCTTGACAAGTCCGAGCGGGACGGGGAATAAAACCCACTTTAAGTTTCATTCAAAATTTGCTCTGAAAGACTCTTTTATTTAACAAGCCAGAGCAATTACTTGTTCATAGGCCCTAGGCAACCGCCTATACAGGGCAATAAGGGCTCTAACCACGGGCCCCATCACAAGTTGGCGTAGTTTTATCGGATCCAGTCCAGGAGACAAGAAACTACGGAGTGGAGCAACGACGCGGGAAGAGCGGAGTTGACACGCCCAGAGAAGGTTCCAGGATTCCAAGAGTGTGACGGCAAGCACCTTCTCAAAATAAGAACCTCCACCTTGCTCAGGTAACGGGTATTTGGGCACAGGTTGGGAGGATCGCTGGTGAGAAGGAGAAGGCTTGGGAGGAAGAAATTTTTCCTTGTATTATTGTGCCACACTTGGGTTTGCGTGTTTCTGATTTGTTTTCCAGAAAAAAAAGATGACCACGATGAATGCACAAGAGGTTCTCAGGTGGATGAGCAGCCAGTTCGAGAAGCAGGGAGAGCTAGCTCGGCAGAACCAGGAGCAGGCCATCGCTGCCCTGGTGGAGCAACAGAAGCCCCTGACGGACTTAATGCTTACTCTCCTGAAGGAGCCAAAGAAGGAAGAGTCACCAGCAGCAGTACCTATCTGTGGGGTAGGCCCACAGAGCGGTGGGATTTGGACACTGGGACAAATGCATGCTAATGACAATTTCGATGACTTTGTGCAAACATTTGAGAGAATAGCTCTTAATGCAAAATGGCCACAAGAGCAATTAGCCGTTAGGCTGGCCTCAGCACTAACCGGTGAGGCTCAGGCAGCCTACAGGGCCATGCCAGCAGCTCTAGCAGCTGATTATCAAGAGGTTAAGAGAGCTGTGCGTGATAGGTTGGGCTTAACCCCTACCATGTACAGACGCATGCTACGGTCTACCCGGATTCAACCAAATGAAACCCCAAAGGCACTGTATCACAGAGTGCATGGGCTGGTTTTAAAGTGGCTTGAACCCGAGGGTAAACCGATGGAAGAGGTAATTGATCTAATCGTATTAGAGCAATTCTTTGATGCAGTACCAGAAGAGGTTAGAACATTTCTGACCCTACAGAATTGTAGAACCTCTGCTGAAGCAGCGCACCTAACTGAAAGGTTCTTTGAGGCTGAAGTAATGAAAGAAGCCAGCGCTAGTAGCAGGTCAGGGTTAGCCAATTCTGTAAGAGGTATAAATGTTTCTCCAAGGAACAGAGGGGATTCAAAGGAATCCAGGTGTATAAAAATGGATGGTAACAAAATGTTAAAGTGCTTTAAGTGTGGGAAAAGTGGGCACTTAAAGAGAGAATGTATGTCTCGTACAGCACTTGTCACTGGCCATGAACACCACACAGCTGCAGGTTTCCGTGTAGATGTGGAGGTACAGGGAGTCCCAGCTAAGGCCTTGCTTGACTCGGGGGCCGACCAAAGTATGGTCTCCCGCCGTTTGTGGAAAACCATACAGGCCCAGAGGGGTTTTCCCCCGAGTCAGCAAGAAGGCACAGCGAAAATACAATGTGTGCATGGTGCAACAACTTCATATCCTTTGTATAGGGTAAAAGTTAAGGGCTTAGGCACACGAAGGGAAGTCTTAGTAGCCATTATTCCCAGGCTACCGTACGATATAGTGTTGGGAAGAGATTGGCCACCCTTCTATAAAGGCATAGAGAGCAATACATATATAAAGGGAGGATTAGTTTCCACCAGATCTCAGGCGAAGGGACTGAGAACCCCTAGTGAAACTCTAGTAGAGGAAAATCCTGTCCCAGTAATAGAAGAGGGTGAGATAGAACCCGAAGAGGGGGAAGAGGTGAGGGCAGATGAAGGCCTACACGAGCTTCCCAGACATGATGATTTAATTGCTACCCCTAGCGAAGGTAAAAAGAAAAGCAAGGGTGAAAAGCGCCGGGAGAGGCAACACTGAGCCCAGTTGAGAGCCGGAGTAGCCGACGGGCAAGGGTTACCCTGGGTACCAGCAGACTTGGTAAAAATGTTTCCGTCCTTTGCTAAAGAACAGAAGGCAGACCCTGTATTAAAATACGCCTTTGAGTTTGCAAAGACGGATAGAGACGTGCTCCCTAGATTCCTCTTAGAGGATGATATTTTATATAGGGAAAGTAGTAATCCCCTAAATGATGCCATTAGGAAACAGTTGGTAGTTCCTACCACATTTAAGGCAGTTGTCATGAGGCTCGCTCACGACCACCCCATTGGAGGGCATAAAGGGGTACAGGCCACACTCGACCAAATTCTCGAGCGTTTTTATTGGCCGGGAGTATTTCGAGAGACAAAGAAATTCTGCGAGGCTTGTCCGGCTTGTCAGCGAGTAAGCGCTGCAAAGCCTGCAGGAGTTCCCCTGATCCAAACGCCTACCATAACGGAACCAGTTAAGAGAATGGCAATGGATATTGTAGGGCCCTGATAAGAACCCCTAGGGGATTTCAATATATCCTAGTTATCATGGATGTAGCCACTAGGTTCCCCTGGGCAATTCCTTTACGGAACATTTCTGCCAGGTTCATAGCCACAGAATTAATAAAATTATTCTGTGAGGTAGGTTTCCCGAGGGAAATGCTCACAGACAGAGGAAGCAATTTTGTCTCAAGGTACTTAGCGCAGGTATGGGATGCTTTTGGCATCACCCATATAAAAACAGCGGCTTATCATCCACAGACAAACGGTCTGGTGGAACGATTTAACCAAACCCTTAAGCAGTTGCTGAGGAGGGGGTTAGAAGGGCAAATGGCGGACTGGGATGTTATGCTCCCATTTGTCCTATATGCTAGCAGGGAACGGATGCAAACCTCCCTAGGAACATCTCCCTACGAACTTATGTTCGGACGGGCGCCACGAGGGGTCTTGGACATATTGAGAGACCAGTGGGTGGAACCGGGTGAGGAAGAAATAGGAGTTCCCCAGTTTCTTTGCGGGCTACGGAGTCGCGTCCAGAGGGCATCTCAAGCCGCAGATAAGAATCTCCAGGATAGTAGGAAAACACAGAAAAAATATTACGACAGGGGTAAAAGACAGTTGGCCACAGGCGATAAGGTCGTGGTAATGGTCACTGATCCAGGGCCAAAATTTGAGGCCCGGTGGAAGGGTCCCTATACGGTAATGGACCGCAAGGGTCCGGTATCATATGTGGTCAAGAATGACAGGGGACGCCTTCAGACGTACCACATAAATGTTTTGAAACCATGGCATGAAAGGATGGCCACTGTTAGCCGTTTTAAAATACTACCCCAGTACCAGGCAGAACACACATGTCCCCAAAAACCCTGGGAGGAGGGTGACCCATTGTACAGCAGGTATGAGGGACCACTCCTGAGGCCAGGACAGATTCCGCGCTGTGTGCACATGAGTTCACCATCACGGAATATCTTAAGAGGGGGGATATGTGATGCAGCAAGGGGTACACAGCCTATGCAAATTCAGGTAAAAGAAAGACTTACCTCAGAGTCACCTTTAGAAAGCAGCACTAGGCACTCTGATTCACCGGAGCAAGGGAAATTCTTGCTACGTAGCAAACAAAAATCCCATCAGGAACACCTGAGTGAAAATCCCCAGGTCACGTGCAGAGCGGGGGATTACTTAAGGCAAGGTTCCAGTCAGTGGAGTAGATTGGGAGTGGCAAGAGGAGGAGCAAGAACACGAACACCAAAGGGAACTGCAGAGAGTAGGACTGCAGGTCGGGTTGCAGAGAATAGCAGGAGGTGTGGCTCTCATCAGCTGAGCAGAAACCCCAGGGGATTGCTGGGAGGAAACTCTTCTCACGGAGAACCAGGAAGTGAGTCTGACTCCAGCTCTCGAGAAGAGAGGTTCAAGGCAAGCTGTTCCAAGAGTAAACCTGCTACCAGAAATAACCTGAAAGGGAAGCTAGGAGGATCCCACTACACTAGAGACCGGTATGTGCCAGTTCAGGGCAGAGGTCACTGTGAGAGGAAAGTGTTGGGGGATGGGAACTCCAAGCACATCTGCAGCCTAAGAAGTAGGTGTAAAACTAAGTCTCATTATACTCCTACACAACCAGCCTGGAAGGCAAAAGCCATAAGGTATAGGGAGCCAAGTATTAAGGCAGTCCCTGCAGAGAGAAGGAATCCTCTATATGATTATAGGGAGAAGTTTAAAACCCCTAAATGCCAAGGGCGTGGTCCTGAATATAACTACAAGCAGCAAGGTGGTTCAGAACTGTTATTCTGGGAGGAGAGCCCAGGCAGAAGATACCACAGGCCAGAGAGGTATAGCCCTGAAGGGAGAAGAGCCTCTTTTGATTATTACAGTGATTTATCACAGGACACTGTGTCTGAGCGCCATTTGTATGAGGAGTCTGACACAGGGAGTTTGGGCACTGCTGAGGAGAATATGATATGGGAAGACGCTAGCAATCTTCCGGAGCCCATTCCCATGGAATGCAGCATGTGTTACAAACGCAGGCTTGCTATGTGAATGAATGCAAAGAGAACTTTGTACAGGAAATAAGGATTATTTGTTTGCCATTAATTTGTTGCTCTGTTCATCTTTAAGTTTCTGTTTTCTTGACAAGTCCGAGCGGGACGGGGAATAAAACCCACTTTAAGTTTCATTCAAAATTTGCTCTGAAAGACTCTTTTATTTAACAAGCCAGAGCAATTACTTGTTCATAGGCCCTAGGCAACCGCCTATACAGGGCAATAAGGGCTCTAACCACGGGCCCCATCACAGTAGCTAAAGGTTCAAAGGGTTTAAGTCCCATGCCACCGGTGGTGGCCTAATGGGAGGCTTAGTTAGAAGGCGGCCTCTCATAAATTTTGCTATAAGAGGATGAGAGTAAATAGTTTGTCCATTTAGAGGATTAAAGGAAGCTGCAACAGCACTCAAATGGACTCTTACTGAGCTAGTCTTAAGTTCTGCATTGGATAAATGAAGGAGATACTTCAGCAATGATTCCAGAGGTATTGCAAGGGGGACCCAAATACTGAAGGATACGCATTGTGCAGGATAGAGAAGTCCTGGCCTCTGACTCTGTTGGGGCTCGAATGAGCCAGTCATCTAAGTAGGGGAAGACGAATATCCCTAGAGTGCGGAGAAAAGCTGCTACGACAGCCATGCATTTCGTGAACACCCTTGGTGCTGAGGCCAGGCCGAAAGGAAGCACCCTGTATTGGTAGTGCTTTCCTTGAAAAAGGAACCGAAGGAACCTTCTGTGGGGTGATTTGGATGGATGAGGACATGGGTGTACGCATCCTTGAGATCTAGAGAACAAAGCCAATCCTGACTCTGAAGGTATGGCAGCAGAGACCCGAGAGAAATCATTTTGAATTTCTCTTCGACAAGGAATTTGTTCAATTCTCTGAGGTCTAAGATAGGTCTGTATCCCCCTGTTTTCTTTGGAATAAGGAAATAAGGGGAGTAGAACCCTGTACCCTGCTGATGAATGAGTACGTCTTCTATTGCCCCTTGGGCAAAAGGAATAGCGACCTCCTGCCCTAACACGTTGATGAGAGAGGTCGGAGAAATGAACTGCCTTACTATTGTGTGAGGGGGCATGCTTGAAAAATGAAGCTTGTACCCCTCCTTTATGATGGAGAGTGTCCAATGCTCTACTGTTATCTGCCCCCATCTGGGGGCAAAGTGACATAACCTTCCTGGAATGGTGGAAGGCTCTGGTCCCCCGAGAGCCAGGAAGGCTAAGTTCTCTAGCTGAAAGTCAAAGGCCCTGTGGAGGCTGAGACTGCTGGCCCGAATGAGGCTTAGCAGTCTTTGCTTTCTTCTGTTTGGGTGGTTGCTGACCTTTCCTGGCAAGCTGACCTGCAGAACATCCCTGCTGAACATAAGCAGGATAATATTTTCTCTTTTTAGAAAAGAATGGTTTCTTGAACAATTTCTTTCTAGCAGGATCAGCTGTAGACTTGGATAACCTATCCAAAGTGGAGTTGTCAGCATCCATCTCATTGGCTTTTTCCTGCCAATCTTTACCAAACAGGTTCTCACCAGTACAAGGGATATTTCCCAATTTGTCTTGTACCCAGAGCTCTAGGTCAGATGCCTGGAGCCAAGCAATTCTACGTGCACCTATGGCAATAGCCGAGGTTCTGCTTATGCACTCAAAGCAGTCAAAGGCTGCACGGTTGGCAAATTTAGAAACATCTTGGGCATGTTTGACCAAAGTGAGAAAATCCTGTCTTCTATCCTCAGGAAGAATAAAAGCTTCTAAATCATCTGTGACCTCCTTCAGGAACATTCCCATGTAGAGAATATAGGAACTGATCCTGGCAGAAAGCATGGAAGCTTGGAAGACCCGACGTCCAAAAGCATCCTGGGTTCTGCACTCACATCCTGGAGGATTAGAGGCATGCCTCTTTGCACTCTTGATCCTTCTCATACCTGATTCCACTACAATAGAGTGGTGAGGAAGCTGAGTCTTTTGGAAACCAGGACAAGGAGGGACTCGATACATAGTATCCAGTCTGCGAGAATGAGAAGTGGTAAGAGGTGTCTCCCAAATCCTTAACATGAGATCATATAAAATCTCATGAATGGGCAAGGTAGCTGCCTCCTTAGGAGTTTTGGGATATTGTAGAATTTCCAACTCCTTGGCCCTTGGCTCTGTTTCAGGGGCCACAGTAATGGACAGGCCCCGAGCCACCTCCCTGATAAAATCCTGGAAGGAAATATCCTCTGGAGGAGACATCCTGCGCTTAGGGGAGGAGGGCTCCTCTGGGAGAAGTATTCCTGCATCAACAGAATGTTGGAATCCTCAGATTCTTCTGAGGACTCGAAGTACCGTCTGTCCGGATGCTCTTGAAGAGCCCGATACCCTACCGACCGAAGTCGGTACCGGGAGTAACCGGTACTGGGGTATTGGTACCGGAGGGCATCGGATGACTGGGTACCGGCAAAGCAGACACCGATGCCGAAGCTATCGGTACTGGTACTGATACCGATGCCGGTGCTGGTACCGGCCGAATTGTCTGTCGCGGTTCCAAGGGCGTCGATGCCGCAAGGAAAGCCGCCAGACTGCGCTCAATAGCCAGGACTCTCTGGTCTATCGACGCTGCCAATGCCTGGATGTCTGTACCGGAGGAGACCGCCGGTACCCCAGAGCATGGCACCAGTAGTTCTGCCGAGGTCGAGGCCTCGAGAACATCCTGGAGCCCCGATAATGCTTTGGAAGCCGAAGTCTCCCGCCAGGGCAATTTTGCCGGTGCAGAATCCTCAAGGGCAACGCCAGAGGCATCTCAATGCTTAGAAGGAGATCAACCCTTTGAGGACCGGCTGGACTTATGTTTAGTTACCTGAGATCCATGGGAGGAAGAAGCAGCCCTAGAAGATGTCGATGCCACCGAAGCTGCTTCAGAGGGAAACAGGGTACTGAGCTTAGCAGCTCGGTTCTGCTGACCTCTTTTAAACATCATGGCGCAGGACATACAATCCATGATGGAGTGGTCAGGACCTAAACATTTTAGATACCATTCATGGGTGTCGGTGACGGAAATGGTACCGCTACACATGGTGGACATTTTGAAACCTGAGGCAGGTTTCTCCATTGTAAGGAAAGTTTTTGGGCCTAAGGCCCAAAAAGGCGCGTGCACCTGAGGAGAATAGACAAAAAAAGTAGAGTATATATATATATATTCTTTTTTAGACAGAAATAAGAAGAAAAAAAAATGGCAGTACCGGTAAAGCATCGAGGAAGGCAGAGGCGACCACAAAAAGAAAGAAATAAAAAAGAATTCTGCGGTGACAGGAACAACGACCTGCTGGCTCCGCGGAAAAAGAAGAACTGGAGAGAGGCAGTTGGGAAAGGTGGGAAGGCAGCACGCAGGCACTGTGGGATGCTCCCAAAAGCTTTCTAATTGGACGCTGGGGAGCGTTCCCGCGCAGGCTCCGTCAGTACCGACGATACCCATATGTGATGACTACATTCCTGCTTGTTCCTGGAGATAACCTTTGACGCTGTTCTACACAGATGACTTATTAATAAATTGAGCACCCTAGGGATAGACCCTAAAGTGACTGACTGGGTTAAGATGAAATTAGATCTTACCTGCTAATTGTCTTTCCTTGAGCATTCTCCGGGCCAGTCCAGGGAAGGTTAGGGTTGTCAATCCCCTTTAGCAGCTGAGGACTGAAGACTTCAAGTTTTCTTGAGAGGTGAAGCCACTCCCCCTGAGGTCAACCAGCCAGTCTTCTCTTGACAAAGCAGCGAACTAGTAAAGAACTGAAAACACAAGGTTAACTTTGTAAAACTGATAATGCTCCATAGTCCCTTAGGAAAGAGGAAGCAAACAAAACAGTGCTTCTGAGGACACGGTTGAATTTCCTTTGGTTTTATTTATTTATTTATTTTTTAAATGATGCACGACAATCTCTGAGAAAGAAACATAGAAGCCCCGATACACCCCCTTCGCACGAACACCCACATTGCGCTATGATGTTTGCTCTGCGGCAGAGGTATCCGAAAAACGAAAAAAAGGGGTGGGACCCTGGACTGGCTCGGAGAATGCTCAAGGAAAGACAATTAGCAGGTAAGATCTAATTTCATCTTCCTTATCGCTTCTCCGGGCCAGTCCAGGGAAGGTTAGGGCAGTACCAAAGCAGTACCTAAACTCGGGAGGGACCCGCCAGCCCCGCGATAAGAGTTGACGCGCCCACTTTCGCATCTTCCCTGGCTTGAACATCCAATCGGTAATGCTTCGTAAACGTATGCAATGAAGACCACGTCGCCGCTCTACAGATATCCACGGGAGGAACAAAAGCAAATTCCGCCCAGGAAGCCGCTTGAGCTCGAGTGGAATGAGCTTTCAGCCCAGCTGGGGGAGAGCGTCCTCCGGCCTGGTAAGCTGCCACAATAGCGCAGCATACCCAACGAACAATCGTGGACTTCGACGCCGCCTGCCCTTTATTGGGCCCAGCATACTGGACAAACAATTTGTCTGTTTTTCGAAAAGGCTCCGAGACCCTAAGGTACGCCTTTAAGACCCGACCAAGATCCAACTTTCTGAGAGCTCGGTCAATCAGAGAACTTGACAAATTCGAAAAAATGGGTAAGGCCACAGACTGATTAACATGAAAAACAGACAGCACTTTCGGCAAAAAAGAAGGGACCGTACGCAGTAACACTCGTTCAGGGAGAAATTGCAGATAAGGTTCCCGACAAGACAAGGCCTGTAAATCGGACATCCGCCGCGCGGAACATAAGGCCACCAGAAAAGCAGTCTTCCAGGAACACTCCCGCGAAGACCGCGAGGAAACCGACGCCAATGGCGATCTCGAAAACGCCTCCAAAACGACATTCAAATCCCACGGAGGCACTATTTGGCGCAGTGGAGGACGAAGAATCTTAGCCGCCCGAAAAAATCTTTGCATATCTGGATGCATCGATAGCCGGCGGTTTTGCACCAATCCTCTAAAACATGCTAGCGCTGCCACATGAAGTTTAAGGGTATTCAGCGCCAAACCTTTATCCAAACCCTCCTGGAGAAATAAAAGCAACTGAGGCAAGGTAGACGAACGAGAAAGAACGTCGCGCCGTCCACACCAATCCTCGAAGAGCCGCCATATCCGAACATACGCAAGGGAAGTCCCTGGCCTCCTAGATCTAAGTAAGGTAGCGACGACGGAGCTCGCATAACCTTTGCGTCTTAAGTGCGCCCTCTCAAGAGCCAAGCCGTAAGCAAGAAGCGATCCACCTGTGGCATGAGCACCGGTCCCTGATTTAAGAGATTGATCCGGACCTGAAGACGCCAAGGAGGAGCTATCAGGAGCCGAATCAGATCGGCATACCAAGGACGTCGAGGCCAATCTGGCGCAATCAGAATCACCGAACCCCGGTGTCCCGCTATGCGTTGAATAACGCGACTCAACATCGGCCAAGGAGGGAAAACGTACAAGAGAGTGTCCACCGGCCATGGCTGAACCAGAGCATCTAGCCCCTCTGACATGCGTTCCCTGCATCTGCTAAAAAAGCGGTTCGCCTTGGCATTGCTGAAAGTCGCCATTAAATCCATAACTGGTTGTCCCCACCGTAAGGTCAGCTCGTGAAAAACTGCTACATTCAACTCCCACTCTCCGGGATCGAGGACATTGCGACTGAGATAATTGGCCTGAATGTTCTCTTTGCCAGCCACGTGAGCAGCTGACAACGCCAGGAGACGGCCCTCTGCCCAAGTCATCAACTCCTGACATTCGGTGAGGAGAGAGGAACTCTTGGTCCCCCCCTGCCGATTGATATATGCCACTGTTACGGCATTGTCGGAGAACAACCGGACTGCAGTGCCCTTTAGCAGGGCTTCGAAGTGCTGAAGGGCGAGCCGAGCAGCGCGTAGCTCTAGTCTGTTGATTGACCACGAGCTCTTCTCTGGAGACCAAGATCCTTGAGCGAGCTGCGACTGACAATGTGCTCCCCAGCCTGCGAGACTGGCATCTGTGGTGACTAAAACCCACGAGGGCTCCTGCAAAGGAACGCCTGCTCTGAGATGGACAGGGTTCAACCACCACTCTAGACTTTGTCTCACCAGCTCCGGACAAAGCAGGCGCTGTGATAGAGGATGAAGCTGCGGCGACCATCGGGAAAGCAACGCCTGTGGTAAGGGCCGCATGTGAGCCTTGGCCCACAGAACCAGAGCCAAGGACGCCGCCATGGAGCCCAAGAGTTGTAAGTACGTCCACGCCGACGGAGCCGGAATTCGCAAAAACGCCTGCACCTGCTGCAAAATCTTGTTCACTCTGATCTCGGGCAAGAAAACTGCACCTTGAGCCGTGTCGAAGAAGGCCCCTAGATAAGTCAGTTGCCTTATTGGCTGTAAGTGACTTTTGGCCTGATTTATGACCCAACCTAGCTGCTCCAAAAGTTGAACAACTCGAGCCATTGCTGCTACGGAGGCCAAATGAGAATCGGCCCTGATAAGCCAATCGTCTAGATACGGATGAACACGGATCCCTTCCTTCCGCAGCGCCGTTGCTACCACTACCATGAGCTTTGTGAAGGTCCGCGGAGCCATGGCAAGTCCGAACGGCAACGCTCGAAACTGGAAATGACCCATAGGCAGGGCAAAACGTAAAAATTGTTGAAGAGATGGCCTGATGGGAATGTGAAGATAGGCCTCCGTGAGATCTATGGACGAGAGGAATTCTCCGGGACGCACTGCCTGAATCACGGTACGCAATGTTTCCATGCGAAAATGAGGCACCCGCAAGGCACGGTTGACGCCCTTGAGATCGAGTACCGGTCGAAAAAAACCTTCCTTTTTGGGAACTACGAAATAGATCGAGTATCGACCGCGACCGTATTGGTCTCGAGGCACGGGGACTATCGCCCGAAGCTGCAAGAGGCAAAAAAGCGTGTCTGAGACGGCCTGCACCTTTAGTCCCGGCGCACAGGGAGACATTACAAAGGCGGGCGACAAAGGGCAAGCGAAATCCAGCGCATACCCTCTTTGAATTATCTCTAATACCCATTTGTCTGCAGTAATTGCGGTCCAGGCTGCTAGAAAATCCTGCAGGCGCCCCCCCTACAGGCACCGACGCCTGGACCAGCACACCTTCATTGTGGCTTCTTAGCTGAGGATTGAGAAGCACTGAAGTAAGACCTGCCGAAACCTCTGGCTCCTTGAAAGGACTGACCGCGAAACCCCGCATGGCCTCTGGAATAGGGAGCAAAGCACGCTCCTCGGAATCTACGGGCGTCTCGATCGGAGCCTCGGAGACTTCCTGCGCCTCGTCCGAGCTTGGGCTTATCCTCTGGCAAACGCCCTCCTTTAGAGTCACCCAGATCTTTAACAATCTTCTCTAACGCCTCCCCAAAAAGCAATTTTCCTTTATAAGGCAATTTGCTAAGCCGTAACTTAGATAAAACATCCACTGACCAGTTACGAAACCATAAAAAACGCCTGGCCGCGACCAGGGAGGCCATGGTCTTGGCGGCAATCCGCAGCAGATCATAGAAGGCATCGGCCATATAAGCCGCGGCCGATTCCAATTTTGCACTTTCCGCCCCCTGCACCGAAGCGGAATCCGCGGATACGTCTCCTTGTAGCCACCGAATGGACGCCCTAGAGACATATGCTCCACAAACAGCCGCCTGCAGAGCTAAAGCGCTAGAATCGAACGCTTGCTTGAGAAGAATTTCCAATTTTCGATCCTGTAGATCCTTAAGCGCCGCCGCCCCTTCTACAGGGATAGTAGTGTTTTTGGTCACTGCCGATACTATTGCATCTACCTTGGGCATGCGTAATAAGTCCTTCTCTTCCTGCGGCATGGGGTAAAGGCGAGCTAAGGCACGGCTCCCATGGAGCGTGGCCTCCGGACACTCCCATTCAGATTCAATCATCTGCTTTATCACCCGGTGCATCGGGAAACAGCGGTGCTCCGCTTTAAACCCCTGTAATAACGGATCCTCCAAAGGTTCCTGGGATGCTGAAGGAAGCAGCAGGTGTAAGGCAGATAAGGACTGGGAAATGAGAGCTGAAAGCTCTTCCTTGCGAAAAACGCGAAAGATATTAGGGTCCTCCCCTGGTGCAATTTCACCCTCTTCTAATTCTTCCGGAGCCAGGTCCAAGCCTGCTTCCGACAGACACTCAGTTTCCCCCTGACCCAGGGGGACAGAGAGCTGTGAAGCAAAAGTGTCCAAAGGATCCCTCAAGATCTCTTTAGGCAGAGAAGGACCCTCTCCAGGATCCTCTGGCACAGAAACACCCATTGGAACTGTAGCAGAGCTTTGAAGCGTTCCCACAGGAGCAGACTGAGAAGATCTCATCAAATATGCTCTGTGCATTGCCAGGATAAATTCTGGAGAAAAGAAAGACGATATGCCTTCCTTTTAGCAGGCCGGTGCTGGTCGGCCGTTGAAATGGCAGGCGTGCCTAAATTGGCCGCCTTTCCCGTGGGCAAAGACGTCTTCTCTGTATCCGAAGTCAGCTTTTCTGCCATCACTCCTGCCTCTAGAAATTAACCCCGAACAGAGAACAAAACACTGCTGCTGGCCGCGCTACGGCTGAGGGCAGAGAAATCGCCTCTCGGTCTGATCGCGCCGGTGAAAACGGACACTGCACAGCTACACACACTCACCCCTGACAGGAAATGCTGTAGCGCTGAGATTTCGTTCCGCTGCTAGCGGGACATGACAAGCGCGGCTATGTCAACGGCAGAGGAAGTACTGGGGCTCCCAGGTTCAATCTGCTCAGAGAGACGGAGACGGTTAAAAAGGCAGGCTCTACCTTATACCGTCGTGTTAACAAGTGCCCGACGTCTCTACTGTCCCTAAATAATAGGGAACGAAAATGGATTCTCAGGACTATAGAATAAAATCAGCTCTGCTAGAGCCAACTTGTACTGCCATAAAGAAAATAAATGAAATCAAGCACTATACATTCATGAGGGAGAAAGACAGAATCGATCTTCTTCAGCTGCTGAGGACTGAAAGACTAGCTGGTTGACCTCAGGGGGAGTGGCTTCACCTCTCAAGAAAACTTGAAGTCTTCAGTCCTCAGCTGCTAAAGGGGATTGACAACCCTAGCCTTCCCTGGACTGGCCCGGAGAAGCGATAAGGAAATATTGGTTGAGTTTGAGGCAACAAAGAGTAAAGGTAAATGCAGCTCACTCTGAGGAGAAGGATGTTACCAGTGCTGTGCCACAGGGATCTGTCTTTGGTCCGATTCTTTTTAAGATCTTTGTTAGTGATATTGCGGAAGGACTGTCGGGTAAGGTTTGCCTCTTTGCAGATGATACCAAAATCTGCAATAGAGTAGACACCCAGGAAGGAGTAGATAACATGAGGAGGGATCTAGCTAAGCTTGAAGAATGGTCAAGAATTTGGCAGCTGAGATTTAATGCTAAAAAAAATGCAGGGTCATGCATTTGGGCTGCAAAAATCCAAGGGAGCGGTACAGCATTGGAGGTGAAGTACTTCTGTAAGAGCAGGACCAGAGCGTGATTGTTTGATGATCTTAAAGCGGCTGAACAGGTAGAAAAGATGAAGGCAAAAGCCAGAAGGTTGCTTGGGTGTATAGGGAGAGGAAAGGGCAGCAGAAAAAAGGAGGTGATATTACCTCTGTATAAGTCTCTTGTACGACCTCATTTGAAGTAGTGTGCAATTCTGGAGACCACACCTTCAAAAGGATATAAACAAGATGGAGTCTGTGCAGAGGGTGGCTTTTAAAACGATTAGTGATCTTTGTTATAAACCATATGGGAACAGAGCGATTGCAAAGCACAGCAGACGGACAGAAAGAAAGAGACGCTGGTCCTCATTGCTGTCTCAACCTGCTATTTTGTGCTGTGTTGGCCACATCAATCTCAAAGGCCCTAAGCGCCGCACAGGCTGCACTTCTTTTGGAAGGCCCAGTGTTCCACATACACTCGCTTAATCCAGGAGACCACAAGCACTGGCTGCACTCAAACTGGGAAGCCTTGGACCTGCTGCACAAGCTGGAAGGCTCCCCATGCCAGCTACACTAAAACCAGAAAGACTTCCAGGCTTAGGGGCTCTGCGGAGCTTTACTATCTGGTGTGGATATTTGAATTTATATACACTTGAGGATATTAATGCACATGGACTGCAAAGAGCTCCCCCCACATATTCTGAGAAGTAGGAACAACAATTTCCTCTGCAAACTTTGCCTCCTCTGACAACTGTCAAACAAACTTTTTAACTTAACCAGTTCTTAAACTTCATGGTCACTGCCCCATTTAGCTGCAATTGTGCAGCTGACCCCCTTTAAAACCTTCATCTGTCGCTATTTCTGACCTACTGGGGCTGTTTAAAAATTCCTCACTCAATGCTTATCTCTTTCAGAGACTGGCAAATGGAATCTTTCTGCCTTCACCATCTTGGATAGCCTACTAGATTTAGATTTTTATTCACTTGTGCTTTCTAATATACTGTAATACTGTATCTTTTTTTGCCACCGAACTTTGGATCATGTGCTCTTTCTCTGGACGTACCCTTGTCCTTAGCTGTTGTCTGTCTTGACTGAATTGTGGGCTCTTTGTGCAGGGACCATCTTTCACATGTGCCTTTGCAGCACTGCGTATGCCTTGTGGTGCTGTATGGATGATGAGCAGTAGTTGTTGATAGAACCTCACCCTTCTACACAGCCACTTCTTATAAGGTGGATTTATTCCACCATTACTCCTTGGTGCTCCCCAATTCAATTTTCTTCTATCTTCTGCTTCCCTCTCCATCTCGTGTTATGGCTCATCACCTTTTCTTCCTATTATTAACACTCACCAATCTTCTTCCCTCACACCTACAACTTCAACCTTTCCCCTCCTTATCACCCTCTCTCTACAATCCTCATTTCTTCCCCCATCTTGTCTTCCACCTTTTCTTCAGCTATTGAGCTTCACCTTTTTCTTCCTCTCATTCATCCCTCACCTCTCTCTCTGAAAAAAACCTCATCCATGTTTCCACCGTGTTGTCTCCTCTCTGCTCTGCACTCTTCTGTTCTTCTCCTTCTATCATCTGGAGACATTAATCCCAAACTCTGGCCCCCCTAGACTATTCTCTCACTCCCAAGACAGTTCTTCGTACAACTGCTCCAATCTCATTCCTATCCCTCTCCTTTCTCCCTTTCTCATGCGCCTTATGAAACGCATATTCCATATCCAATAAATTTGTTTTTACTCATGATCTCTTCATTTCTAATGCTCTCCATCTTCTCGCTCTAACCAAAACCTGGCTCCTCCCTGATACCTCAGCCGCTACCCTCTGTCACGACAGCTACCAGTACTCTCACATGCCTCATCCCACTGGTCAGGGAGGTGGTAGGGTTTCTTCTCTCTCATTCCTGCCAATTTCAACCCCTCCTCCTGTCTCAGTTTCACTTCTTTCCTTCCTTTGAAGTCCACGCCATCCGCCTTTTAATCCATTACCTCTCTGGATAGCTGCTATTTATTGACCCCCTGACAAGTCCACCTCTACCTTTCAAAGTGACTTTGACTCGTGGATTTCCTTCTTTCTGGATTCATCTTCCCCCTCCCTTATTCTCAGTGACTAATATTCATGTTGATAACTCTTCAGACCTTTATTTATTTAACAGGTTTTATATACCACCTTTTCATAGATTCAAAGCGGTTTTCATATAACAATTGTAGCAACAAGCTTTAAAGCTCACCACCTCATTCAATCTACAGCTTTGCTCTACTGCCCCACTCATCAGCATGGTCACTGCCTTATTTTCTTCTCTAATTGTTTACCCTCTAATTTCTGTACCTCTCTTATTCCCTTATCTGACCATCACCTGCTAAACTTCACTCTTCATCACTCTCTGCCTCAATTTTGCCCAGTCTTGTCTAACCTCTTTAGAAACCTTCATACTATCAATCCACTGACTTCTCCACTATTGCCTCATCTCCTCTTTCCTCTGTTATGTCTTCTGTTGATGAAGCTGTAGTTTCCTATATTGCACTCTCCTCTGCTCTAGATATGCATGCCCCTCTCATGCTGCGTCCTGTGAGGCGCACTGTACCTCAGCCCTGGTTATCTTCAACTACCCATTATCTATGGTCCTGTGCCTGTTCAGCTGAGTGCATTTGGCTCAAATTCCGCACCCTTGCTGATTTTCTTCACTTCAAATTCATGCTTGCCTCTTTCCAGTCAGCCATAGCACTCACCAAACAAAACTATGTTGTCCATCTGACTCTCTTGCCTCTGACCTTCATCCTCTCTTTACAACTCAACTCTCTCCTCAAGGTGCTCCCCCTCCAACAGTATGTTAGAGTGAGCTGAACTTTATTGCTTTCTATATGATTTATGCTGTCTTTTGTACTGATTTTGTAAATTTGTTTTATGTTGTAGTACACTTTGCGTATCATTTTGATAAGAAAAGCAAATTATAAATGATGGAAATTATTTGATATTTTTTGTAGCTTCCCTTATGACTGGGCTATGAGTATCAGTGGAATTACTACTCAGACAATGGACTCTGGGAAAGTCAGTGAGATGACACTATACAGCTGGCCAGTGCAACCTATGCAATGGACACCACCCACTAAAAAGCAGACCACTGCTCAAATAAAGGTAAGACTGGGGCCATTTCATATTGTCACTATGATATAGTGGGACATAACAGTGGTAACCAAATCTGGCTCTAATTTTCAAAACAAAAATGTACCTTAGACTCTCAGGCCACATTTATGTAACTAAATTATGAAGACATTGTGGTTAAACTATAAAGCATAGTTACTCACCTGTAACAGGTGATCTCCGGGAACAGCAGGAATTTAGTCTTCACATATGGGTATCGTCGGTACCGACGGAGCTTACGCGGGAACGTTCCCCAGCGTCCAATTAGAAAGCTTTTAGGAGCATCCCACAGCGTCTGCGTCCTGCCTTTCCCAACTGCCTCTCTCCAGTTGAGTTTTAAAGCTGAGACAAAGAGTGAGAGAGGGAAAAAGAAAGATATAGAGAGATACAACTCCTAGGGGAGGTGGGTGGGTTGTGAAGACTAAATTCCTGCTGTTCCCAGAGATCACCTGTTACAGGTGAGTAACTATGCTATCTCCAGGAACAAGCAGGAATGTAGTCTTCACATATGGGGACTCCCTAGCTTTAGATACCAGGGAGAGACCCCAGAAGTTGTGTGTCACTGTGAAAGGGCTCCACTTCCCCCCATGGATCTCTGGCATCCAACCAGGGATGGTGGGTAGGAGTTGATTAGCTAAGGAACAGGTGTTGGAGAACAGCCTGACCAAACAAGGCATCCCGGCAGGAGTCCTTGTCCAAGCACTAATGGGCTGTGAAGGTATGAACCGAGGCCCAAGTGGCTGCTCGACAGATGTCGTCGATAGACACAGTGTAGATGAGCCATTAAAGCTGCCATGGCTCTCACATTGTGAGCTGTTACATGGCCCACGAGAGGACGATTCTTACTCTGATAGACAAAGGAAATACACTGAGCAATCCAGTTTGACAGTGTTCTCTTGGAGACTGGACGTCCCAAATGAGAAGGATCAAAAGCAACAAAGAGCTGAGAGGACTTTCTATGTTGCTGTGTTCTTTGTAAGTAAAAGGCTAAAGCTCTTTTACAGTCCAAGGTATGAAGATTCCTTTCTGCATTTGATGCATGAGGCCTTGGAAAAAACACAGGTAGGTAGACCGCTTGGTTTAGATGAAAAGGCGAGACCACCTTTGGCATAAAGTGTGGATGAGTCCTAAGGACTACCTTGTCATGATGAAACCTTGTATAAGGTGGATCAGCCACTAGTGCTTGCAACTCACTGATGCGATGTGCTGATGTGATTGCAATGAGAAAGATAACCTTCCAAGAAAGAAATTTCAAGGAGGTAGTAGCTAAGGGTTCGAAAGGTGGCTTCATGAGCTGACCAAGAACCAAGTTTAAGTCCCATGCCACAGGTGGTGGCCTAATGGGAGGCTAAGTTAGCAGAAGGACTCTCATAAATCTTGCTATAAGAGGATGGGAGGAAATAGGTTGTACATTTAGGGGTTTGAAGGAAGCTGCAATAGCACTCAAATGGACTCTCACTGAGTTAGTCTTAAGTCCTGCACTGGATAAATGAAGGAGATACTCCAGTAATGATTCCAGAGGTATCGCAAGGGGGTTAAGACCCTTCTGCAAACACCATATGGTAAACCTTTTCCACTTGAAAGCATATGAGCGTCTTGTGGAAGGCTTCCTGGAAGCATAAAGGATATCCTTTACTTGCTGAGGAAGGTTAAGATCATGAAGATCTAGGCCTTCAGCAACCAAGCCCTGAGATGCAGAGACTGGGGACTGGAATGCCATAACATTCCGTTCTCCTGAGACAGGAGATCTGGAGCAGATCCTAACTCCAGGGAGGGAGCTTGAGAGAGATGTAGAAGCAGAGGGTACCACACTTGCCGTGGCCAATGTGGAGCTATGAGAATCATATGGCCTCTGTTTCTCTGAAGCTTGAATAGGGTTTTGGGAATTAGGGGAATGGGTGGAAAGGCATACAGGAAGTCTTGACCCCAGTAAAGGAGGAAAGCATCCCTGGCCTGAGAGCCCTGAGCCGGAATTCTGGAACAGAACCGGGGAAGTTTGGCATTCAACGGATTTGCAAAGAGGTCTATGTCCGGGGTTCCCCAAATTTGAAAAATCTTGGCCACCTGGTCTACATGTAGAGACCATTCGTGTGGAAGCAGAACTCGACTGAGTCTGTCCGCCCAAGAGTTTTGTATGCCTGGAAGATACCCTGCTTGGAGATGAATCTGATGCTCTCTGGCGAGGGCCCATAGTCGCAAAGCTTCGTTGCAGAGCGACAGAGAGCCTGTTCCTCCCTGCTTGTTCACATAGAACATGGCTACCTGGTTGTCCGTGTGAATAAGGACTGTCTTGCAGTTGAGCAGGGAATGGAACACTCGAAGAGCAAGAAACATTGCTCTGAGCTCTAAGAGATTGATATGTAGATGAGTCTCCTGTGGAGTCCAAATGCCTTGGGTGGAGAGGTCTTGTAGACGAGCTCCCCAACCCATTGGAGAAGCATTTGTTGTGAGAGTTGCTTGGGGTAAGGGATTGTTGGAACCGGGACCCCAGCAACAGGTTTTGAGTGGACAGCCACTATTGAAGGGACAAAATAAGGCGATTTGTGTTTACGATTTTGTCTGACAGGCACACTGATGCCTGGGTCCACTGGGTGGATAAAGTCCACTGGGCTGCTCTCATATGGAGGCGAGCATAAGGAACCACATGCACAGTAGAAGCCATGTGGCCTAGTAGTTGTAACATTTCTCGAGCAGTGAGATGGGACTTTAGCACTGCTTGAGAAGCTAACTGCACCATGCGAAGGCAATGGTTCTGAGGGAGATGGGCCCTTGCCTTTCTGGTATCCAGCACAGTTCCTATGAACTCTAGAGACTGAGTAGGAGTTAGGCTGGATTTTGGGATGTTTATGAATAGACCCAAATACTGAAGGATACGCACTGTGCAAGATAGAGCTATCCTGCCCTCTCTGACTCTGATGGGGCTCGAATGAGCCAATCGTCTAAGTAGGGGAAGACGAATATTCCTAGAGTGCGGAGAAATGCTGCTACTACAGCCATGCATTTCGTGAACACCCTTGGAGCTGAGGCCAGGCCAAACGGGAGCACCCTGTATTGGTAGTGCTTCCCTTGAAAAAGGAACCGAAGGAACTTCCTGTGAGATGGATGGATGGATGGATGAGAACATGAGTGTACGCATCCTTGAGATCTAGAGAACATAGCCAATCCTGACTCTGAAGGAATGGCAGCAGAGTTCCTAGAGAAACCATTTTGAATTTCTCCTTGAACAGGAATTTGTTCAATTCTCTGAGGTCTAAAATAGGTCTGTGACCTCCTGTTTTCTTTGGGATAAGAAAATAGGGGGAGTAAAACCCTGTACTCTGTTGAAGAATGGGTACTTCTTGTATTGCCCCTTGGGCAAGAAGCATGGAGACCTCTTGATCTAACAAGTTGACGAGAGAGGTCTGAGAATTGAACTGTTTTACTATTGTGGGAGGGGGCATGCTCAAGAAATGAAGCTTGTACCCCTCTTTTATGATGGAGAGTGTCCAATGCTCTGCTGTTATCTGCCCCCATCTTGGGGCAAAGTGACACAACCTTCCTGGAATGGTGGAAGGCTCTGGTCCATTTAGAGCCAGGAAGGCTAAGTTCTCTAGATGCAAGTCAAAGGCCTTGTGGAGGCTGAGACTGCTGAGGCTTAGCAGTCTCTGCTTATCTTTGCTTGGATGGTTGCTGACCCTTCCGGACAGGCTGACCTGCAGAGCGTCCCTGCTGGGAATAAGCAGGATAAAACCTTTTCTTTTTGGAAAAGAATGGTTTTTTGAAAGATTTCTTTCTTGCAGGATCAGCTGTGCCCTTAGATAATCTGTCCAAGGTGGAGTTGTCAGCATCCAACTCATTGGCCTTTTCCTGCCAATCTTTGCCAAACAGGTTCTCACCAGTACAAGGAATATTGCCCAATTTGTCTTGTACCCAGAGCTCCAAATCGGATGCGTGGAGCCAGGCAATTCTACATGCACCTATGGCAATGGCAGAGGTTCTGCTTATGCACTCAAAACAGTCAAAAGCTGCACGGTTGACAAATTTGGAAACATCCTGGGCATGTTTGACCAATGTGAGAAAATCCTGTCTCCTATCCTCAGGAAGAGGAGGACTCAAAACCTTTAAATCTCCTGTGATTTCCCTTCAGGAACATTCCCATATATAAAATATAGGAACTGATCCTGGCAGAAAGCATGGAAGCTTGGAAAGTACGACGTCCAAAAGCATCCAAAGTTCTGCACTCATGTCCTGGGGGATTAGAGGCATGCCTCTTTGCACGCCTGATCCTTCTCATAGCTGATTCCTCTACAATAGAGTGGTGAGGGAGCTGAGTTTTCTGGAAACCAGGACAAGGAGGGACTCGATACATAGTATCCAGTCTACGAGAGTGAGGAGAAGTGGTAAGCATTTTTAGCATGAGATCATGCAAGATCTCATGGATGGGTAGAGTAGCTGCCTCCTTAGGAGCTTTGGGATATTGTAAAATTTCCAACTCCTTTGGCTCTGGTCTCTGTTTCAGGAGCCACAGTAATGGACAGACCTCGAGCCACCTCCCTGATGAAGTCCTGAAAGGAAATATCCTCTGGAGGAGACATCCTGCGTTTAGGGGAGGAAGGTTCCTCTGGGAGAAGTATTCCCGTACTGACAGAACTGTCAGAATCCTCAGATTCCTCTGAGGACTCGAAGTGCCTTCTGTCCAGATGCTCTTGAAAAGCCCGATACCCGTACCGACCAAAGTCGGTACCGGGGGGAATCGGTACCGGAGGGCATTGCATGACTGGGTGCCGGCAATACGGACACCGATGCCGATGCTGTCGGTACTGGTACTGATACCGGTGCTGGAGTCGGTGCCGGTACCGGTTGAACTGTCTGACACGGTTCCGAGGGTGTCGGTACCGGAGTATCGGTACCAGAGGGCATCGGGTGACTGGGTGCCGGCAATGCGGACACCGATGTCGATGCTATCAGTACCGGTTGAACTGTCTGATGTGGCTCTGAGGGTGTCAATGCCACAAGGAGAGCTGCCAGACTGCGTTAAATAGCCAGAAACCTCCGGTCTATCAATGCCGCTGAAGCCTGATGTCGGTACTGGAGAAAACAGCCGGTGCCCCAGAGCATGGCACCAGTAGTTCTGCCGAGGTTGAGGCCTCGAGAACGTCCTGGAGCCCAATAATGCTTTGGAAGCTGAAGCCTCCCGCCGGGGCAATTTTCGGTGCAGAATCCTCAAGGGCAACGCCAGAGGCATCTTGATGCTTAGAAAGAGATCTACCCTTTGAGGACCGGCTAGACTTGTGTTTAGTTACCTGAGATCCACGGGAGGAAGAGGAAGCCCTGGAAGACGTCAATGCCACAGAGGCTGCATCGAAGGGAAACAGGGTACTGAGCTTAGCAGCTCGGTTCTGCCGACCTCTTTTGGACATCATGGCACAGGCCATACATTCCGTGATGGAGTGGTCAGGACCTAAACATTTAAGACACCACTCATGGGTGTTGGTGATGGAGATGGTACCGCCACACTTGGTGCACTTTTTTGGGTTTTTCCATTGTGGAGGAATTTTGGGCCTAGGGCCCAAAATGGTGCGTGCACCTGGAAAAAAGTACTAAGTATATATATATATTTTTTTAAAAGGAAAGAAAAAAAGAAAGAATTGGTGGTACCGGTAAAGCGTCGAGGAAGACAGACGCGACCAGAAAAAAGAAGGGCAATAAGGAAAAATTTTCTGCGGTGACAGGAACAACGACCTGCTGGCTCTGCGGAAAATGAAGAACTGGAGAGAGGCAGTTGGGAAAGTTGGGAAGGCAGCACACAGGCGCTGTGGGATGCTCCCAAAAGCTTTCTAATTGGACGCTGGGGAGCGTTCCCGCGCAGGCTCCATCGGTACCGACGGTACCCATATGTGAAGACTACATTCCTGCTTGTTCCTGGAGATATCAGAACTGCTTAAGGGATTTCTGGATTATATTGATGAAAACTACACTGCTATGTCCTCTCCACACTTCACTCCCAGCCCTGCAGCTTCCTCTATTCCATTATGCCAATATAACTCATTTCTGCCATATAGAACTACTACCCCTCCTCACACATGACACTGCACTGTAGCACACCCTACTATTCTGGCACTGAGACCCCCCCCAACACACCATTCTGCCAATGTACCTACTACAGCTTATTTCTAAAGGGCTTACAGACACATGTAGCAAGCAGTACCTGCTCTACAGAGCTTGCACCTTTATCCTGCCCAACACACACAGCTCTACCAATGTCTCTCACTCCTATTCTACATACAGTTCATAGCTGTCCTTCGGCCCTCCTTCCATGTCTAGTACTGGGGTTCTGAAATACATGCATATTAACAGTTCTATGATTTAGAAATTACTTCACAATGTAGAGGAACGGACAGGAAAATACGGCGCTGTACATTACACAGATACACAGCCAGTTTCTGAAGCACAGCTTAAACTTCAAGCGCTAGAAACATATACATGTGGGAGGAGACAGACATCCACAGTGACAAGAAGATGGAAAGAAAACAAATGGGCAGAGTGACAGCTACAGCCCTAAACAGAACATGTATGAAAAAAGCAAGGGGAGGAGGGATGGAGATGGGGATGGATTTTGGTGATGCCTGGGAGAAACATGAGAAGATGTTAGAGGCTGCATGGAAGGGATGGGCAAGAGGTGTTCCATTTAGAAATGTTATATTCACATCTAGCAGTACATCTTTTAGTCTGCCACTCCATGGAACATGATTTAATTATGAGCTATATGGTAAGAAGCAAAGGATAAAGCCTTTGGCTATGAATCTTTGGGCTTATTAATTCTGTCATAGCTATATGGGCCTTCAATAGAACACTGCAAATTTTAATGCATTAAATAATTTCATTTTCATAATTTCCCATCTTAGCTCAGAGCTGAGAGAAGATCTTCTTACTGTGAAGGAATGGAACTAACGAGCATGGAAAAAAGTTGGACAGTTTAACGTTCTTCCAAGGACAAAGACTGAAGGATAAGAATGAAGAACCACAACTGTCAGCCACAAGTGGAGAAATCAGACTTTATTATTTTCATCTTACATAAGCTCTGTGAAAAACAGATTTCAAGACACTTGAATTACAGAATAAAAGAAGCAGTTACACAGCAAATTACTCCAAAAGACATAAGTTTGACCAGCTAAACTAAGAGCAAAGCCTCTTCGGGAGAGGTGGAAGCCAGCTTTGGTTGGTGTTAAACTACAGTACTAGCTGTAACAAAGTTACAAATGTCAAGAAATACAGAATGTTGATTAAAAATTACCACACAAACTGGCAGGTTGGCGAGCAAAGCTGACAAACTAACACACAGATGTGCTGACATTCTATACACATTCTAGACAACTGAGGCTACATGTTTTGTATCTTTGCATCGTTCATTAAGTGTAATACAACTGAGGTATACAAAGAAAGCAAGCTTACATCTAAACATCAAAAGCCGCTTTCCAACAAGGTGTCCTTATTGGAAGAGCCCCTGTAACAAACACTCTGCTGAGCGCACCTGGTGCCAGTCGATAACACAAGATTTTTGTGACTGGAGCCTGTACATTTTCCAGGCAGGCAGCGAGAAGCCACAAGCCAAGGCCTGCTTCCTGGAGCTGCTGTGCTCAGGCCACACAAGTCTGCATTTGTGTTATCAGCAGCAGATGTGAAGAACATTTATTTTCCCTCTCCTCGCAATTCATAAAAACAATTTCACAACACAAATACAGTTCTAGCACGTTTGTGTGATTGCTTCAAAATAGCATTCAAATAAAAGTCACAAAAATTCAGCCTGATTGCTGAGCAGCCAAACTCCTGATTTATTCATTTGATAACTTCATAATTCAAAAACAATCAAACTGTACAATTTACAATCACATACTATCTGTAAACAGTTAAAAAGCCACTGACTGAGTCTGCATCTTAAGACACAAAACAGTTAGAATCAAGGCGATGAAATGAGGGCATTTCAAGGTTAAAGGTATATTTTTTTACCCTTGTTTTGTCTTTCTTTGACAAAACAAGCTTAATACCATAGGTGGCAAAAATGTAACTTTTGCAAGAATGCATTTTCAAGAACTTTTGTAACATTAAAAAACGTAATTTTAATAATTATACAACAAAGATTTCTGTAAGCCTGGTGCTTGGTTACAGTATGCATAGTTACTGACATTTCAGCTTGTAAGGTATCACAAAAATAATAACTCTTACTACAGCAAAATACATCACTACTGCATGGGGATTCCATAATGAAGTGTGGGATCCTCCTGTTATGGCAGCACCCTCCCGCTCCTCACTAGAAGCAGGGGGAGATCTTTCCGCAATCGCAGCAATCTCCTGCTCCTCACTAGCAGAGGCAGGTTGGGATCACGACTGCAGCAATCCCCTGCTCCTTGCAAGACGGCAACCGGGGAAGCTGCAGCTTTCCATTTTTTGGCAGAGAAAGTTTCTGAGTAGGAAACAGCCTCGATGCTAAATGCTGGGTCTTCCTAGAATAATCCACAAGGAGTCTACAGTGATTTGTTAGGTAACTTGGGGAACTGATTTTATTTTTCCTGAGGTCCTTGTCCTTTCATATGATTTAGGAGACAGGAATTTAAAAAACAAAACCCCCCCACAACCCACAAATTAAAAGCCCCTGCCCAAAACACTGTTTGATATTCCCAGAGATAAACAAAGCATCTTCAGCTGCAGTTATTTTACTTTTTTTTTTTTTTACTTTGTCTTTTTTTTAAAAAAAGTTTTAAAATGATGGAAGAGTAAACATTTACTTAAAAAAAAAACCCTAACAAAAAAGCAATATATTCTGTAAACAAGAGGTCACGCAAAGGTGCCTCCGAAAGAAAACCCCCAAGCCTTTTCAAAGTGCTGGCCGGCCCGACTCGCAGGCTGTTTGCAAGTCACAGCTCTGGCCACAGTATTCACCTTTTTATATATATACATACACATATATATATACACAAATATATATATATATATATATACACACATATATATATATACACACACACATATATATATATATATACACACATATATATATATATATATACACACATATATATATATACACACACACATACATATATATATATATATACACACATATATATATATATATACACACATATATATATATACACACACACATACATATATATATATATATACACACACACACACACACATATATATATATATATATATATATATATGTAATTTTTTATTATTAAAACCATACAGCTAAGTTCTTTAGTTTTAAACATGAAAAACTGGTGCAATACTTTCATTTAAGAAGGTTAAAGTTCAGTTTTCATAACTTGATCTTTAAACTCCGCAGAAAGGTAGGCGGAGGATGAAGGCATAACACGCTATGTCCTGTCCTTAAGGACGTCCTTGAGTAAACACATCCAATCGAGTCGCTGCCCCCTGGTACTTCCATTAACCAGGGAGTAAGCACCATCCAATGCAAAGTTACAAAAACTCTCAACATTATTAGCAAAAGAAAAAAAAAAGCAAAAATATAAATGAAATTAAAAGCCAGTTGGTTCTGTGTCTAGCACTACATGGAAGTGTAAATAGATCTCTTTTCACATTATCATATTGGCCTGCATGATTCAAGTATTTCAACTGATATGTTTTGGGTTAAAACAAAGTGGAAAATGTGCAGAAAAGTAACATTTCCATAGTGGGCCCCATCATGTGGCAAGTGAACAGTCCAAGTTAGTGCTGTTTTGTTATAGAATGGTGAGGTCACAGGTGAAAGGTTACATGGACTCTCCACCTCCACCTAGGTGCTCAACTGGAAGGAAAGCGCTGAGGGGAGATGGACTGTGCAAGGCCCTGCTGCTGCCAGTGCTGCTGTGTGTCTCCCACAAGCTGCTGGAATAACTGGGATTTCCCCACAGTGAAGTGCCCTGAAGGTCTGCAACCCCATTCCAGTGGTTAGAGAAACCATGGGAGCTTTCCATAGAGCCCAGCCGGCCCTGGCTGCTAGCCAGAGACTGCCAGCCAGGAGTAGTCGTCAGAGATTGGCCTTGTGCAAAGAAGCGACTAATTTCCTCTTCACTGGCAAACTCTGCAAGAATAGTTGTGTTCCCTAGCACACACCTGTAGGCAGGAGGGGAGAGAAAAAATAAATACATTTTATATCATTACAACTTGTAATTACATCCTTCCAGTGAAATGGTAAGCATTGTGGAAGGTAATAGATGCATTCATTAAAAATTAGCAATATTATTTCATCAAATTATTCCATCTTGAACCATGAACCTGCACCTGCTACAGTGTCCATCCCCCAGTCTGTACAGAATTCGACACTTGTCTCCCACTATATCTTCAATGACTCTGTCACTCAAGAACTTGCCCAAGGCTGTCCTTTTAGTGCTCTTGCATTCAATGTGGAAAACACAGAGCACAAATACAGTAGGAAATCTGATGTTCAGAAGACACTGCAATGTGTGCATTTATGCACAAACCTCAGAGCTTTAAAATATGCAATGCAAATCAAGAGAGATGACTCAGTGTCTCGAGAGTTACAGCAGGTCTCAAATCCCAGGCACCATGGAATCCAATGTTTTGCATCTTCAGTGTTACTGTAGGGCTTGCATAGGTGGTTCTCAGCAAGTTTGAGCCGTGCAGTGCATATACTTCTGAGCTGGTCTATGGTTTCTGGACCACTATGGCTTAAACAGCTGGGTTTCCTATGGCAGCATTAGGGCAGGCAAGTGGAGGAGCAGGGTTGGCTGGTAGGAACAAGAGAGGAGACAGGGAGGGGGATGACTGACCAGGGAGGACTAAGAGAAGTACCAGAGACTGGGTAGGACAACAGGTTTTCTGTGGACAAGCAGGATGTAATGACCTGCACAAGTAGGTGATGTTATCCTGATGATGCCAGAACAGAGTTCCTCTTCCCAGAGTTCAGAAAAGCCTCAAAATGATCAAAGCATGTGCCAGCCTTCTCACACACGGCAATACTCCCTCCCTGCCCACACACGGCAATACTCCCTCCCTGCCCACACACGGCAATACTCCTCCCTTCCCACACACGGCAATACTCCTTCCCTGCCCACACACGCAATACCTTTCCACACACAGCAATACTCCCTCCCGGCCCACACACGGCAATACTCCTTCCCTGCCCACACACGGCAATACTACCTCCCTGCCCACACACGGCAATACTCCCTCCCTTCCCACACACGGCAATACTCCCTCCCTGCCCACACACGGCAATACTCCTTCCCTGCCCATACACGGCAATACTCCTTCCCTGCCCACACAAGGCAATACTCCTCCCTTCCCACACACGGCAATACTTCTCCCTTCCCACACACGGCAATACTCCCTCCCTGCCCACACAAGGCAATACTCCCTCCCTTCCCACACACGGCAATACTCCACCCTGCCCACACACGGCAATACTCCTCCCTTCCCACACATGGCAATACTCCCTCCCTTCCCACAGAAGGCAATACTCCCTCCCTTCCCACAGAAGGCAATACTCCTCCCTTCCCACACAAGACAATACTCCACCCTGCCCACACACGGCAATACACCTCCCTGCCCACACACGGCAATACTCCCTCCCTTCCCCTCAGTCTGTTTTTTTTCTAGAGGACAGTAAGATCGAAGTTTTCTCCTCTCTTACATTTCTTTCCACTCTTTAAAAAAGCAGCCCCCAAAACCCCAGGCTTCAAATGAGTAAATGGGTTCTGTGTGTTTTGCTTGGGAAAGGCATACTAAGCCCTGGACAGTAAACTCTGTGCATGAGTGTTCCCGGGGGCCCTGAAGGGCCTTGCCACCCAAGCATACCAGGCACCATAAAGTAAGTCTTCTCAGGGGCTCACAAGGAGTGCTTTCATCTTCCACCCCCCCCCAAAGAAAATCAGGTGCTTCATTTAGTGTCCTTGTGTCCAACTCCAGTATCAGTAAAGATTTCAGTGGCACAGATGGCACTGCAATAAACACTCGCAGATAATGGCACACAGAGTAGAAGTACCTTTAGGTTTGGAAAAGTTCCTGGAGGGAAGGTCCATAAACCATTATTAAAAGGGACCCAGGATATCAATGCTTGACCCAGTACAAGCATTGTGGAACCTGTGTCTTTTGGGGAAACTGCTAGGTACTTGTGACCTAGATTGGCCACTGTTGGAAACAGGATACTGGGCTTGATGGACCTTGGTCTGACCCAGTATGGCATATCTTATGTTCTTTAGCTCCCCAGACCTCTCCCCTCCTTGAGCACATGACACACGTGACCATGGCAGCACTGCACAGGATAAAGGTACCAATGCTGCCAACAAGGGGGACTCCTTTTTGCCCTACTCCAACACTACACCACCACCACACAGGTTTTGGAGCACACAGCATGCAAACACAAGCATTCTTCTATTGAGTCAGCCTCCAGTTCCAATGGCTTTCCTAGGTGAACACTATCATCTCCCAAATTAATTTCCGATCTACTTCAAGGGAAAAAGACCCCTTGCCAGCCATGCTAATCAAATACTGTAATTTTCTTCAGGATTATGATACCTTACCTCCCTCTCTCCAGAAAGTGTAGTTACTCACCTGTAATAGGTGATCTCCAGGAACAGCAGGAATTAGGTCTTCATGTATGGGTATCGTCGGTACCGACAGAGCCTGCTCAGGAACGCTCCCCAGCGTCCAATAGGAAAGCATTTGGGAGCATCCCACAGCGCCTGCGTGCTGCCTTCCCGCCTTTCCAACTCTCCTTTGTCAGTTGAGTTTATAGCTGAGACAAAAGGAGAGGAGAGAGAGAGACAACTCCTAGGGGAGGTGGGCAGGTTGTGAAGATTTAATTCCTGCTGTTCCCGGAGATCACCTGTTATGGGTGAGTAACTACACTATCTCCAGGAACAAGCAGGAATGTAGTCTTCACATATGGGGACTCCCCAGCTGAGAGATACCAGGTAGATGACCCTAGTAAGCTGCGAACCTCTGGTGAGATGGGTCATTCTTCCTCCCATGGATCTCTGGCATCGAAAACCCGGGACGGTGGGTAGGAGTTGTACTAAGTCTGAAAGAGATGCTGTAGAACCGTCTGTCCAAATGAGGCATCCCGACGGGAATCCTTGTCTAAACAATAATGGGCTGTAAAGGTGTGTACTGAAGCCCAGATGGCTGCTCTACAGATGTCGTCAATGGACACAGAACAAAGATTAGCCATAGAGGTTGCCATTGCTCTCACATTGTGAGCTGTGATGTGGCCTTCAAGAGAAAGTCCCTTACTCTCGTAAGCAAAGGATATGCAATTCGCAATCCATCTAGTGAGAGTTCTTTTGGAAACTGGAAGTCCCAAATGACTAGAATCAAAAGCAACGAAAAGCTGAGAAGATTTTCTATGTTGCTTAGTTGTTTGAAGGTAAAAAGCCAAGGCTCTTTTACAATCCAAGGTATGAAGGTTCCTTTCTGCATAAGAGGCATGAGTATACAGGAAGGTAAACTGCTTGGTTTAAATGAAAAGGCGAAACCATCTTTGGCATGAAGTGAGGATGAGTCCTAAGAACTACCTTATCATGGTGAAATCTTGTATAAGGAGGATTAGCCACTAAGGCTTGCAACTCACTGATGCGCCTTGCAGAAGTGAGAGCAACTAGGAAGATGACTTTCCAGGAAAGAAACTTCAGGTCCGTAGTGGCTAAGGGCTCAAAGGGCGGTTTCATAAGCTGCCTGAGAACAAGACTGGGATCCCATGCAGCGGCTTAATGGGATGTTTTGTTAAGAGTAGACCTCTCATAAATCTTGCTATGAGTGGATGAGAGGAAATAGGTTGTCCATTTAGTGGTCTGCGGGAAGCAGCAATGGCACTAAGATGAACCCTTACTGAACTGGTTTTAAGACCAGAATTTGATAAATGGAGGAGATACTCCAGTAGCGATTCCACAGGCACTGAAAAGGGGGTAAGTCCCCTTTGAGAACACCATACAGAGAACCTTTTCCACTTGAAGGCGTAGGATCACCTTGTGGAGGGCTTTCTGGAAGCCACAAGGATATCCTTTACCTGTTGGGAAAGGTTGATATCTAGGAATCTTAGGCTTTCAGAAACCAGGCCCTGAGGGGCAGGGACTGGGGATTCGGGTGCAGTAGAGTCCTGTTCTCCTGGGAAAGAAGATTTGGAGTATATCCCAACTCCAGAGGTGTGGCTTGAGAGAGACGCAGAAGCAGAGGATACCATGTTTGCCGTGGCCAATGTGGAGCTATGAGTATCATACGACCTCTGTCTCTCTGAAGCTTGAACAACGTTTTGGGAATGAGGGAAATGGGTGGGGAGGAAGTCCTGACCCCAGTGGAGGAGGAAAGCATCTCTTGCCTGATAGCTTTGAGCCGGAATTTTGTAATAGAATCGGGGAAGTTTGGCATTCTGTGGACTTGCAAAGAGATCTATATCTGGGGTTCCTCAGATTCGAAACACTCAAGCAAGTTGGTCTAAGTGAAGAGACCATTCGTGTGGCAGCAGTATTCGACTGAGTTTGTCTGCCCAAAGATTCTGAATGCCCGGAAGATATACCACTAGGAGGTGGATTTGAAGCTCTCTGGCAAGGGCCCACAGTCGCAAAGCTTCGTTGCATAACGACAGAGAGCCCATTCCGCCCTGCTTGTTCACATAGAACATGGCTACTTGATTGTCGGTTTGAACCAAGACTGTCTTGTAGCTAAGCTGGGCCTGGAATAGTCGAAGAGCATGGAAAATGGCTCTGAGTTCTAGGAGGTTTATATGAAGACAAGCCTCCTGTGAGGTCCAGAGACCCTGAGTCGAGAGATCGTGCAAGTGAGCCCCCCAACCCAACTTAGATGCATCTATTATTAGGGTGGCCTGGCATAGGGGCTGCTGGAAAGGAGAACCTATGAGGAGGTTTTGCAGGGACGAAATAAGACGTGTGGAGTTTCTGATTTTGTCTGATAGGTGACCCGAGGCCCGTGTCCACTGAGAGGATAGGGTCCACTGGGCTGCTCGCATAGGGAACCACATGGACAGTGGATGCCCTATGCCTCAGCAGCTGACGCATTTCCCGAGCAGTCAGGAAGACCTTCAGAGCTGCTTGGGATGCCAGCTGTATTATACGAAGACAATGTGACTCTGGCAAGAAAGCCCTTGACTGCCTTGTGTCTAGACAAGCCCCTATGAATTCTAGAGACTGCGAAGGGGTGAGATGAGATTTTGGGAAGTTTAGACCAGTCCCAAATACCAAAGGATTTGCAGAGTGCGAGATAGAGCGAAACTGGCTTCTGGAGCAGTGGATGCTCGAATGAGCCAGTTGTCTAAGTAGGAGAAGACGAATATTCCTAGAGTTCTCAGATATGCTGCTATTACTGCCATGCATTTTGTGAAGACACTTGGGGCAGAAGTCAGACCGAAAGGAAGAACCTTGTATTGGAAGTGTCTTCCCTGGAAAAGGAATCTTCTGTGATCTGTATGGATGAGAATATGCGTATATGCATCCTTTAGATCTAGAGAACATAGCCAGTCCTGACTCTGAAGGTATGGCAGGAGTGTTCCGAGGGAGATCATTTTGAATTTTTCCCGGAACAGATATTTTTTTAATTCTCTGAGGTCCAGAATAGGCCTGTGTCCCCCTGTTTTCTTGGGAATCAGAAAATAGGGGGAGTAGAATCCCATCCCCTGTTGGGGTATGGGTACTTCTTCTATTGCTCCTTGAGCAAGAAGTGATGCGACCTCCTGACCCAAGAGATTGGTGACAGGGTCCTGAGAATTGAACTGCTTTATGATTGTAGGAGGGGGCATGCTGTGGAAGTGAAGTCTGTACCCCTCTCGTACAATGGACAGAGTCCAGTTTTCTGATGTTATTTGTTGCCATCTGCTGGCAAAATGGCATAACATTCCTGGAATGGTGAGGGGTTTTGAACCTTTCAGGGGCAGAAAGACTAAGTTCTCTAGGAAAGAGTCAAAGCCCCTGAGGAGGCTGAGCTTGTGGAGCCGATTGAGTTCTTGGAACTTGTGGCTTTCGCTGCTGTCTGTTCTGTTGGTTCCCCTTTTGGGAAACATGAACTGGACAGTGAGCACGATGGGTATAAGATGGGTAAAACCTCTTTTTCTTATTGAAAAAGGGTTTCTTGGCTAACTTTTTCTTCGCTAGGTTGGCTGTAGACTTTGATAGTCTGTTCAAGGTAGTATTTTCAGATTCAAGCTGATTTGCCTTGTCTTGCCAATCCTTGCCAAAGAGATTTTCTCCTGTACAAGGAACATTTCCCAATTTCTCTTGCATCCATTGTTCTAAGTCCGATGCCTGGAGCCAGGCAATACGACGTGCACCGATGGAAATAGTAGAGGTTCTGCTAATACATTCAAAGCAATCAATGGTTGCACGGTTCACAAACTTAGAGACATCCTGGGCGTGTTTGACCAGAGTAAGAAAATCCCCTCTTTTGTCCTCAGGAAGAAGAGGGCTCATAAGCTCCAAGTCTCCTGTAACTTATTTGAGGAACATTCCCATATAGAGGATGTAAGAGCTGATCCTGGCTGCCAACATGGAGGATTGGAAGCATTGACGCCCAAAGACATCGAGCGTCCTCGACTCACGGCCCGGAGGATTGGAAGAATGCGCTTTAGTACTCTTAATCCTACGCATTGCCGATTCCACTACCATTGAATGGTGTGGTAACTGAGTCTTTTGAAACCCAGGACAGCTTGGAACTCGGTACATGGTACTGAGTCGTCGGAAGTGTGGAGACACCGTTAAAGGGGTTTCCCACATTCTTAGCATAAGATCCTGCAAGATCCTATGAATGGGCAGGGTAGCTGCTTCTTTAGGAGCCTTAGGGTATTGAAGAATTTCTAATTCTTCTGCTCTGGATTCCTTTTCTGGAGTCACCGTGATTGCAAGACCTCGAGCTACATCACGTATGAAATCCTGGAAGGACATGTCCTCTGGAGGAGACATTCTGCGTTGAGGAGAAGGAGATGGATGATCCTCCGGAAGGATTGCTCTAGTACCGGCAGAGTCAGAGTCATCGGAATCGGAGGATTTGAAATATCTCTGTGCCGGGTGTTCCTGCAATGCTCGGTACCGGTACCGCTCAAAGTCGGTATCGGGGTGTCTCGGTACTGGCCCCTCGATACCTGAGATAGCCTCAAGGCTCAGCATATGGGGGGGGGGGGGCAGCATACCTGCCGAGGCAGGTGCAACTTGGTACCGGCACCGATGTCGGTACCAATACCTGTGGAACCGTCTGTAGCGGTCTTAGCGGTACTAAAGCTGCTAAGAGAGCCGCTAGACTGCGTTTGATAGCGAGGATTCTCTGATCCATCGCTCCTGCCGATGCCTGGGTGGCGGTACCGGTGGAAGCAGCCACAACCCCAGAACATGGCACCAGTAGTTCTGCAGAGGTTGAAGCCTCTGGAACATTCTAGAGCCCCGTTAATGCTTTGGAGACCGAGGCCTCCCGCCGGGGCTGTTTTGCCGGTGAACTTTCCTCGAGAGCAACGCCAGTGGTATCTTAATACTTAGGAGATCTACCCTTTGAGGACCAGCCAGTCTTAGAAGACTTAGGTTTAGTTACCTGAGATCCATGGGAGGAAGATGAAGCCCTGGAAGATGTCGATGCAACGGACATCGTATCAGCGGCAAAAAGGGTACCGGGTTTTGCAGCTCTATTCTGCAGGCCCCTCTTGGTCATCTTTCTGCAGGAGAGACACTGCGATGGAGAATGGTCAGGACCTAAACATTTACGACACCATTCATGGGTGTCGGTGACGGATATGGTACCACCACATTTAGAACATTTCTTAAAACCACTAGCTGGTTTTTCCATGTTTGAAGAAAAAATGGGCCTAGTGCCCAAAATGGTGCCTAACCCCAAGAGGGGAAAGGCTCCTAAAGAAAATATTTTTAGATGCTATTTTTTTTTTTTAAAGAAGAAAAGAGAACCGGTGGTACCGGTAGGCGTCGAGTGAAGGCAGACGCAACCCAAAAAAACAAAAGAAGAAGAATTTTTCTGTGGTGACAGGGTATACCCCCTGTCGGCTCCGCGGAAAACGAATAACTGACGAAGGAGAGTTGGAAAGGCGGGAAAGGCAGCACGCAGGCACTGTGGGATGCTCCCAAAAGCTTTCCTATTGGACGCAGGGGAGCGTTCCCGCGCAGGCTCCGTCAGTACTGACGATACCCATATGTGAAGACTACATTCCTGCTTGTTCCTGGAGATTCAGACTATCCAAACATTTTTGAAAAAGCAAACTGCAAGATTTAGGTGTCATCATGGATAAAACATTGAAACCCCCTGCCCAGCGTGCAGTGGTGGCCAAGACAACATAGAATGCTAGGAATCATAAGGAAAGAAATGGAGAAGAAAACAAAGGATATTATAATGTCTCTATCGTTCCATGGTGCGACCTCACCTTGAATACTATGTGAAATTCTGGTAACCATATCTTAAAAAGGATATAGCGTAATTAGAAAAGGTACAAAGAAGAGCCATCAAAATGGTAAAGGGGATGGAAGAATACCCCTATAGGGAGAGGCTTAAAAAGTTAGGGCTCTTCTACTACTGAACATTTGAATAGCGCTACAAGACGTATGCAGCACTGCACAGACCCATGTAAAAGACAGTCCCTGCTCATCAAACTTTATAATCTAGTCAAGACAGACAACACAGTAGCTGTAGACATGGGATACATCTAGGGAGAATGGTAGGAAACACAAAGGAGATCAGGTGAGTCAAAATCTGAAAGCTGCAGCGAAGAGGTGAGTTTTCAACCTGGATTTGAAAAGGGTCAGAGAAGGCGCCTAATGTACAGACTCAGGTAATTTGTTCCAGGAGCAGCAAGGAGAAAGGAGCAAAGTCTGGAGTTAGCAATAGAAAAGAAGGGCACAGATAGAAGCGATTTGCCAGAAGAACAGAGGAGGGGTAAAGGGAGAGAAGAGTGGAAAAGGTAGTGAGGAGCTGCAGAGTGAATGCACTTATAGATCAGCAGGAGAAGTCTGAACTGGAGGCGGAAACAGATAGGGAGCCAATGAAGTGACTTGAGATGAGGGGGTAATATGAGTATTACGAGGCTGGTGGAAGAGTAGCAGTGCAGCAGAGTGCTGAACAGACTGAAGGGGAGAGAGATGATTCAGAGGGAGACCAGCAAGGAGTAGGTTACAATAGTTTAGATGGGAGGTGACTAATGAATGGATAAGTGTCTTAGTAGTGTGTTCAGAAAGGAACGGGCAAATTCTGCTGATGTTATAGAGAAAGAAACGACATGTTTTAGCTATCAGATGGATGAGTGTGGAGGAGAGAGAGGAGTCAAAGACGACCCCCCCCCCCCAGGCTGTGAGCTGAGGAGTAGAGAGTTATCCACAGTGTCTGAGAAAGGAGGAAGGGGAGAGGAGGGTTTGGGGAGAGGAGGGTTCGCCTAGAAAAGCCATCGGAACTGGAGGCTGGCTTGATAGAGGAATGCTTGTGTTTGCATGCTGTGTGCTCCAAATCCTGTGTATGGTGGTGTAGTGTTGGAGTGGGGCAAAAATGAGTCCCCCTTGTTGGCAGCATTGGTGCCTATATCCTGTGCAGTGCTGCCATGGTCACGTGTGTCATGTGCTCCGGAAGGGGAGAGGTCTGGGGAGCTAAAGGTACTGGTACGAGCCCCAGAGAAGACCTGGAAAAGAAACAGCTGAGGGGAGATACGATAGAGGCTATAAATTAATGAATGGAGTGGAAAGCACAGTTACTTACTTGTAACAGGTGATCTCTGGGAACAGCAGGAATAAGTCTTCACATATGGGTACGTCGGTACCGACGGAGCCTGCGCAGGAACGCTCCCCAGCTTCCCAAAAAGGAAGGCTTTTGCGAGCATCCCACAGCGCCTGCGCGCTGCCTTCCCGTCTTTCCTAACCGCCTCTCCTCAGTTCGGTTTTAAAGCTGAGACAAAGAGAGAGAGAGGAAAGGAAAGACAGATAGAGAGATAGAACTCCTAGGAGATACAACTCCTAGGGGAGGTGGGTGGGTTCTTTCCCTACTCATGCTGCTGGCCACTCTCTTGATCTTCTCATTACTTCTGCCTCCTTCTCCCTTCCTTATTGTCCTCCTTTCCCCTCCCCTGGTCCGATCACCATTGCATACTGTTTTCTGTCCCTGCTCCCCCCCCGTTCTCGTCTGCCCCCTCAAACCTCCACTCTGTATCAGTACCCACTCGGAAAATTACCACGGACACCCTTCTACAATTCCCATCCCCCGCCACTCTGTTTCCCTCAAATTTTGACTCTCTCCCCGTTGATGATCAGGCTCACTGCTGGAACTCTACACTCCAATCCGCCCTGAATTTAGTTGCCCCAGTCCGTTCCTGTCCCCGCCCACATCACCCCTGGTTTCATCCCGGCCTCTTTCTGCATCGCAGACACCTTCGCCGGGCAGAACGGCTTTGGCAACGGCATCCTTCCCCCATCACGCTGTCAGGTTTTCGCCTCTGTCATCGGCATTATCGGTCCCTTCTCCACACTGCAAAGCGCGATTATTATTCCAACCTTATTTCCTCCTCTTCCAATTCTTCTCGCCGCTTGTATTCCATCCTGCATTCTCTTACTGCATCACACTCCGCTTCCCCCTCCTCTTCTCACTCCGCATCTTCCCTTCCCGACCCCTCTTCCCTCGCTACTTTCTTTGCCACTAAGGTTGGCACCCTTCGTCAGTCCTTCCCCTTTGTGTCCTCCTCCCCTCTCTCCCCCTGCCCCGCCCTCCCCTCCATCCCGGTCCACCCCCACGTTATCTCATCTCTGGTCCTCTTTTGAGATGATCACTCCCTCTGCTCTTCAAAAAACATTTCTCTCCCTTCGTAAGACCACCTGCTCAGCTGACCCCATCCCATCTTCCTGGCTTCTTGAACCCTCACTAGCTCTCTCCCCCTATATCCTCTCCCTGTTCAATTCTAGTCTGTCCTCTGGAACTTTTCCTTCTGGTTGGAAACATGCTATTGTTCGCCCCATCCTAAAATCCCATTCCTCTGATCCCTCTGTACTTTCAAACTGGCGTCCTGTTTCTAACCTCTCTTTTCTCTCCAAATTTCTTGAGAAACTGGTCTTCACACAACTTTCCTCTCACCTCGAAGCCTCCCTCACTCTTCACCCCTGTCAATCTGGTTTTCGCTCTGCTCACAGCACTGAAACGGTTCTCCTTTCCCTCCTTAATGAACTTCACGCTGCTCACGATCGCGGTCTCTATACACTGGCTGTTTCTCTCGATCTCTCTGCTGCTTTCGACCTAGTGGATCACCGCACCCTCCTCACCCGTCTTCGGGAAGCAGGTCTCTCTGGAATGGTTCTTCAATGGTTTCCTCTTTTCTCTCCTGCCGCTCTTTTTCTGTAGTTTCTGGATCCTCCTCTTCTGCTTCCACCCCCCTCTCTTGCGGGGTTCCTCAAGGGTCTGTACTTGCTCCGCTCCTCTTTAATGTTTTCCTAGCACCCCTTACCCTTCTAATTCAACAGTTTGGTATCTCCGCGTACTATTACGCGGATGACATTTTTCTCTTGCTTCACACCAATTCCCTTTCCCCAGATATCACCCCCCTCAATCTCTGCCTTGCCGCTATTGCTTCCTGGTTTTCCTCAAATTTTCTACAGGTGAATCCTTCTAAGTCTCACGCCATCTGGTTCACATTTGGGGGCCCCTCCCCCGCATGCGCCCCTTCTTTTTCTTCACAGCCTATCCCTCTTGTTTCCTCACTTCGCTACTTGGGTGTTATACTTGATTCTTCTCTTTCCTTCAAGGATCATATTTCTTCCATTATTCAGCGCTCCTTTTTCTCCCTCAGACAATTTCGTTCTATCCGTCCTTTCCTTTCCTCCTCCGCTCTGGCTACCCTTCTCCTTTCCCTTGTGGTGTCCCGTCTCGATTACTGTAATGTCGTCCTTGTTGGTCTGCCCAAATCCCAACTGTCTCGCCTTCAACGTGTCCAAAACACAGCTGTCCGTCTTCTCGCCCATGCCTCCCGTTTCGACCATGTCACCCCGCTTCTTCTTCACTATCATTGGTTGCCTATTTCTTTTCGCGCTCAGTATAAAATTCTCATTCTCACACACAAGGCTGTTCGCACTGGTACCCCCCCCTCTATCTCGCCGATCAGATACACTTCCGCCCCTCCCCCCGCCTACTTCGCGCTATCCATTCCAATCGTTTATCTCTCCCCTCACCTTCCCAGGCTCATCTTGTTTCCACCCGCTCCTCTGCCTTCTATTTTCTAGCCCCCAGCCTCTGGAACTCGCTCCCCCCCTCGCTTCGTGCTGAGGAATCTTACCAATCATTTAAGTCACAACTCAAAACCCACCTCTTCAGTCTTGCGTTTAACCTACCGTCCCCGGCTTCCCCTTCCCCCTCTGCCACTCCCTCCCCCCCCGCTCCCTGATGTTTAACTATTGTAATGTGGTCTGTTACCCTTTTGTTATTTCTTTCCTCCTCTATCCTATCAGTATTATTGGCGTTCCTTTTCTCAGCCATTTTTTAAAGTTGTTTTTAAGTTGTTTTAACTATATTGTAAACCGCTCAGGTGCTACCACTGTTGGGCGGTATAAAAAGTTTTAATAAACATAAACATAAACAAGACTTATTCCTGCTGTTCCCAGAGATCACCCTTTACAGGTAAGTAACTGTGCTATCTCCAGGAACAAGCAGGAATGAGTCTTCACATATGGGGACTCCCTAGCTAGAGATGCCTGGGAGATCCCTGAGATTATGAGACCCTGGGAAGGGCTCTACCTCCTCCTATGGACCTCAGGCATCCATTCTGGGAAGGAGGGCAGGAGTTGATTAAGAATGGAACAGGTGTTTGAGAACAGCCTGACTAAACAAGGCATCCCGGTGGGAGTCCTTGTCCAAGCAGTAATGGGCTGTGAAGGTATGAACCGAGGCCCAGGTGGCCGCTCGACCAATTTGGTCGATGGACACAGAATTTAGATGAGCCATAGAGGTGGCCATGGCCCTCACGTTATGAGCTGTGACATGGCCCTCCAGAGAAAAGTTCTTACTCTGGTAGGCGAAAGAAATACACTGGGCAATCCAATTGGACAGTGTTCTCTTAGAGACTGGAAGTCCCAAATGAGAGGGATCAAAAGCAACAAAGAGTTGAGAGGACTTTCTATGTTGCTGTGTCCTTTGTAAGTAAAAGGCAAGAGCTCTCTTACAATCCAGAGTATGAAGATTCCTCTCTGCACTTGATGCATGAGGAGCTGGAAAAAAGACAGGTAAATATACCTCTTGATTAAGATGAAAAGGTGAGATCACTTTAGGCATAAAGTGTGGATTGGTCCTAAGGACTACCTTATCATGATGGAATCTTGTATAAGGTGGATTAGCTACTAAGGCCTGCAGTTCACTAATGCGGCGAGCTGAGGTGACTGCAATGAGGAAAATAACCTTCCAGGAAAGAAATTTCAGGGAGGTAGTGGCTAAGGGTTCAAAAGGTGGCTTCATAAGCTGACCAAGAACCAGATTTAAGTCCCATGCCACCGGAGGAGGTCTAATGGGAGGTTTAGTTAAAGTTAGGCCTCTCATGAATCTTGCAATAAGAGGATGAGAGGAAATTGGGTGTCTATTGATGGGCTTAAGGGATGCTGCAATAGCACTCAAATGGACCCTTACTGAATTCGTCTCGAGGCCTGCATTGGAAAGATGCAGGAGATATTCCAATAGAGAATTCAAAGGTAGTGCTAGAGGGTCAAGACCCTTCTTAGTACACCAAATGGAAAACCTTTTCCATTTAAAAGCATAGGAACGTCTAGTAGAAGGTTTCCTGGAAGCATGAAGGATATCCTTCACCTGCTGAGAAAGATTCCAATCCTGAAGGTCTAGGCCTTCAGCAACCAAACTCTGAGGGGAAGGGACTTGGGGTTTGGGTGCCACAAAGTCCCCTCCTCCTGAGACAGTAGGTCTGGAGCAGCTCTCAAGTCTAGGGAGGGAGCTTGAGAGAGATGTAGAAGTAGAGGTTACCACACTTGGCGTGGCCAGCGTGGAGCTATGAGGATCATAGATCCTTGATCCCTCTGGAGTTTGAACAGAGTCTTGGGAATTAAAGGAATGGGTGGAAAGGCATACAGGAAGTCTTGACCCCAGTGAAGGAGGAAGGCATCCTTGGCCTGAACTCCCTGACACGGAATTCTGGAACAGAACTGGGGAAGTTTGGCATTCCACGGACTTGCAAAGAGGTCTATGTCCGGGGTTCCCCACTCTTGAAAGATTCTGAGTACTTGGTCCATGTGCAGGGACCATTCGTGTGGAAGCAGAACTCGACCGAGTCTGTCTGCCCAAGAGTTGTGGATTCCTGGAAGGTATACGGCCAGGAGATGGATTTGATGCTCTCTGGCGAAGGCCCACAATCTTAAAGCTTTGTTGCAAAGCGACAGAGAGCCAGTTCCTCCTTGCTTGTTTATGTAAAACATTGCTACTTGATTGTCCGTATGAATGAGGACTGTCTTGTAGCTGAGCAGGGTATGGAAGACCTTGAGAGCTAGAAAAACTGCTCGGAACTCCAAGTGGTTGATATGGAGATAGGTCTCCTGTGGAGACCAAGTGCCTTGAGTGGAGAGGTCTTGCAGATGAGCTCCCCAACCTGTTTGGGAGGCATCTGTTGTGAGGGTTGCTTGGGGTAACAACTGTTGGAAGGGGGACCCCAGCAACAGATTTTGGGTGGATTTCCACCACTGGAGAGACCAAAAGAGGCACATGGAGGTTGCTATTTTGTCTGACAGAGCACCTGATGCTTGAGTCCACTGGGTGGACAAATTCCATTGAGCTGCTCTCATGTGAAGGCGAGCATAGGGGACCACATGCACTGTGGATGCCATGTGGCCTAGCAGTTGCAGCATCTCCCGGGCAGTTAAATGGCTCTTTGACTGAATCTGGGAGGCTAACTGCACCAGGCGTAGGCAACGGGCCTGAGGAAGATAGGCCCTTGCAGTGGTAGTATCTAGCCAGGCCCCTATGAACTCTAGGGATTGAGTAGGGGTGAGCTGGGATTTTGGGAGATTTACCACAAGTCCTAGATACTGCAGAATGCGCCTTGTGCAGTCTAGGGCAGTCTGGGCCTCTGACTGGGATGGAGCTCGGATGAGCCAGTCGTCCAGGTATGGGAATACAAAAATTCCCAGAGTGCGTAGAAATGCAGCTACTACTGCCATGCATTTGGTGAACACTCTTGGAGCAGAGGCCAGACCGAAAGGAAGTACCCTGTATTGGTAATGCTTTCCTTGGAAAAGGAAACGGAGGAACCTTCTGTGAGAAGGATGGATGAGGACATGTGTGTACGCATCCTTGAGATCTAGAGAACAAAGCCAATCCTGACTCTGAAGCTATGGAAGGAGAGTGCCCAGAGAAAGCATCTTGAATTTCTCCTTGCATAGAAATTTGTTCAATTCTCTGAGATCTAATATGGGTCTGTAGCCCCCTGTCTTCTTTGGGATGAGAAAATAGGGGGAGTAAAACCCTGACCCTTGTTGAAGAAGAGGTACTTCTTCTATTGCCCCTTGGGCAAGAAGGGTAGCCACCTCCTGACCTAGAAGGTCGAGAAGAGATGTTGGAGAATTGAAGTGTCTCACCATGGTGTGAGGAGGAAGGTTTGAGAAATGAAGCTTGTAGCCCTCCCTTATGATGGAGAGGGTCCACTGCTCTGTTGTAATTTGCTCCCATCTGGGAACAAAATGAGCTAACCTTCCTGGAATGGTGAGAGGCTCTGGCTGTTTTAGAGCCAGAAAGGCTAAGTTCTCTAGCATCAAGTCAAAAACCCTGAGGAGGTTGGGACTGCTGAGTTGCAGCAGCCCCTGTAGACTTAGGCCTGGCCTGTTTAGGTTGCTGACACTTAGTAGCAAAGCGACCTGTAGATGATTGTTGGCCAGAAGTAGAAGGGAATCTGCCCTTTTTGAAAAAAAGACTTCTTGAAAGGTTTTTTCTTGGCAGGAATGGAGGTTGACTTTGAAAGTCTATCCAGAGCAGAATTTTCTGCATCCATTTGAGTGGCCTTTATTTGCCACTCTTTGCCAAACAGATTTTCACCTGTACAGGGGAGATTTCCCAAACCATCCTGGACCCAAGTTTCTAAATCAGAAGCTTGGAGCCAAGCAATTCTGCGAGCAGCTATGGCAATGGCTGAAGCTCTGCTGGCACCTTCAAAGGAGTCAAAAGCTGCACGGTTGGAAAACTTTGAAATGTCTTGAGTATGCTTGAGCCAAAGAAGGAATTCCTCCCTTTTATCCTCTGGAAGAAAAGGGAGGAAAGTGTGCAGTTTATCTGCAACTTCTTTTAGAAACATACCCATGTAAAGACTATAGGAATTGATTCTGGCAATGAGCATACTGGCCCGGAAGATTTTCCTGCCAAAAGCATCCAAGGTCCTGCATTCTCTTCCTGGAGGGGCAGAAGAGTGTCTTTTTGCACTCTTTATCCTTTTCATAGCTGACTGCACCACAATAGAATGGTGGGGAAGCTGTGTTTTATGAAAACCAGGACAAGGAGGGACACCGTACATAGTGTCCAATCTTCGAGAATGAGGAGAGATAGTGAGAGGAGTCTCCCATAAGTCAATCATGTGCTCATAAAGAATCTCATGAATTGGCAAGGTGACTGCCTCCTTAGGAGCCTTAGAATAACCTAAAATATCCAATTTTTTAGCTCTAGGCTCTGATTCAGAGGTTACTGAAATAGAAAGTCCTTTAGCCACTTCTCTTATGAAGTCTTGAAAGGATAAGTCCTCTGGAGGAGACATTCTTCTTTTTGGAGAAGAAGGCTCTTCAGGAAGGGCTATGGATACTTCAGCAGACTCCTCTGATGTATCAGAATCATCAGAGGAATCAAAATATCGCCTGTCAGGGTGGTCTTCTAAAGCTCGGTACGCGTATCGAGCGGTATCGACATCGGGCGTCGTCGGTACCGGTTCGGTACCGACGAGCATCCCTGGACAGGGAACCGCTGCAGTCGGCATCCTGGTCGATGTCAATGCAGTCGGTACCGGTACCGGCGCTGGTGCCAGTACCGGGGCCGATACCGACAACGGAGTTTGTTGTGGTATCAGCGGCGTCGCAGCTTGAATGAAGGCCGTGATAGCCTGCTGCATGGATAGAACATTGTGATCCATCGACGCCATGAATGCCTGGAATTCGGTACCAGAAGGTTGCGCCGGTACCCCAGAGCATTCTAACAGGTGATCGGTCGAGGCCGTGCCATCGATGTCAACCTGTAACCCCATAGGTGGAGCTTTGGAAGCCGGAGATTCCCGCCGGGGTTGTTTTGCCGGTGCAGGATCCTCGAGGGCAAGCCCGGAGGCATCTCGATGCTTGGAAGGAGATCTACCCTTCGAGGACCGGCTGGATTTATGTTTGGTTACCTGAGATCCATGGGAGGAAGAAGCAGCCCTGGAAGACGTCGATGCCACTGAAGCTGCATCAGAGGGAAACAGCATATGGAGCTTGGCTGCTCGGTTCTGTAAACCTCGTTTAGACATCAAAGAACTGGACGGACAATCCGGAATGGAGCGTTCAGGACCCAAACATTTAAGACACCATTCATGGGTGTCAGTAACAGAAATAGTACCGCTGCACTTAGTGCATTTTTTAAACCCGGAGGCTTGTTTTTCCATGAGGAAAGAATTCTTTGTGAGGCCTAAGGCCCAAAGAAGAAAAACACACTAAGTGAGGGAAAAACTATATATATATATATATATTTTTTTATATAAGAAAAGAAAGAAAAGACCGGCGGTACCGGCCCGAAGTCGGGGGCAGACGCGCGACCAAAGAAATAAAATAAAACAAAGAACTTCTTCAGCGGTGACAGGAACACAACCTGCTGGCTCCGCGGCAAAGAAGAACTGAGGAGAGGCGGTTAGGAAAGGCGGGAAGGCAGCGCGCAGGCGCTGTGGGATGCTCCCAAAAGCTTTCCTTTTTGGGAAGCTGGGGAGCATTCCCGCGCAGGCTCCGTCGGTACTGACGTATCCATATGTGAAGACTCATTCCTGCTTGTTCCTGGAGATCGAGTAAACATAGATTAGAACATAAGATATGCCATACTGAGTCAGACCAAGGTCCATCAAGCCCAGTATCCTGTTTCCAACAGTGGCCAACCTAGGTCATAAGTACCTAGCAGTTTCCCCAAGACACAGGTTCCTCAATGCTTGTATTGGGTCAAGCAGCGATATCCCGGGTCCTTTTAATAACTGTTTATGGACCTTTTCTCCAGAAACTTGTCCAAACCTGTTTTAAAACCAGCTACACTAACAGCTTTTACTACATCCTTGAGTGAAAAAATATTTTCTTTTATTAGTCTTAAATAAGTTACCCTGTAGTTTCATTGAATTCACCCTAGTCTTTTTATATTCTGATGACGTAAACTCTCTCTGCTCAAAAAACCCTCACTTGATCCCACCTGTCCTTCTAATTATCGACCCATCTCTCTCCTTCCCTTCATTTCTAAACTACTTGAACGTGTGGTTCACCGCTGCTGCCTCGATTTCCTCTCCTCTCATACCCTTCTGGATCCCTTACAGTCTGGCTTTCGCCCTTTACACTCTACTGAAATGGCTCTTGTCAAAAGTCTCAAGTGACTTGTTCCTGGCTAAATCCAAGGGCTTGTACTCTGTCCTCATCCTTCTTGACCTCTCTGCTGCTTTCGACACCATTGACCACAACCTTCTCCTCGATACCCTGTCCTCGCTTGGCTTTAAGGGCTCTGTACTATCCTGGTTCTAGTATCTTTCCCATCGCTCCTTCAGTGTGTGTTCTGGTGGCTCCTCCTCCTCCGCTACCCCGCTCCCAGTTGGTGTACCCCAAGGATCTGTCTTGGGTCCGCTCCTTTTCTCTCTCTATACCCAGTCCCTTGGTGCACTTATCTCTTCCCATGGCTTTCAGTACCACCTGTATGCTGACTCCCCCCAAATCTACCTCTCTACGCCTGAACTCTCTCCGGCAATCCAGACCCGGATCTCTGCCTGCCTTTCTGACATTGCTGCCTGGATGTCTCACTGGCGCTTGAAATTGAACATGGCTAAGACTGAACTTCTTATCTTTCCCCCTAAAACATCCCCTCCTTTCTCAGTCTCTGTGGATAGCTCTATACTCCTTCCTGTTTCCTCGGCCCGCAATCTGGGGGTTGTCTTTGATGCCTCTCTCTTTCTCCACACATATCCATCTCGTAGCTAAGACCTACCGTTTCTTTCTCTATAACATTAGCAAAATCCGCTCGTTCCTTTCTGAACACACCACTAAAACGCTTATCCACTCCTTAATCACCTCCCGTCTTGACTACTGTAACCTACTCCTTGCTGGTCTCCCTTTGAATCATCTCTCTCCCCTTCAATCTGTTCACCACTCTGCTGCACGGCTAATCTTCCGCCAGCCTCATCATGCCCATATTACTCCTCTTCTCAAGTCACTTCACTGGCTCCCTATCCGTTAACGCTTTCAGTTCAAACTTCTCCTGCTGACCTATAAATGCATTCACTCTGCGGCTCCTCAGTACCTTTCCTCCCTTATCTCTCCTTACAACCCCCCTTGGGAACTCCGCTCTTCTAGCCAACTGCTTCTATCTGTGCCCTTCTCTCCTACTGCCAACTCCAGACTTCGCTCCTTTCACCTTGCTGCACCTTATGCCTGGAACAAACTACTCGTGTCTGTATGCCTTCTCTAACCCTCTTCAAATCCAGGTTGAAAGCTCACTTCTTCGGTGCTGCTTTTGGATCTTGACTCATCTGATCTGATCTCCTCTCTTTCCCCTTATTTTACCCCTGCTTACAACTTATGTGTTTTGTCTTGACTAGATTGTAAGCTCTGATGAGCAGGGATTGTCTCTTACATGTCTGTGCAGTGCTGCGTATGACTGGTAGCGCTATACAAATGCTCAGTAGTAGTAGTAGTAAACAGTCGATCTACGTTTACCTGTTCCATTCCATTCATTAATTTATAGACATCGATCATATCTCCCCTCAGCCGTCTCTTTTCCAGGTTGAAGAGCCCTAACCTTTTTAGCCTCTCTTCATGGGAGTTTCCTTCCATCCCCTTTACCATTTTGGTGGCTCTTCTCTGTATTTTTTCTAATAACGTTATATCCTTTTTAAGATACAGTGACCAGAATTGCACCCAATATTCAAGGTGCAGTCGCACCATGGAACGATACAGAGGCATTATAATATCCTTTGTTTTATTTTCCATTCCATTCCTTATGATACTTAGCATTCTATTTGCTCTCTTGGCCGCCGCTGCATGCTGGGAGGAGGGTTTTAACATGTTATCCACGATGACGCCTAAATCGTTTTCCTGGGTGGTGGCTCCCAATGTGGAACCTTGCATCGTGTAACCATAGTTTGGGTTGTCCTTTCCTAGGTGCATAACTTTGCACTTGTCCACATTAAATTTCATCTGCCATTTGGATGCCCAGTCTTCCAATTTATCAAGATCCTCTTGCAATTTTCCACAATCCTCTTGGGTTTTAACAACTTTAAATAGTTTTGTCTCATCTGCAAATTTGATAACCTCACTTGTTATTCCCTATTCCAGATCATTTATGAATATGTAAAAAAGCAGCAGACCCAGCACAGATCCCTGGGGTACTCCACTATTCACCTTTTTCCACTGATTGTTATGTCATCAAAAAGTAGATAGACTAGGGGACATACAATGAAGCTACAGTGTAACCTGTTTAAGACTAATAAGAGAAAATATTTTTTTCACTCAATGTGTAATCAAACTCTGGAATTCGTTATTGGATGATGTAGTAAAAGCTGTTAGTGTAGCTGGGTTTAAAAAAAGGTCTGGACAAGTTCCTGGAAGAAAGATCAATAAACCAAAGAGGACCTGGGAAATCCACTGCTTGTCCCAGTACAAGCATTGTGGAACCTATGCATCTTTTTGGGAAATTGCTAGGTACTTGTGGACCTGGATTGGCCAATGCTGGAAACAGGATACTAGGCTTGATGGACCTTGGTTTGACCCAATTTGACATATTTAATGTTTTTATGGCTTTGAGACACTCCAGCACTGACTGATTTCAAAACTGAGAAGTTCAGTATCTAGATTCCCTCAAAAAATGGCTGCAGTTCATATTTACAAAATTCTATTAGAATCACAGATAGAAAACACTCTGTCTATGACACCTGCTAAAAAAGTGATTCAATCTCAAACACAGGATGTTCCCAACTCTGAGGCATGAGAAGCAGCAACTCCCTCATCATTTGCTGGTATTCAAGTCTGGTCTGAAAAGAACTAAAAGCTTTCAGCTGCTTTCTAACATGCCACCAGGCAAGGCTCATCATACCCTAAGGTCACATTGGCAGAAAGATGTTCCATGTCACCAGGGGCGGCCCAAGGGGGGTGCGGGGCCATGTGCGGAGACTCGGTGCGGGGCCTCATTTGCATAAGTGGCCTTATTTGCATAAATATTTGCATAATGTTACCATACACTAACTTTTAGTAAACATGTCTCTTAATGAGGATATGGATAAAGAAAGACTAAAAGATTTCTACATTACTATAATCCAGTGCCAACCGCCAGGCACATTAGGAACTACTACAAACGCTGCCCATTTAGAACCCATAGCAAACCCACCATATCCTGACAGCATTACCAGGACTCACAAAGCACCATACCCTATCAAAAGGCAACACTGCAAATATTAAACCAATACATTTCAGAGAATACTGGGGAAAGAGAACAAGTGGCAATGTCAAATAGGAATTACATAAACAGAATACCTCAGCTCAGTTATACATGCAGAACATAGACCATCAAACAAGGAATCACAATTTAGAAACAGGAAGGCAATAATTAAACTGGGAACCCCAAAAGCCAAACTTGGAATGTACAACACCACTGTAGAAATAAAACTATAAATTAATTTCCTCTTGTACCAAACAAAGCGCAGACGTTAATGATGCACATTTCACAGAGCTTTCATATTCCAGTTAATAAATTCAAAATAAAGAGATATCTTTCTACCTTTTGTGCATTTTTTTTCAGTTGCAATTGCTCCAGCCACTTTCTTCTGGTTTCTTCATGTTTTCTGCTAACTCTCCATCGTCTGCTGTCCATTTGTTCTTTCTTCTCTCTTCTAGTTTTTTTTTCCATTCTCTCTCTCTACATCTGCTTTACGTACTAATCTTTCTCCTTTTGCTCTTTCCTCATTCCTATTTCATCCACACAAATTTTACCCCCTCCATCCTCAATCCCACTTACTCTCCCAATAACCGGCCAATTGTAGATTTTCATCCCTCCCACACAAAATATTTTTCCCCTCTCCATTTTACTCTCCCAGCCCCATCCCATTCTAATCCTCCCAACATCAGCTCCCTTCTAGTTCCAGTCTCACCCAGCATCCATTCCCTTCTAGTCCCTGCATCAGCCCATTTCCAGTCCTTCCCCCCATCAACCCATTTCCGGTCCTAGCTCCCCCATCCATTTTCAGTCTGTCCATTCATCAGCTCATTTCCAATCCTAGCCCCCCATCAGCCCATTTCTAGTCATTTCCTAGCCCAACCATCAGCCCATGTCAAATCCTAGCTCCCTCCACTTCAGCCCAATTCCAGTCCAAGCCCCCCCATGAGCTACTTCCAGTTCTAGCCCCTCCATGAGTCCATTTCAATTCAAGCCCCCCCAACAGCCCATTTGCAGTACAGTCCTAGCCCCATCAACCCACTTCCAGTCCTAACCCCCCATCACCCCATTTTCAGTTTAAGCCCCCCTATAAAACCCATTACCAGTCCTAACCCCATCAGCCCACTTCCAGTCTTAACCCCATCAGCCCATTTCCAGTCAGCCCCCATAGCCCACTGCCAGTCCTAACCCCCCCATCAGCCCACAGCCCATTATCAGTCCTAACCACATCAGCCCACCTCAAGTCCTAACCCCTCCCCATCAGCCCATGTCCTGTCCTAGCCCCCCATAGCCCATTATCAGTCCTAATCCCCCCATCACCCCATTTCCAGACAGCCCCATCAGCCCACAGCCCATTACCAGTCTTAACCCCCCCATAGCCCATTACCAGTCTTAACCCCCCCATAGCCCATTACCAGTCCTAACCCCCCCAACAGCTCACAGCCCATTACCAGTCCTAACCCCTCCCATCAGCCCATTTCCTGTCCTAGCCCCCCCATAGGCCATTATCAGTCTTAACACCCCCATAGCCCAGTACCAGTCCGAACCCCCCATCACCCCCTTTCCAGACCGCCCCCATCAGCCCATTACCAGTCTTAACCCCCCCAGCCCATTACCAGTCCTAACCCCCATCAGCCCATTTCCAGACATCCCCATCAGCCCACAGCCCATTACCAGTCCTAACCCCCCCATCAGCCCACAGCCCATTACCAGTCCTATCCCCCCCTAGCCCATTATCTGTCCTAGCTCCCCCGCAGCCCATTACCACTTACTCCCCCCAGCCAATTACCAGTCTTAACCCCCCATCAGCCCATTTCCAGACATCCCCCATCAGCCCACATCCCATTACAAGTCCTAAATCACCCCCCAGCCCAGCCCCAGCCTTACCCCCCCCAGCCCATACCCAGCCTTAACCCCCCCCGCAGCCCAGCCCAGCCTTAACCCCCCCCGCAGCCCATTACCAGTCTTAACACCCCCCCCCAGCCCAGCCCAGCCCATTACCAGTCTTAACACCCCCCCAGCCCAGCCCAACCCCAGTCTTAACATCCCTCCCGGCCCGGCCCAGCCCAGCCTTAACACCCCCCCCGGCCCAGCCCAGCCCAGTCTTAACACCCCCCAGCCCAGCCCAGCCCCAGTCTTAACACCCCCCCCAGCACAGCCCAGCCCAGCACCAGTCTTAACACCCCCCTCAGCCCAGCACCAGTCTTAACACCCCCCCCAGCACAGCCCAGCCCAGCCCCAGTCTTAACACCCCCCCCAGCACAGCCCAGCCCAGCCCAGCACCAGTCTTAACACCCACCAGCCCAGCCAGCCCAGTCCTAACACCCCCCCAGCACAGCACAGCACAGCCCAGCCCAGCCCAGTTACCAGTCTTAACACCCCCCAGCACAGCCCAGCCCAGCACCAGTCTTAACACCCCCCCCAGCACAGCCAGCCCAGCACCAGTCTTAACACCCCCCCCCAGCACAGACCAGCCCAGCACCACTCTTATCACCCCCCCAGCCCAAACCAGCACCAGTCTTAAAACCCCCCCCAGCACCAGTATAAACACCCCCCCAGCCCAGCCCAGCCCAGCACCAGTCTTAACAGCCCCCCCCATCGGCTTATGGCAAATTTAAAATTTAAAAAAAAACCTGGCTCTGGCTGCTGCCGCGGCCTCCGCGGCAAAATGGAGTGTCCCGTGGGGCCCCCTCTCCTCGCTGAGCCTCTCTGCAAGGGCTTTCAGATTCGCGAAGGGAGAGTGTCTCCCTCGCGTCTCTGTTAAGCCCGCAGGGGCTAATGGGAAATTTCCCATCTGCCCCTTTAGACGCGAGGGGCTGATGGGAAATTTCCCATTAGCCCCTGCGGGCTTAACAGAGATGCGAGGGAGACACTCTCCCTTCGCGAATCTGAAAGCCCTTGCAGAGAGGCTCAGCGAGGAGAGGGGGCCCCGCGGGACACTCCATTTTGCCGCGGAGGCCGCGGCAGCAGCCAGAGCCAGCTTTTTTTTTTTTAAATTTAAAAAAAAAAAGCAGAATGTTCTTTGCGCGGGGCCCCCTGAAACGCGGGGCCCTGTGCAAAGAACATTCTTGCTCAATGGACGGGCCGGCCCTGCATGTCACCATGCTGAGTTTGCAAATCACTCACTAGTTGAACAGTTTCAACTAACCAGAAAAAAAAGCTCCCAGTGGCTCCCAGATCCCTTCTGGAAGGATGTAGGAGACTGTGTTAAAACACCATAAGAACATAAGATATGCCATACTGGGTCAGACCAAGGTCCATCAAGCCCAGTATTCTGTTTCCAACAGAGGCCAATCTAGGTCATATGTACCTAGCAGTTTCCCCAAGGGAAGTTCCACAATGCTTGTATTGGTTCAAGCATTGATATCCTGGGTCCCTTCTTAATAATGGTTTATGGACCTTTCCTCCAGGAACTTGTCCAAACCTTTTCTAAACCCAGCTACACTAACAGCCTTTACTACATCCTCCGGTAACAAATTCTAGAGTTTGATTACACATTGAGTGAAAAAATATTTTCTTTTATTAGTCTTAAATAGTTTACCCTGTAGCTTCATTGCATGTCCCCTAGTCTTTCTATATTCTGATAAAGTAAACAATCTATCTACATTTACCCGTTCCACTCCGTTCATTAATTTTTAGACTTCTATCATATCTCCCCTCAGCCGTCTCTTTTCCAGGTTAAAGAGCCCTAACCTTTTTAGCCTTTCTTCATAGGAGTATCCTTCCATCCCCTTTACCATTTTGGTGGCTCTTCTCTGAACCTTTTCTAAAATCGCTATATCCTTTTTAAGATACGACAACCAGAATTGCACACAATATTCAAGGTGCGGTCTCACCATGGAACGATATAGAGGCATTATAATATCTTTTGTTTTATTTTCCATTCCTTTCCTTATCATACCTAGCATTCTATTTGCTCTCTTGGCAGCTGCTGCACACTGGGCCGAGGGTTTTAACATGGTATCCACAATGACCCCTAAATCTGTTTCCTGGGTGGTAGTTCCTAATGTGGAACCTTGATTCGTGTAACCATAGTTTGGGTTGTTCTTCCCTAGGTGCATAACCTTGCACTTGTCCACATTAAATTTCATCTGCCATTTTGATGCCCAGTCTTCCAATTTATAAAGATCCTCTTGCAATTTTCCACAATCCTCTTGGGTTTTAACAACTTTAAATAGTTTTGTGTAATCTGCAAATTTGATAACCTCACTCGTTATTCCACTTTCCAGGTCATTTATGAATATGTCAAAAAGCAGCGGACCCAGCACAGATCCCTGGGGTACACCACTATTCACCTTTCTCCATTGGGAAAATTGGCAATTTAGCCCTACCCTCTGCTTTCTATCTTTTAACCAGTTCCTGATCCACAATAGTACACTGCCTCATATCCCATGACTCTTTAGTTTTGCCAAACGTCTCTGACGAGGGACCTTGTCAAAGGCTTTCTGAAAGTCCAGATATACAATATCAACCTACTCACTTTTGTCCACCTGATTATTCACTCCTTCAAAAAAACATAACAGATTAGTAAGACAAGATCTTCCTTGTCTAAAGCCATGCTGGCTGTCTCCCATTAGATCATGACTATCTACATGCTGAGTAATTTTATTCTTTATGATGGTTTCTACCATTTTTCCCGGTACTGATGTCAGGCTCACCGGTCTGTAGTTTCCCGGATCACCCCTGGAACCCTTTTTAAAAAATGGTGTTACATTGGTGATCCTCCTTCAGGTATTAGAGATGATTTGAATGATAGTTCACAGATTACTAATAGCAGGTCTGCAATCTCATATTTCAGTTCTTTCAACACCCTTGGATGTATACCATCCGGCCCAGGTGATTTGCTACTCTTCAGTTTATCTAATAGTTGTAATACATCTTCCCGATGTATCGATATTTCCTTCAATTCTTCCGCACCTTTAAATACCACTTCAGTCATGGGTAACATGCCTATATCTTCCTCAGTAAAGACTGAAGCAAAGAATTCATTCAGTCTCTCCGCTATCGCCTTGTCGCCTCTTAGTGCTCCTTTATCATCTAATGGACCAACTGACTCTCTTACCGGTTTTTTGATACGAATGTACTTGAAAAGGTCTTTACTTCGCGTTTTTGCTTCTTCAGCAAGCTTCTTCTCAAATTCTCCCTTTGCCTGCCTTATCAATGCCTTGCATTTGACTTGCCAGTGCTTGTGCTGTTTCCAGGTTTCGTCGTTTGGCTCTTTTTTCCATTTCCTGAAAGATGCTTTTTTGGTAACAGCCTCTCTGACCTCACCTTTAAACCATGCTGGCAGTTTTTTGGACTTCCTTCCACTTTTCTTAAAGAGTGGAATACAGCTGGTCTGGGCTTCCAAGATAGTATTTTTCAACAACAGCCAAGCCTGATGTACGTCTTTAACCTTTGCAACTGCTCCTTTTAGTTTTTTCTTAACTGTTTTCCTCATTTTATCATAGTCTCCCTTTCGAAAGTTAAAAGGTAGAACTGTGGATTTCCTTACTATCCCTCCTCCACTAATTAAATCAAAGGTGATCATGCTATTGCCAAGTGGCCCCAACATCCTTATCTCTTGCACTAGATCTGGTGTTCCACTAAGGACTAGGTCTAATATGGCTTCCCCTCTGGTCGGTTCATGAACCAGCTGTTCCAAGAAGCAGTCATTTATTTCATCTAGGAACTTTATCTCCCGAGCATGTCCTGACGTGACACTGACCCAGTCGATACCGGGGTTGTTGAAATCACCCATTATTATTACTGCGCTGTAAAGGGTAGTTACTCACCTGTAACAGGTGTTCTCCAGGAGCAGCAGGAATCAGTCCTCACTTATGGGTGACGTCGCCGACGGAGCCCTCGCGGAGCAATTACCCCAACTTTCGCAGAAAGTCTTTGGGAATTGCAGTGCGCATGCGCGGTCCCCTTCCCGCCCAGGGATGCCATCTTGCTCAGTCTGATGACATAGCGGAAAGACAGCAGAAGTTAGCAAAAATATGCAATAAGAATGACTGCAACTCCAAGGGGAGGAGGGAGGGTAGTGAGGACTGATTCCTGCTGCTCCTGGAGAACACCTGTTACAGGTGAGTAACTACTCTTTCTCCAGGACCAAGCAGGAAGTCAGTCCTCACTTATGGGACTCCCAAGCTTAAGGCTATCGGAGACCTCAAGCCTAAAGAGCTCCCTCAAGCTCAACAGTACAGAGGGAAGGAATCTTCTTTGAATACGAATCCGGCCGGTAGCCCAACACTAGGGCCGGAGGGAGGAGTTGCCTAAACCTCAAAGAGGTTGTGGAGAACTGCCTGACCGAAAGCGCTGTCGCTGCGGGACTCCCTTTCAAGGCAGTAATGAGCTGCAAAGGTCTGGCCTGAAGACCAAGTAGCGGCCCGGCAAATGTCTGCCAATGGAACAGAGCGTAGATGAGCCACAGACGCGGCCTTCGCCCTGACCCGATGAGCCGTGACACGACTTTCCAAGGAGAGGCCAGCTGCCCCGTAAGTCCAGGCGATACAGACGGCTACCCAGGAGGACAGAGTACGCTTAGAGACAGGTACCCCCAACCGATTGGGGTCAAAAGATACGAAAAACTGGATGGCCTTTCTATGCCCTCGCGTACGGTCAGGGTAGAAGGATAAGGCTCTCCTACAGTCCAGGGTGTGCAGCACAGTTTCTGCTCGGCTGGCGTGCGGCCTGGGAAAGAAGGTCGGAAGAACCACTTCCTGGTTGATGTGAAAGGGGGAGACCACCTTTGTAAGAAACTTGGGGTGGGTCCGCAGTACCACCCTATTCTTGTAGAACCTAGTGTACGGAGGCTCTGACACTAGGGCTTGTAGCTCACTCACGCGCCTCGCGGAAGTGAGGGCCACCAAGAAGAGAGTTTTCCAGGAGAGAAAACGGAGACGGCAGGTAGCCATGGGCTCAAAAGGCGGAGAGGTAAGCCTTTGCAGAACCACGTTGAGGTCCCAGTCAGGGGCTGGGGGGCGCAACGGAGGTTTAAGCAGAAGGAGGCCTCTGAGGAAACGCGCCACCAAGGGATGCGAGGAGAGAGGCCAGCCTTCGACCGGAGAATGATGTGCAGAGAGAGCACTGAGGTGGACTCTGACAGAGTTGGATTTGAGACCGAGATCGGAGAGGTGAAGCAAATATTGCAGCACCACCGATACTAAACAGGCGAAGGGGTCCTCAGATCGCTGAGAACACCAGACCGAGAAGCAACGCCATTTGAGGGTGTACGACCTCCGGGTGGAGGGACGCCGAGAAGCTAGGACAACGGCTTCCACCTCCGGGGCTAGTCGTAGCGGAGCTAGGACTACCCTTTCAGCAGCCAGGCCGTCAGGTGTAGGGCCCTGAGGTTGGGGTGCAGAAGAGTGCCCCGATCCTGGGCCAGGTCGTCAGGCTGGAACCCCAGAGGAAGAGGGGTGTCCACCGCCAGCTGTAGTAGTAGAGGGAACCACGGCTGTCTCGGCCACCGAGGCGCCACCAGGATCACGGAGGCCCTGTCCTGGACAACTTTGAACAATGTCCGGGCCACCAGTAGCGTAGGAGGGAAGGCATACAACAGACCCGTGGACCACGGGATGAGGAAAGCATCCGGCGCCTCCCGCGAAGGATGGGGGTGCCGGGAGCAGAATCTGGGGAGCTGCCTGTTAAGGGGACTGGCAAAAAGATCCACAGTGGGAGAGCCCCACAGGCGGAAGATCTGCTGGAACAGCTCGGGGTTCAATTTCCACTCGTGCGGTAGCAGCATCCGACTCAGCTTGTCCGCCAGGCAGTTGTCCTGCCCTGGCAGGTAAACCGCTTTGAGGAGGATGTCGTGATCGACAGCCCAAGAGCACAGCCTCCGGGCTTCCCGACATAGAAGGAGGGAGCCCGTGCCCCCCTGTTTGTTCACGTAGAACATTGCAACCTGATTGTCCATCTGTACCAGTACGGACTGGCCGAACGTCAGGTGAGAGAAGGCCCGCAGAGCTAGGCGGATCGCCCGGAGCTCCAGGAAGTTTATCTGCTGGGCGGCCTCCCAAGGCGTCCAAAGGCCCTGCGTGCATGTCCCTCGACAGTGCGCCCCCCATCCCAGGAGGGAGGCATCTGTCGTGAGCACCCGGGACGGTGGGGGAGACTGAAAAGGCATGCCGAGCACTAGGTTGGGCAGGCGAAGCCACCAGTGCAGGGAGGAGACCAGACGGTCGGAAATCTGTATCAGGTCCGACAGCCTCCCTGTGGCCTGACACCACTGAGTGCGAAGGCTCCATTGAGCAGGCCGCATATGTAGACGGGCGTTCGGAGTGACATGAACCGTGGAGGCATGTGTCCGAGTAGCTGCAGGAACTGTCTGGCCGAGGCCGGCGACCTGCCGCTGAACCTGCCGGCTAGAGCCGTGAGCCTGTTGGCCCTTTCCAGAGGCAAGAAAGCACGAGCCTGCCGAGTGTCCAGCCGTGCCCCTATGAACTCGAGGTCCTGGGAGGGGAGCAAAGCGGACTTCTCGAAGTTTATGACGAAGCCCAAGTGCTGAAGCAGGGCCACCGTACGCTGGGTGGCTTGGGCGACCCCTGGAGCAGACGATGTCCGGATGAGCCAATCGTCCAGGTATGGGAAGACGAAGAGGCCCTGAAGCCTTAGGAAGGTGGCTACCACCGCCAGGCACTTCGTGAACACCCTGGGCGCGGAGGACAGGCCAAAGGGCAGTAACCGATACTGATAATGATTCCCCGCCACCACAAACCTTAGGTATTGTCGGTGGTCCGAATGAATAGGGATGTGGGTATAAGCATCCTTTAGATCCAAGGAGCATAGCCAATCTCCCCGCTGAAGGTAGGGCAGCAGGGTTCCAAGGGTAAGCATCTTGAACTTTTCCCCGCTGCAGGAACTTGTTGAGGTTGCGTAGGTCTAGAATGGGCCTGAGGCCTCCTGTTCTCTTTAGAACCAGGAAGTACCTCGAGTAAAACCTGTGGCCCCACAAGTGTTGGGGCACGGGCTCCACCGCCCGTTCCTGAAGCAGACTTTGCAGCTCCTGAAGGAGTAAGTCCCTGTGCAGAGGGGGTCTCGGAGGCTCCCCTGGGAAGTAGGTGGGAGGCACCTGGAGAAAATGCAGGAGGTAGCCCTCTCGAACTACCTGCAATACCCAGGCCTCGGATGTTATGGCTGACCACCTGTGGGCAAAGTGGGTCAGCCGACCCCCCGTACCGGACAAAGGCCTCTGAGGGGGAGGGGCTATGCTGGCATAGTCAAAAAACCCCGCCCTGTTGGGCCGGGGCCTGCGTGGCGAATTTGGGGGCTTTCTGCTTCCGGGATCCGTTACCCTGTCCCCTAGGCCGCTGCCCCTGAAGGGGGGTTGTGGCCGGGTATTGTGGTTGGTGATGCGTAAAAGCAAACACCTTCCTCGGGTAAAAGGGCTTTTTCCCCGAGCCCTTCTTCTTCTGTGAAGGGGTAGAGGACTTTCTAGAAAGGCGAGTCCTGGTGAGAGTCTCCGACTCGAGCTCCGCTGCCTTTTCGGCCATGGGTTTGCCGAAGAGGTTTTCACCTCTGCAGGGGACATCGACCAACTTGTCCTGCACCCAGGGCTCGAGGTCGGAGGACTGAAGCCAAGCCTGGCGGCGAGCCCCGATGCCGGCTCCGGCTCGAGCCGAGGCCTCGAAGCCATCATAGGCCGCTCGAGAAATGAACTTCGAACACTCTCGAATCCCGGAGGACAAGGCTTGGAACCGCTGCAGGGGTTCCTCGGAGAGACCGGCAGAGAAACCCTGAAGTTCTTTCGCCAGGTCTCGGAGGTACATACCCATGTACAGCTGATATGTCTGGACCCGACAAGCAAGCATAGAGCCCTGGAAGCACTTCCTACCGAGGGCATCGAGGCTCCGGGCCTCCTTCCCCGGGGGCATCGAGGAGTGCATCTTTTGACTCTTAAGTCGATGCATGGCCGACTCCACCACCATGGAGTGGTGTGGAAGTTGCGCCTTCTGGAACCCGGGGCTCTTGCGGACTCGATACATGGAATCGATCCGCTTGCTCAACACTGTCGTCGAGGCAGGGCTCTCCCACATGCGGAAGAGAAGCCGCTCCAGCATCAGGGGAACCGGTACAGTGAAGGCCTCCCTCGGGGGGAAGTCGTATTGGAGGGCCTCGAGCTCTTCGGCTCGGGGCTCCTCCTCCGGATCTGCAGGGAAGGCCAAAGCCTTGGCCATATCCCTCACGAAATCGGAGAACCGGGTATCCTCCGGGGGGGGACCGCCTCCGAGGCTCTGACTCGGGCGAGTCGGAGGGGACGCACCGAGTCTGAAAAGAACTGGGTGACTCGTCCTCCTCTGTGTCCCAGCCCGACTCCTCCGAGGAGGAATCGCGCAGCTCCGCGCGGGCGAGGCCCGGGGACCGCCGCCCCGACGCCGAGGCCAGCGTCGAGGACCTCGGTCCCGTACGGGAAGCCGAGGGAGACCTAGGTCGAGGATCGACTCGAGCTCGTATGGACTCGAGGATCGGCTCGGCCTCCGGGTTCGACTCGAGCATCGACGTCCCGGTGGTCTGGGCAGATGCACTGGCGAGGCCGGTGATCCATGCCCGCTGCTGGTCCATGAAGGCAGATATACTGCGCTCCAAGGTCGTCAGTCTGAGATCAAGCTCAGAGGACCCAGCAGCTGTCGACTCGGGCCCTGACGGCGTCGGGCCCGACGTCGGCTCATCCGTGGGGGAGTCCAGGAGGACTATATCACTCACGTGTCCAGGCGACTCCACTCCGAGGTGAGGAATCTTCTCCTCCGAGGGCCCGGGTTGTCGGACCGGGCTAAGCGACCTGGCCCTAGAAGGACCAGGCTCGCCGCCCGGTTCCGCCCTCGCGGGCCGCTTCTCCCGCCGGTGCTTCCAGCTGGGGGAGCCCCGTTCAGAAGAACTCCTACGATGCTCCGAACCGGAGCCACGAGGTGTAGAGGCCTCTGACGAGGTCCGCGCAGAGTCAGAGAAGATCCGTTCCCTCTGCGACTGCCGACTCCGCAGCGCCTTTGAGGACATCTTGCCGCACGGGCCGCAGCTCATAGGGTCATGCTCGGCCCCAAGGCAGCGGAGGCAGCAGTCATGCGTGTCAGTAAGAGACAAGAGCCTGACACAGCGATCACACTTTTTAAAACCGCTGGCAGCCATCGGGGGAAAAGGGCCCCTGCAAGGTCGAAAGACCGCGCTGCCAGGGATGAAGGGAAAAGTGGCGGGAACGCCAGTTGGGAAAAAACAAAACGTAAACGGGCCCAATAGGGATATCGAGGCCCGGCGGGAAGAGGAACACACGAACCGAGAAAAAAATGTTTTAACGAAACAAATCAAAGAAATCAACTTTTCAGCGGCGTTAACAGACACGTCTGTAGGGCTCCACGGAAAAAAGAAGACTGAGCAAGATGGCATCCCTGGGCGGGAAGGGGACCGCGCATGCGCGCTGCAATTCCCAAAGGCTTTCTGCGAAAGCTGGGGAAATTGCTCCGCGAGGGCTCCGTCGGCGACGTCACCCATAAGTGAGGACTGACTTCCTGCTTGGTCCTGGAGAGCTTTTGTTAGCTTCCTTGATTTCTTTGAGCATTTCATCATCCATTTGGTCATTCTGGCCAGGCGCTCGATAGTACACCCCCACTGCCATCCCCCTTTTACATGGAATTTCAATCCATATAGATTCTACAGCAGATTTTGTTTCCTGCAAAACTTTAATCCTTTCTGACTCAATGCCCTCTAACATAGAGAGCAACCCCTCCACCAATTTGATCAGCTCTATCATTACGATATAGTTTGTACCCAGGTATCACAGTGTCCCACTGGTTGTCCTCCTTCCACCATGTCTCTGATATTCCAATCATATCTAACCTTTCATTTAGTGCTATATATTCTAACTCTCCCATCTTATTTTTTAGACTTCTAGCATTTGCATACAAACATTTTAGAGAATGTATTTTATTCATATTAATTTGGCTATTGTTAGACATGGGTAATTTGGGATCTTTAAGCTCTGTCTGCTCCATACTTGAGGGCATTTGGGCTACTTTACTCTTTTGTGGAACCTCTCTGCTTTTGGTAGTATCCTTCAAAGATACATTCTTCCGAACTATCTGCTCTTGGGCGACTGTCGACTTTCCCCTAATATCTAGTTTAAAAGCTGCTCTATCTCCTTTTTAAAGGTTAATGCCAGTAGTCTGGTTCCATCCCGGTTAAGGTGAAGCCCATCCCTTCGGAAGATCCCCTCCTTTCCCCAGAATGTTCCCCAGTTCCTTACAAATCCAAAACCCTCATCTCTGCACCACTGTCTCATCCACGCATTGAGACTCCGGAGCTCTGCCTGCCTTTTTGGTCCTGCGCGTGGAACAGGAAGCATTTCGGAGAATGCTACCCTGGAAGTTCTGGATTTCAACTTCCTACCTAAAAGCCTAAATTTAGCCTCCAGAACCTCCCTACCACATTTTCCTATGTCATTGGTACCGACATGTACCAAGACAGCAGACTCCTCCCCAGCACTATCTAAGACCTTATCTAGGTGGCGCGTGACCTTATATGGTCTGCAGACATTTCTCTAGGAATGCAGCCATTACCACTGGAGCTTGGTTGACCACCAGCTTATAAGTCAATATCCATGATCCCATCAGTGAGGCTCCATGCACTGGGGAGAAGTTATCTAGTGACAAAGACTGAGATAAAAGTCAGTATGATCAAAGATCACTGTATCACTTTGCAAGCTTTATCTACAGACATCCAATAACCAATTTTCACCTTTAGTCAGCCCCTTCATACCATGTACCCATGACCCTTTTACATGAATGGAGTAGCGGCCTAGTGGTTAGAGCAGCAGCCTGGTGACCAGAGAGACCAAGGGTTTGAATTTGCAACAAAACCTATACTGGCCCCCCAAATCTCTTCTTCTCCCATGAACAGATCACTTTTTATTGGAATTCTCCCTACCTGCGACTCCATCTCAACTTTCTGCTAGCGAATCAGTTCCCTATAAGAGGAAATTCAGATCATTTGGCAGAGGCGCATTCTTGAATGATACTATTTCCAACATCGATTCCACCCTGGTAGACCTAGATATACTACTAAATTGGAACTCCACCATTTCTAAGGCAGCCCTACCTCCACTCTCTCATCACAGAAAAAATCATAAGCCTTCTAAAATCATGGTATACAAATGACCTAAGAAAACAACCAAAACTGAGAAAAACAGAACATAGATGGAGGTTCACAAAAATCAGAAAACGATAAAAGAATATACATGAACATGCTAAGTACATACAAGGAAGCCACGAACAACAGAAAGAAAGAATATCATACATCTCTTCTCACCAAATCCTTCAATAGACCAAGGGAACTTTTCTCTATTGTCAAATCACTAACTCAATCACTCAACCCAGAAGAAAATCCAATAACCATAAAACAGCAAACTCTAGCCAATTACTATATGAAAAAACTTACTCCACAAAATAGTGAAGATATCACCACCATCACTACTAAATTCACTTTTAACAACACCAACTTCCAAACCATTAACAATTGGAATACATTTCACATAATTGACCAAAAACAACTCAAAAACAATCTCCATCATCAATACAAGTACTTCACCTACTGATCCCGGCCCGGTCAGTTGGCTAAAAGCCTCCAAAGCTGAGATTACTCCTTTCATACTATCAATAGTCAACCAATCCTTAACACAAGGACACACGCCCCTAGCACTAAAACGGGCAGTCATCCATCCAATATTAAAATCAAAATCCACTGACCAGGATCACCCTAACTCGTACAGATCAATCTCTAGTCTTCTGTTCATGGCCAAGATTATTGAAAAAGTCGTAGAGATTCAAATCCAGGACTTCATAGAGATAAATAGTCCTAAAGATGAACAACATGGATTCAGACCTTTCCATAGTTTAGAGACACTTATGCTAACCTTCATAGACAAACTTATACAAAGCTTGAACAGGCAGGCATTTGTACTGATATTCTGCCTGAGCGGTATATCAAATTTAAATAAACATAAACATACGCAACAAGTTCAGATTGGACAAACTATATCTTCAACATTCAAACAAGAACAAGGCATTCCACAGGGTTCCACCCTCTCTGCCTTACTGTTTAATCTATATATCTAACCAATCTGTATCATTATTAAAAAACACAAAGTAAATTATCATATCTATGCGGATGACATATCTATGGGAATATACATCATAATCAACTCTATATATCATCAAATAACATCTTGCCTAGATGAAGTCATAGAATGGTTTACACTACACAACCTAAAAATAAACTTTAACAAAACTGAAGTACTGTATGTTGCCCGAAACCAAACTTTTATCCCACCATCAAAATTCCCCTTCCAAGAGGTCGAGCTGGAAGTCAAAAGAGAAGTGAAATACCTTGGGGTCACTCTAGACCAGCCACTAAACATAACACACATAAAATTAGCTACTAAAGCCATCTATTTCAAAGTTCGTATGTTACAACACCTCAGACCCACTCTAGCAAGCTATGACTTTAGATTGGTTCTTCAGACATTAATCATACCACATTTTGATTTCTATAACAGTATCCTGCAAGGTCTCCCGAAGAAAACAATCCTACAACTCCAGTTGGCACAGAACCTTGCTGCATGTATAATCTTTAAAGCTCACCATATCACACTACTCCACAAGCTCCACTGGTTGCTCATTGCAAGCAGAATAAAAATACAATACATGATGATAGTCTTTAAACTCATCAACAACATATCCCCATCATATCTATCCTCCCTCCTTATTATACTCTCCAATACAAGAGCCAGAAGGAGCTGTTCTCAAAACACTATTGAAATACCACATCATGTCCGCAACATCAAACACTCCACAAGTAATAACGGGCGATTTCAATTACCCCAGTATCGACTGGGTCAATATCACAGCAGGACATGCTAGGGAGATAACGTTTCTAGATGAAATAAATGACTGCTTCATGGAGCAGCTGATTCATGAATTGACAAGAGAGGAATTTACTTTGGAACTAGTCCTTAGTGGAACACAAGATCTGGTGCAAGAGATGAGGTTGTTGGGGCCACTTGGCAAAGTGATCATAGTATGATCACATTTGAATTAATAAATGGAAGGACATCAAAGAAATCCACAGTACCTTTAAACCTTCAAAAGGGAAACTATGAGGGGAGCTGTCTGTCGGAGTGTGTGCCCTGCTGAGGGCTGTAGGAGTGCGGGGACTGCCTTGCTGCTGCTGCAGGTCCATTGCAGGCACTCCTGGGACAGCCTGCTACTGGAAGGGCCCTTCGGTGCTTTAAAATCCTCCTTTAGACTATCTTGGAGTGGAGCTGTCTGTTGGAGCGTGAGGGAGGAGTGCGTGCCCTGCTGAGGGCTGTAGGAGTGCGGGGACTGCCTTGCTGCTGCTGCGGGTCCATTGCAGGCACTCCTGGGACAGCCTGCTACTGGAAGGGCCCTTTGGTGCTTTAAAATCCTCCTTTAGACTATCTTGGAGTGGAGCTGTCTGTCGGAGCGTGAGGGAGGAGTGCGTGCCCTGCTGAGGGCTGTAGGAGTGCGGGGACTGCCTTGCTGCTGCTGCGGGTCCATTGCAGGCACTCCTGGGACAGCCTGCTACTGGAGGGGACCTTCTCCTGTATAAAGTTGTGATCTGTTATCTCCGTGACCGTGGCCGTGGGGCGTGTGTGAAGGGGCGTGTCTAAAGGGGCAGGTTCTGCCCCTTAGACGCCCCTTCGACGCCGCATCGACGAAGGTGCTGTATACCTTGCTGGTTTTTGAAGCATAGTGATTGCACTGTGAGTTTGGCCTTACTTTTTTGAAGTGTTATATTGTGTAATTGCTGTGTTTATTATGGGCAAAAGGAAGGCTAAGCCGCAGAGTAAGGTCCAGTCGGCTGATTCTGGTGGGGTGAAGCCAGTCGGCCCTTTGGACAAACACTTTGTTTCTGTTCCTCTCGCGCAGTCCTCTCCAGAGGGGGTGTCTTTGAGCCCGGGGGGGAGATCCCCTCCCCCTTGTCCTGTCGCTGATACTACTCACATTTCAGGGGCTTCTCCTCAGTTAGCTGGTAGGGATAAGTGTGTAATTAAGTTACCTTCTCCGGTTCAGTTGGCAGCACTGGAGGGTTCTTTTGAGCTACCAGTCCTGCCCTCTGATACAGAAGTCACCTTAAAAGATCTTTGGGGGGCTTTGAAGTGCATTGATGCTAAAGTGTCTACAACTTTTGGTTCCTTATCCACTTTCTCACAAGAAACTGCAGTAGCTATGCAGCAACTTGATAAGAAGGTCTCTTCGATTGATAAGGCAGTTGATAAATTGGAGTCCCAGGTGCTTCCACTCCAGTCTATAAATGTGATGGGTATTAAAGATTCCTTGATCTTGCATTCCAAGCTGGAGTCACTTGAGAATTCCATGCGGGCTTGTCATTTGAGATTTTTGAATTTTCCCTATACTTCTTTATTGTCACCAAAAATTCTGTTTGATAAATATGTGAAAGAAGTTCTTGCCTTATCTGATATTACTGAGGTTATGCAGATTTATTATATTCCTTCTGGCACTAAAAAGTCAAACGCTGTAGATGGAGAATTTGATGAGATAGTCCCTAGTGTGGCTAATCTTACTGCCTTTCTTGAGGATTCCTCTGATAATATCAATGTGCGCTCTACCTTGCTGGTCACTTTTTCTTCCTTTGTGGTAAAGCAACGTATATTAAAAGCTTTCTTCAAAGTGAAATCAGCTTTATTCTGTGGTCAGAAAATCAACATATTTCCAGATGTTTCACGTAGCACCCAGTTGAGGCAAAGGCAGTTTCTATCTCTTAAGCCTCAAGTGTCGGCATTGGGTGATACGTTTTTCTTACGCTTTTCCTGTAAGTGCCTAATTACTTTTGAAGGTGCTTCGTACGTTTTCCTTGATGTAACTCACCTGGAAAAATTTTTGATTGATCGGCAGGGCTCAGCAGGGTTGGATAGCATTGATACTAGTTCCTCCTGATATGTGGCCATTTGGCCTGATTTCTTATTCTAAGTTTTTTTTTTCTTCTTTTGTTATGATGATTGCAGCTAGCTCCCATGATGTGGTCTGCACTGTTTGATATGTTGTTTTCTTTTCTTGTATGTTACATTTCCTGTTACACATCGGCAATGTGTCCTGTATTTAGTTTGGTTATTGTATGTGACTGAAAAATCGTAATTAAAAAAAAAAAAGGAAAACTATGATAAAATGAGGAAAATAGTTAAGAAAAAACTAAGGAAAGGAGCTGCAAAGGTTAAAGATTTATATCAAGCATGGGTGTTGTTTAAAATTACTATCTTGGAAGCCCAGATCAGATGTATTCCATGCATTCCTAACAAGGGCTATACATTCCAAGCAAAGGTAAGAGTTTGTGGCTTTTTAAATTATTAGCTCTCTGCCTGGTTTGGTACATTTTTAAAACAAAGTTACATTATTTTTGGTGCTTTAGTTAAAAGGGAAATTATTTTCTTTAGTGGGGTAGGTTTAAACTCTGCTTTAGTATCTTTCTCAGCTCTTTGAAGCTACTGATACCTCATCAGGTGTTAGTTCCCTCTCTACCCCCCCAACTCCCACCCACCCCTAGTGAGCAGTCTTGCTTTATAGGGCACCTCTCCAAGTAACTACAAACAGGGACTTGGAACAGCACATTTTGAAAACATGTTAGAGATTTAACTTTTTTTTTCTGAAAGGACAGCTGGGAAACTAGATAGTACTTTGATAAGTCTCTCTCTCTTTTGCTTGAACAGATACCTAAGCTCCACCAACTGAACAACGGCTGGGAAAAATTGTATCGCCAAAGTAGTTGTCCCCATTACAGCTTCTGCCTCTGTCCAGAGGTCCCAATGCCAGTTGAAGGACCAGTTCCAAGTGCAGGATGCCTGCATGCTGAGGCTCTCCGGAACCAAGTGGCGGAACTCAGAGAGGAGGTGGCGAGGCTGAGAAGCATTCAAGACAGTGAGAAGTAAACTGAGGAGATGCTTCTTGCAACATCCAAGCTCTCCAGCAGAGGAGAAGATGGGAGCCTACAGAATGACGAAGGTTAGACACAAGTCACCAGGGCCTGCAGAATCACCAATCCAACTTCTCCAGCCCTTGAAATGAAGAACCATTATGCAGCCCTGGAAGTGGAGGTGGTGAAAGCAGCCCTGGAAAGGGAAGAACCAGAGCTCTAGCACTCCAAAGTTGCAGAATCAGTGATCACAAGGAAACGAAGGGTAGTGGTGGTTGGTGACTCTCTTCTGAGGGGTACTGAGGTGTCCATCTGCCGACCAGACTTGATGTCCAGAGAGGTATGCTGTCTGCCAGGTGCCAGAATCAGAGATGTTACCGAGAGTTTGCTGAGACTCATCAAGCCCACTGACTATTACACAATGTTGCTAATCCATGCCGGCACAAATGATACTGCCAGGTATCCTCTGAGCATATCAAAAGTGACTTCATGGCTCTGGGACAGAGGATGAAGAAGATAGGGGCGCAGGTGGTGTTCAATCCTCTCTGTTGAGGGTAAAGGCCAAGGCAGAGAAGCTCGCATCCTGAAGATGAATGCATGGCTGCATAGATGGTGTCATCGAGAGCGTTTGGGTTTCCTGGACCATGGCATGATGTTCCAAGGGTTGCAGAGCAGAGATGGCGTCCATCTGTCCGTCGACATGTCTTCAGCTGCAGACTGGCTAATCTACTGAAGAGGGGACAGGTGAAGAAAGCCCCCAGGTAAGTGAAACATTAAATACCTTTATGGAAATGGGTAAAAGGGACAACATATGGAAAGCAGTGTGTATAAATGCCCGCAGCATGGGAAATAAGATCCCAGATGTTGAAGCTTTAATGGGAGAGGCTGACTTGGATTTAGTGGTGGTTAGAGAAACATGGTTCACAGAAAACCATGACTGGGATGTAACTATACCAGGCTATACTTAATAAAGAAAGGACAGGGTAGAAAGAAGGGGAGGAGAGGCACTATATGTAAAAAATAATATTAAAGCTTTGGAACTACAGAGCTTAAGAGAGAGGAGGCACTGTGGGTAAAACTAGAAAGAGAGAAAGAGAAACTATTTGTATTGGCTTGATATACAGACCTCCCTCACAGGAGGAAGAGGTGGACGGAGAGTTAATTGAACACATACGCAGCATTGCCAAGAAAAAGTGCTACTGATAGGGGATTTCAAAATGCCAGATGTTGATTGGCACATTCCTGCTGCAGTATCATCTAAAAGTAAGGAGGTCCTGGATTCTCTACAGGGAGAGCTATTCAGGCAACTGGTTACAGAACACACACATGAAGGGGCCATACTGGTCCTGGTGCTTACTGATGGTGAAAGTGTTTCTGATGTTATAATGGGAGATCATTTTGCATCCTGTGATCACCAGATGATGTAGTTCAATATTAGGACTAGGGCTGTTAAAATCCATTCAAAAGCAAGGAAAACTAACTTTGCCAAAATGGCCAATACCTAAGGGAGTCGTCAGCGGGATGAGAACAGCTGGGGGATGTAGAAAAACAGTGGGCAAACCTGAAAGGGGATATTTTAAGGGCAACCAACCTTTTTGTTAAAATGGTAAATAACGATAAAAGGAAAAGGAGACTGCTATGGTTTTCGAAAGAAGTAGCTGAAAAGGTGAAGAAAAAGAGGGAGGCCTTCATGAAATACAAGAGATCACAGAAAGAGGAAGACAGGCATCTATATTTGGAAAAACTTAGAGAAGCTAGCAAAGTAATCAGGAAAGCAAAGATTCAAAAAGAGGAGGAAATAGCCAATGCAATAAAATGGGGCGGGGGCGGGGGGGTGGAGGGAAGGGGAGGGGAAAGATTTTTTTAGATATGTTAGTGAGAAAAGGAAGGGCAAAAGGACTATTGTCAGACTCAAGGGCAAAGGGGAGGAATACAAAGAAGCTGATGAGGATAAAGCAGAATCGCTTAACAATAATTTCTGGTCTGTGTTCACAGATGAAGAAACAGGAGCAGGACCTCAGAAAACATCCACAAACAGGAACAGAAGCGAGGGGCATCTTGAACAATTTTCAGAAGACTGTGTTCGTGAGAAACTAGCTAAACTTACAGACGAAGCGATGGGATACACCCTAGAATACTGAGGGAACTTTGGGACATTCTAGCAGCTATACTGACTGACCTTTTCAATGCTTCGTTGGAATCGGGAGTGGTGCCAAAGGACTGGAGAGAGGCACATGCACAAAAACGGAAGTAAAGATATGGTTGAAATCTACAGGCCAGTTAGTTTAATTTCGGTGGTGAGTAAATTATTGGAAGCGCTGCTGAAAGAGAAAATAGTGAGGTTTCTGGAGTCCAGTGGATTATAGAATCCGAGGCAGCATGGATTCACCAGAGGCAGGTCTTGTCAGACAAATCTGATTGATTTCTTTGACTGGGTGATCAGGGAATTGGACCAAGGGAGAGCCCTAGATGTGGTGTATTTAGATTTCAGTAAAGCCTTTCACACCGTTCCTCATAGGCGACTTATAAACAAACTGAGTATCTTAGGGATGGTCTTTAAAGTTACTGCTTGGGTTAGAAATTGGTGGAGTGGGAGGCGGCAAAGGGTACAGGTAAATGGAGCTCACTCTGAGGAGGTGGTGGTTACCAGTGGTGTGCCCCAGGGATCTGTCCTTGGTCCGATTCTTTTTAACATCTTTTTTAGTAATATAGCAGAAGGGCTGTCGGTAAGATTTAGAAACATAGAAATATAATGACAGAAAAAGACCACATAGCCTATCTAGTCTGTCCTTCCATATCAACCATTACAACAGTCCCTTTTTCCTTTAGAGATCCTCTGTGTTTGTCCCATGCTTCTTTGAATTCAGATACTGTCCGCATCTCTACCACCTCCACTGGGAGACTATTCCACGGATCCACCACTCTTTCCGTAAAGAAATATTTCCGCATATCACTCCTGAATCTATCCCTTTCACCCTCATCCCATGTCCCCTCTTTGCGGATGATACCAAAATCTGCACTAGAGTAGACACCCAGGAAGGTGTAGATAACATGAGAAGGGATCTAGCTAAGCTTGAAGAATGGTCTAGCATTTGGCAGCTGAGATTTAATGTTAAAAAATGCAAGGCCATGAATTTGGGCTGCAGAAATCCAAGGGAGCAATATAATATAGGGGGTGAAGTACCTTTATCCACTAAAGAAGAACGGGACCTAGGCGTGATTGTGTCTGATGATCTTAAAGTAGCTAAACAAATAGAAAAGGCGACAGCAAAATCTAGAAGGATGCTTGGGTGCATAGAGAGAGGAATGGCCAGCAGAAGAAAGGAGGTGTTAGTGCCTCTGTATAAGTCTCTTGTGCGACCTCATTTGGAGTATTGTGTGCAATTCTGGAGACTGCACCTTCAAAAGGATATAAACGGGCTGGAGTCAGTACAGAGGATGGCTCCTGAAATGGTTGGTGGTCTTCATTATAAAGCATATGAGGACAGATTTAAGGATCTTAATATGTAAACCTTAGAGGAAAGGCAGGTTAGAGGTGATATGATTGAGACATTTAAAAACATCCGTGGCATAAATGCACAGGAGCAGAGCCTCTTTTGATTGAAAGCAAGCTCTGCTATGAAGGTACATGGGATGAGGGTGAAAGGGAATAGATTCAGGAGTGATATGCAGAGATATTTCTTTATGGCAAGTGGTGGATCTGTGGAATAGTCTCCCAGTGGAGGTGGTAGAGATGAGGACAGTATCTGAATTCAAAGAAGCATGGGACAAACAAAGAGGATCTATAAAGGAAAAAAAGGGGACTGTTGCAGTGGTTGATACTAGATAGGCCATGTGATCTTTTCTGTCATCATGTTTCTATGGTTTAAGAAAAGTGAAAGGAAGGCCAAAAAACTGTCAGCATGGTTTAAAGGCGAGGTCAGAGAGACTGTTGTAGCCAAAAAAGCATCTTTCAGATGGACTCTTGAGGGCTGTGTGCGTTTACCTTGCTATGCCGAAAAGAAAAGGGAAGTCTAAGGTTTACCCTGCTGAGCCTTTGCCTCCTTTGTCAGTATGTTTTCGTCTCTGATGCTGAGAAGAGGGAGATACGATCAGGAGTGGCTTCTGGGGCGTTGGAGGGCTCTCAACGACTGCTTGATCCTGACACCACCTTGTCTCCCCTGGAAGTACGGCATCCGCCACAGCCTTTGGAGCAGGTCACCGCTCCCCCACTTGCTCAAATGCCCGGGGAGTCAGAATTCGGCGTCCTTGGAGCGTTGGTGCAGGGTGTTGCTGTGGGAGAGAGTGGAGTGATGACTTCTGAGGAATCTGAAAGCCCCCTCGAAGTGGAAGCTTTGGTGGACTTACTCCAACCAGTGGCCCTGGTGTGGGTAACAAAATCAGGGCATTGAATTCTGTTTCGTCACAGACGATTGTGCAAATCCCTCATCCTAATAAGATTACTTTGGACAGTATATGGGAGGCAACAATAACTTTGTCAACTACAATATCTCAACAGATAGCGGCACTTTCTTTAGAAGTGGAGCAGAAAGAGTAGTTACTCACCTGTAACAGGTGTTCTCCAGGAGCAGCAGGATTCAGTTCTCACTTATGGGTGACGTCGGCGCCGACGGAGCCCTCGCGGAGTAATTTTCCCCAGCTTTCGCAGAAAGCCTTTGGGAATTGCAGCGCGCATGCGCGGTCCCCTTCCCGCCCAGGGATGCCATCTTACTCAGTCTGATGACATAGCAGAAAGACAGCAAAAAGTTTGCAAGATATGCAATAAGAATGACTGCAACTTTAAGGGGAGGAGGGAGGGTAGCGAGGACTGATTCCTGCTGCTCCTGGAGAACACCTGTTACAGGTGAGTAACTACTCTTTCTCCAGGACCAAGCAGGAAATCAGTCCTCACTTATGGGACTCCCAAGCTTAAGGCTACCGGAGACCTCAAGCCTAAAGAGCTTCCTGAAGCTCAGCAGTACAGAAGGAAGGAATCTTCTCTGAATACGCATCCGGCCGGTAGCCAAACACCGGGGCCGGAGGGTAGGAGTTGCTTAAACCTCAAAGAGATTGTGGAGGACTGCCTGACCGAAAGCACTGTCCCTGCGGGACTCCCTTTCCAGGCAGTAATGAGCCGCAAACGTCTGACCTGAAGACCAAGTAGCGGCCCGGCAGATGTCTGCCAACGGAACAGAGCGGAGGTGAGCCACGGACGCGGCCTTCGCCCTGACCCGATGAGCCGTGACGCGACTTTCCAAGGAGAGGCTGGCTGCCCCGTAAGTCCAGGCGATACAGTCGGCCACCCAGGTGGACAGAGCGCGCTTAGAGACAGGCACCCCCAACCGATTGGGATCAAAAGATACGAAAAGCTGAACCGCTTTTCTATGCTCCCGTGTACGGTCAAGGTAGAAGGACAAGGCTCTTCTACAATCCAGGGTGTGCAGGACAGTCTCAGCTCGGCCGGCATGCGGCCTGGGGAAGAAGGTCGGAAGAACCACCTCTTGATTGATGTGAAAGTGGGAGACCACCTTTGGAAGAAACTTAGGGTGGGTCCGCAGGACCACCCTATTCCTGTAGAACCTAGTGTACGGGGGCTCCGACACTAGGGCCTGTAGCTCACTTACGCGCCTCGTGGAAGTGAGGGCTACCAAGAAGAGAGTTTTCCAGGAGAGGAAACGAAGAGGGAAGGTAGCCATGGGTTCAAAAGGTGGACAGGTAAGCCTTTGCAGAACTACGTTGAGGTCCCAGTCAGGGGCTGGAGTGCGCAACGGAGGTTTAAGCAGAAGGAGGCCACTGAGGAAGCGCGCCACCAAGGGGTGCGAGGAAAGAGGCTGGCCCTCCACCGGTGAATGATGTGCAGAGAGAGCACTGAGGTGGACTCTGACAGAGTTGGATTTGAGGCCTAGATCGGAGAGGTGAAGCAAATATTGCAGTACCACCGATACTAGACAGGCGAAGGGGTCCTCAGATCGCTGAGAACACGACCGAGAAGCGATGCCATTTGAGGGCGTAAGACTTCCGGGTGGAAGGTCGCCGAGATGCTAGGACGACGGCTTCCACCTCCGGGGGTAGCAGCAGTGGGGCTAGGACTACCCTTTCAGCAGCCAGGCCATCAGGGGCAGGGCCCTGAGGTTGGGGTGCAGAAGAGTACCCTGATCCTGGGTCAGGAGATCGGGCTGAAACCCCAGGGGAAGAGGGGTGTCCACCGCTAGCTGTAGAAGCAGAGGGAACCACGGTTGTCTCGGCCACCGGGGCGCTACCAGGATCACGGAGGCCCTGTCCTGGACAACTTTGAACAAGGTCCAGGACACCAGTGGTGTGGGAGGGAAGGCATACAGCAGACCCGTGGACCACGGGATGAGGAAAGCATCTGGCGCCACTCGAAGAGGGTGAGGGTGCCGGGAGCAGAATGTGGGGAGCTGCCTGTTCAGGGGACTGGCAAAGAGATCCACAGTGGGAGAGCCCCACCGGCGGAAGATCTGCTGGACCACCGCGGGGTTCAACTTCCATTCGTGCGGCAGCAGAATCCGGCTCAGCTTGTCTGCCAGGCAATTGTCCTGCCCTGGCAGGTAAACCGCTCTGAGGAGGATGTCGTGACCGACAGCCCAAGAGCACAGCCTCCGGGCTTCCTGACATAGAAGGAGGGAGCCCGTGCCCCCTTGTTTGTTCACATAGAACATGGCAACCTGATTGTCCGTCTGCACCAGTACGGACTGACTGACCGAACGTCAGGTGAGAGAAGGCCCGCAGAGCTAGGCGGATCGCCCGTAGCTCTAGAAAGTTTATCTGCTGGGCGGCCTCCCAAGGTGTCCAAAGGCCTTGAGTGCAGGTCCTCCGACAATGCGCCCCCCAGCCCAGGAGCGAGGCATCTGTCGTGAGCACCCGGGACGGAGGGGGCGACTGAAAGGACATGCCTAGCACTAGGTTGGGCAGGTGAAGCCACCATTGCAGGGAGGAGACCAGACGGTCGGAAATCTGTATCAGGTCCGACAGTCTCCCTGTGGACTGATGCCACTGAGTGCGAAGGCTCCACTGAGCAGGTCTCATATGCAGACGGGCATTCGGAGTGACATGGACCGTGGAGGCCATGTGTCCGAGCAGTTGCAGGAACTGTCTGGCAGGGGCCGGCGACTCGCTGTTGAACCTGCCGGCTAGAGCCATAAGCCTGTTGGCCCGTTCCAAAGGCAAGAAGGCACGAGCCCGCCGAGTGTCCAGCCGTGCCCCTATGAACTCGAGGTCCTGAGAGGGAAGCAAAGCGGACTTCTCGAAGTTTATGATGAAGCCCAAGTGCTGAAGCAGAGCCACCGTACGCTGGGTGGCCTGGGTGACCTCTGGAGCAGACAATGCTCGGATGAGCCAGTCGTCCAGGTACGGGAAGACGAAGAGGCCTTGAAGCCTTAGGAAGGCTGCCACCACTGCCAGGCACTTCGTGAACACCCTGAGAGCGGAAGATAGGCCAAAGGGCAGTACTCGGTACTGATAATGGTTCCCTGCCACCACAAACCTTAGGTATTGTCGTTGCCCAGGTGAATAAGGATGTGGGTATAAGCATCCTTTAGATCCAAGAAGCATAGCCAATCTCCCTGCTGGAGGTAGGGCAGTAGGGTTCCAAGGGTAAGCATCTTGAACTTTTCCCGCTGCAGGAACTTGTTGAGGTTGCGTAAGTCCAGAATGGGTCTGAGGCCTCCTGTTCTCTTTGGCACCAGGAAGTACCTCGAGTAGAAACCGTGACCACACAGATGCTGGGGCACTGGCTCCACCGCCCGCTCCTGAAGCAGACTTTGCAGCTCCTGAAGGAGTACGTCCTTGTGCAGCGGGGGTCTGGGAGGCTCCTCCGGGAAGTAGGGGGGGGGCACCCGGTGAAAATGTAGGAGGTAGCCCTTTTGAACCACCCGCAACACCCAGGCATCGGACGTTACGGCTGACCACCTGTGAGCAAAGTGGGTCAGCCGGCCCCCCGTGCTGAGCGAGGGCCCCTGGGGGGCAGAGGCTATGCTGGCATAGTCAAAAACCCCCACCCTGCTGGGCCGAGGCCGGCGTGGTGGGCTTGGGGGCTTTCTGCCTCCGGGATCCGTTACCCTGCCCCTTAGGCTGCTGCCCCTGATGAGGGGTTGTCGAGGCCTGATAGTGTGGGTGGTGCTGCTTATAAGCGAACACCTTCCTCGGGTAAAAGGGCTTTTTCCCCGAGCCCTTCTTCCTCTGAGAAGGAGCAGAGGTTTTCCTGGAAAGGCGAGTCCTGGTGAGAGTCTCTGACTCGAGCTCTGCCGCCTTGTCGGCCATGGGTTTGCCGAAGAGGTTTTCCCCTCTGCAAGGGACATCGACCAACTTGTCCTGCGCCCACGGCTCGAGGTCGGAGGACTGAAGCCAAGCTTGGTGGCGAGCCCCGATGCCGGCTCCGGCTACTCGAGCCGATGCTTCGAAGCCATCATAGGCCACTCGAGAAATGAACTTCGAACACTCTCGAATCCCTGTGGACAGGGCTTGGAACCGCTGCAAGGGATCCTCAGAGAGACCTGCGGAAAAACCCGCCATTTCTTTCGCTAGGTCATGGAGATACAGACCCATATACAACTGATATGTCTGGACCCGACAAGCAAGCATAGAGCCCTGGAAGCACTTCCTACCGAGGGCATCCAGATTCCGGGCCTCCTTACCCGGAGGCACCGAGGAGTGCATCTTTTGACTTTTAAGTTGATGCATGGCCGATTCCACCACCATGGAGTGGTGTGGTAGTTGCGCCTTCTGGAACCCGGGGCTCTTGCAGACTCGATACATGGAATCGACCCGCTTGCTCAACACCGGCGTCGAGGCCGGGCTTTCCCACATGCGGAAGAGAAGCCGCTCCAGCATCGGGGGAGCCGGTACAGTAAAGGCATCCCTAGGGGGGGAGTCATATTGAAGGGCCTCGAGCTCTTCGGCTCGGGGTTCCTCCTCCGGATCCGCGGGAAAAGCCAAGGCCTTGGCCATATCCCTCACGAAATCGGAGAACCGGGTATCCTCCGGGGGGGACCGCCTCCGAGGCTCCGACTCGGGCGAGTCGGAGGGGACGCACCGGGTCTGAAAGGAACCGGGTGACTCGTCCTCCTCCGTGTCCCAGCCCGACTCCTCCGAGGAGTAGTTGAGCGGCTCCGTGCGCGCAGGGCCCGGAGACCTCCTCCCCGACGCCGAGGACCTCGGTCCCGAACGGGAAGCTGAGGGAGACCTAGGTCGAGGATCGACTCGAGCTCGTATGGACTCGAGGATCGACTCGGCCTCCGGGGTCGACTTGGGCGTCGACGTCCCGGTGGTCGGGGCAGATGCACTGGCGAGGCCGGTGATCAATGCCCGCTGCTGGCCCATGAAGGCAGAGATACTGCGCTCCAAGGTTGTCAGTCTGAAACCAAGCTCAGAAGACCCAGCATCCGCCGACTCGGGCCCCGACGGCGTCGGGCCCGACGTCGGATCATCCGTGGGGGAGTCCAGGAGGACTATATCACTCACGTGTCCAGGAGTCTCCACTTCGAGACGAGGAAGCTTCGAAGGCCTCTCCCCCTCCGAGGGCCCGGGGAGTCGGGCCGGGCTGAGCGACCTGGCCCTCGAGGAACCAGGTTTGCCGTCCGGCTCCACCCTCACGGGCCTCTTCTCCCACCGGTGTTCCCGGCCGGGGGAACCCCGTTCAGAAGAACTCCGATGATGGTCTGAGCCGGAGCCACGAGACGTAGAGGCCTCTGACGAGGTCCGCGCGGAGTCAGAGAAGATACGATCCCTTTGCGACTGCCGACTCCTCAGGGCCTTTGAGGACATCCTGCTGCACAGGCCGCAACTCATAGTGTCATGCTCGGCCCCTAGGCAGCAGTCATGCGTGTCAGTAAGAAACATAAGTCTGACAAAATGATCACACTTTTTAAACCCGCTGGCAGCCATCGGGGGAAAAAGGACCCCTGCAAGGTCGAAAGACCGCGCTGCCAGGGAAGAAGGAAAAAGTGGCGGGGACGCCAGTTGGAATAAAATAAAAGAAAAGAAAAACGTGAACGGGCTCAAAAGCCCGGCGGGAAGAGTACACGAACCGAGAAAAATTTTTACGAGAAATCAAACTAAAGAAATCAACTTTTTCAGCGGCGGTAACAAACTACGTCTGTAGGGCTCCGCGGAAAAAAGAAGACTGAGTAAGATGGCATCCCTGGGCGGGAAGGGGACCGCGCATGGGCGCTGCAATTCCCAAAGGCTTTCTGCGAAAGCTGGGGAAAATTGCTCCGCGAGGGCTCTGTCGGCGCCGACGTCACTCATAAGTGAGGACTGACTTCCTGCTTGGTCCTGGAGAATACCTTAAAACTGGAATCATATGTAAGCTCAATGAATGGTTTGGAAGTTAAAGTGCAAGAGAATTCCTTGAAATTGGTGTCAGTTTCTGACTTGACAGTGGCCTTGTCGAAGGATAATACAGCTTTTCGAGCTAAATTGGAAATGCTGGATGTTTTACGTTTTCCTAAAATAGTTCGGAAGTCGACAGTGGAAATTCTTTAGGTCCCACAAGATTTGGTTCCTCCAATTTATAAAGCATTTTACCTGCCTCAAGGGAAGAAGGATTCCGCAATCTTGGCAGCTGGTGCTAAAATGGATGTATTGAACGTGTCTGAGCTAATGGAATCATCTTTATCAAACTCAATGTAGGTTTCTACTTTGCTGTTTAATTGCGCTCTTGCTTCTGACGGAGATTGGCTATTGAAATTATATTATAAGAAGTGTTCTTTGTTGTTTTATAGTGTTAAAGTTTCTATTTTTTCCTGATATTGCCTGGGAGACGCAAAAGAGGCGTAGGCAACGTTTGCTGTTAAGACCAGGTATGCTGTAGCTTGGTGGCTCGTTTCAGTTGTTTTTTCCTTGCAGGTGTTTAGTACTGTATAAATCGCAAATATGTTTTCTTCCAGCTTACTGATTTGTTAACCTTTATTAATACCAGGGTGCCTAGTTTTCCATCTCCCACTGGCCAGAATAGTGGGGTTTGACTGTACCTCATGTAATTCAGCTCAGGGCTCTCTCTTGTCCATCTAATTATTATTATGTATTTGATTTTTAACTTGTGTTCAGTGGAACTACCTCCTATCCCACTGGATTTGCTTTCCTTTACCCCTCCTCCCTCTATATGTGGACTGCAGGGATTTTCATTGATAGTTATCTTATGAAATATTTTCTTTGTAATTTGTTGCTTTTGGTTTCCCTTTTCTGTATAAGCACATCTTGATAAATATTGAAAAAGTCAATAAATATTAAATTAAAAGAAAAAGCATCTTTCAGGAAATGGAAAAAGGAGCCAAATGATGAAAACAGGAAACAAGTACTGGCAATTTAGATGCAAAGCATTGATACGGCAGGCAAAGAGAATTTGAAAAAAAAAAAAAAAAAAAAAGCTTCAGTGGAAGCAAAAATGCATAATAAAAACTTTTTTAAAGTATATTCGTAGCAGAAAACCTGTGAAAGAGTCAGTTGGGACATTAGATGATAAGAGGGGTAAAAGGGGCGCTAAAGGAGGACAAGGCCATAGCGGAGAGACTGAATGAATTCTTTGCTTCAGCCTTTATTGAAGATGATGTAGGGAAGTTACCCATGTAGGAGGATGGCTTTTGTTTTGATTGGAAAAGCCCCACATATTACAACTTACTACATTATAGTCATATCATAGCCAAATGGGATTTGATGCCTTATTGGTCATATCTGCTATATTTGCCAGAGATGCTATGTTTATGATCTTCATGCTGCATGTTACATAAGAGTGGAGTTTTTCACCTATGATGGTGAGGTTGCATAGCATGCATTACACCTATTGATTCAACTATGCTGACATAAGGGGCCATTGCGTCGGCTTGGTGATACTGTATACTGAGGTCTTTTCTCCATTCGTGTGAGGTTTTTGTGCCTTTGATCTATCTATGGTTGTTATTTTGTATGCAGTGGTTTTTCATTTTGTTTGCAGTTCGCTGTACCAAGTGCTTGAAGTTTGCATATATACTGGGAAGTTACCCATGCCTGAAATAGTATTTAAAAGTGATGTACTAGAAGAAGTGAAAGAAATATCGATAAACCAGGAATATGTATTAGAATTATTAGATAAACTAAAGAGTAGAAAATCACCTGGACCAGATGGTATATATCAGAGGGTGTTGAAGGAACTGAAATATGAGATTGCAGATCTACTATTAGTAATCCATGAACTATCATTAAAATCATCTGTACTACCAGAAAGCGTAGTTACTCACTTGTAACCGGTGTTCTCCAGGGACAGCAGGAATCAGTCCTCACTTATGGATAATGACGGCACTGATGGAGCCCGCGCGGAGCAATTCCCTAGCTTTCAAAGAAAGCCTGTGGAATTGCTGCCATGTATGCGTGCTCCTCTTCCCACCCAAGGGTGCCATCTTGCTCAGTCAGGTCTCATAGCTAGAGACCTACTAAGCGGATGGCAAGAGAAGAAAAAAAGGAATGGCAACTCTTAAGGGGAGGTGGGAGGGTAGTGAGGACTGATTCCTGCTGTCCCTGGAGAACACCTGTTACAGGTGAGAAACTACGCTTTCTCCAGGAACAAGCAGGAAGTCGGTCCTCACTTATGGGATTCCCCAGCTACAGGCTACCGAAACCCGTAAGCAAAGCACCTCCGTGAAGCCAGGAGCAGAAGCTGATGATCTGAAGGGATCCCGTGTCCTTGGGGGCTAAGCTCCTGTAGCCGCAGGAGGAGGATCGGAGGGGCAGGAGTTGCTTATACCCTGAACAGATTATGGAGTACAGCCTGGCCGAAGGCACGGTCCCAGCAGTACTCCCTCTCTAGGCAGTAATGTGAAGCGAAAGTATTCACTGAAGATCAGGTCACAGCCTGGCAGATGTCTGTCAGAGGCACTGAGTGCAGCGAAGCCACTGATGCCTCCTTGGCACGGACGCCATGCGCGGTGACTTGTAAATCCAGCAGGGCCCCAGCCTTTGCCTGGGCAAAGGCGATGCAGTCCACACCCAGATGGAGAGGGTGCATTTGGTGACTGCAAGCCTCAGATGGTTGGGATCATAGGCGATAACGAGCCTGTTGAACTTGCGATGACCCTGGGTACGCTGCAGGTAGAAGGCGAGAGCCCTCTTGCAGTCGAGCGTATGCAGGACTGCCGACGCCTGGTTGGCGTGAGGTCTAGGGAAGAAAGTCAGTAAGACTATCTCTTGATTGAGAGAGATGGAAATCCAAGACAACCTTCGGTAGAAACTTAGGGTGAGTGCGAAGGACCACCCTGTTCCCGTAAATCCTGGTGTAAGGCCCTTGGCAATGAGGGCTTGAAGTTCGCTGACTCGCTGTGCCAAAATCAACGCCACCAGGATGACTACCTTCCAGGAAAGGTGTCAGGTGGGGGGCTTGGGAAGTAAGAGGCCCCGCATGAAGTGGGAAACCAGTGGCTGGCCCGAGAGAAGTTTACCCTCGATGGGGAGGTGGTTGGTTGAAATGGCGCTCGGGTGAACCCTGATCGAATTGGATTTCAGACCCACTCGCGAGAGGTGGAGGAGGTACTGGATGATCCATCGGGTGGAACAGGAGAACGGATCGACCTGGAGCCCCAGACCGAGAAGCGTCGCCACTTGAGGGCATAGGCCTGTCTCGTCGAGTCCTTCCTCGATGCGAGTAGCACGTCCTCTATCTCCTTTGGGAAGTACAGCGAGGCTAAAGAGACCTGTTCAGCCACCAAGCTGTCAGTGATAGCGAGTCCAGGTTCCGGTGCAGCACCCGTCCCTCTTCCTATGCCAGCAGACCCGGGGCACTGCCCAGGGGGACTGGGGGGTTCCGACGAGTCTCGCAAGAGAAGTGGGAACCAAGGCTGCCAAAGCCACAAGAATGAATGATACTCGGTCCCGCTTAATTTTGTGGAGGGTCCTCGCTATGAGGGGGGTGATGGGGGGGGGAACGCATACAGAAGCCCGGAGGTCCAGTTCAGGAGGAACACGGCTGGGGTCTCTGCCCGCAAAAGCGGGGAAGCTGAGCGTTCACCAGGCTGGTGAACAGGTCTATGGACGGAGTCCTCCAGAGGCGAAACAGGTGGAGAGCCACCTCCGGACTCAAGCGCCACTCGTGCAGGCGGAGGAGCCTGCTGAGCCTGTCCAGAAGGACAGTGTCTTGACTCGGGAGATAGACAGCTCTCAGGTTCATGCCCCGACGCACTGCGAAGGAACAGAAGACGACTACCTCACGGCAGAGGAGGCGGGAGCATGTACCCCCTTCCTTGTTTATGTAGAACATTGCAACCTTTTTGTCAGTTTGCATGAGCACCAACTTGCCCATCAAGTGGTGCTCGAAGACCTTCAAGGCCAGCTGGACTGCTCGAAGTTCAAGCAGGTTGATCTGCTGCCAAGATTCCTCGGATGAGCACCGTCAATGTGTATGGAGGTTGTTGCAGTGGGCTCCCCAGCCCGACAACAAGGCATCAGTCATCAGAATGAGCTCGTGTTGCAGAGCCTGGAAGGGCATGCCCCAAAGCAAGCTTCGGAGATTCTGCCACCAATCCAGGGAACCGGATAGGCTGTGCGAGACAGAGTCCTGGAACCGGCCCGAGGCTTGGGACCATCGCGCTCTGAGGCACCACTGAGACACTCGCATATGCATGCGAGCGTGGGGAATGACGTGCACGGTAGAGGCCATGTGCCCCAAAAGGCACAGCATGGCTTGCACCGAGACACTGGTTCGGCATTGGGTCTCTGCAGCCAGAGCATGGAGGCAGTCCGCACGTGCTCGGGGGAGGAAGGTGGTCGCCCGTTCCGTTTCGAGCAATGTGCAGATGAACTCCAGTGCCTGCACTGGTTCGAGGTGGGACTTGGAGTAGTTGATCAGGAAACGGAGGTGCTCGAGGAGGAGGACCGTGCGCAATGCTGAGAGGTGTGCCTCGCCGATTGTATAGGTAGGGATAGACGGATATGTCCTGCAGCTGGAGGAAGGCTGCAGCTGCCGACAGGCATTTGGCAAAGACTCGCGGGGCAGACACGAGCCCGAAGGGGAGCACCCTGTACTGATAGTGCTCCCCCTGCACTCTGAAACGCAGGAACTTCCTGTGCTTGGGGTGAACAGGGATGTTGGCGTATGCGTCTCTGAGATCCAAGGAGCATAGCCAATTGCCCTGCCGGAGGGAGGGCAGCAGGACACCAAGCAACAGCATTCGAAACTTCTCCCTTACCAGAAACTTATTCAGGTTCCTGAGATCGAGGATGTGGCGCAGGCCCCCTGTCCTCTTTGGAATGAGGAAGTACCGGGAGTAGAACCCCCGATCCTGGAGATGCAGCAGGACTCTTTCGACCGCCTGCTGACCGAGGAGGTTGTCCAACTCTAGCTTTAAGCAAGCCTGGTGTGAGGGAAGCCAAATAGGCTCTGCTGGGCTCCCACGCAGATGCAAAAAGGGACAGATGTCCTCCTCCCAGCGGAAGCACCGTGGGAGAGAGGCTATGCATGTGGCGTCAAAACCCTGGAGCTGGTTGGGGTGGCGCCAGTGGTTGTGACTTGGGCCCCTTAGGCTTGCGGTGGCCCTGAGCTCCGCCCCCTTGCCTTGGCCGCTGGGTGTTGGCGCTGGGGCGGGCGGATAGGAAGAGTATCCCCGGTAAGGAAACCCCTTCCTCTGAAAGAAGGGCTTCTTGCTGCGCTGTTTCTCCCGAGTAAGGGACGAGATTTTCCGAGAGAGATGGGTATGGGTTACGAACTCAGTCTTGATTTCGGCTGCCTTGTCCTCCATGGGCTTGCTGAACAGTTGTTTGCTGAGGCAGGGAACATCCAAGAGTTTCTTCCTGGACCCACTGTTCCAGGTCTGAGGACTGGAGCCATGCTTGACGCCAGTTTCCGATGCCAGCTGCTGCTACCCGGACAGAAGACTCGAACCCGTCATACGTGGCACGAAGAAGGTATTTCGAGCAGTCTGTGACTGATCTCAGAAGGGTTTGGAATCTGAGAAGGTGGCCACCTTCGAGGCCTGCAGTGAAACCGCCAAACTCTTTAGTGCGATCACGAAGGAGCATACCCATATATAACTGGTATGTCTGGATGCAGCATGCCAGCATGGATCCCTGACAGGACTTACGCCTGAGGGCGTCGAGGGCACGGGATTCCCTGCCCGGCAGAACTGAAGAATGCAATTTTGGGCTCTTCTGTTTCCGCATCGCGGATTCCACTACCAGTGAGGTATGAGGAAGCTGGGCCTTTCGAAACCCAGGCCCGTGCTTGACTCTGTACATGGCATCGAGTCTTTTACTGATGACAGGGACCGAGGTGGGTGCGGCGGCCAAGAGAGCAAATAGAATGCTAGGTATGATCGTCCAAGATGGCGGAGGAGTAGGACGCTGAGGTGGAGCGCTCCGCATCAGTCGTGCATCGTTTCTAGATGGGGAAGAAACGGAAACAACGCACTCAGCAGCCCCCGGAGGTTTCGACCCGACTGGAGGTTTGGTGCAGTCTTCGATTGCGGCCTTCTGCGTTACACCGACGCCTATGGCTTCGGCTGATCCTGGGGAGCGTTCTTCGGATCTGAGCTCTGAAGGGGTGTTTCTGAGTCCCCTGCAAGCGCCGCCAGTTCAGCCTGGTTCCGGTCTCACGGGGGAGCAGCCTGGAGGGTGTCTCCCTGTTGTTGGAGTTGCCCGTGGCCGCGGGGGTTTCCTCCGTGAAGAATGAGGGGACGGCAGTTGTTGGTGAGTTCGCCGAAGGGGGTCGAGTAAGAATTTCCTCCCCCCTTGTGGGTGCAGAAGTGAAACAGCTCTCACCTGGGCTGCATGGTCCTGTGGAAGTCAGTCTGCCTGGGTTGGTGGAGAAACCGGCGCGGGTTACTTTAGAGAGCTTGTGGGAAGCTATCTCCGCTTTACAACAAACTCTCCTTCCCTTTGTTACTTCCTTTGCTCATCAGATGGTAGGTGTTAAAGTCCAGTGTTCTTTGTTGGACTCTGCTTTGGTGGCTCAGTCTACTAGGGTCGCTACCCTTGAAGCTAAAGTGGAGGATCTGGCGTCCCTAAAGGCTGTCAATGAGAAGGACAGGTTGGTTCAGTTAAGAAGGATTGAGTATTTGGATAACTCTCTTCGGAAGAACAACTTGAGGTTTCTGAACTTTCCCCGGTCACCTTTGATTGCCTCAATGGACCTGGTCCGTAAGTTTTTCAATGAGGTTTTGCAGATGCCGGCAGAGTCGCTGCCTCCTCTTGTGAGAACCCAGTATGTATCAGTATCTTCCCCGGGCCCTGGGTTACAGCAGGCTCCCGATGTGGGAGATGAGTCGTCTCAACTTGATTTATCAACCTTCCTGGAGTCCTCTTTAGAGGTGGTGACTAGCAGGGCTACATTACTGGTTCAGTTTGCTTTTGAGTCTGATAGAAACACTGTACTAAGATTATATTTCCGCAAATTATCTGTCACTCAGTTTATGGGCTCAAAAATTTTAATTTTCCCTGATTTGGCTAGGGACACGCAGAAGAGGCGGAAGGGGTTCCTGGCTTTACGCCAGAGAACCGTCGCCTTGGGTGCTGTGTTTAAGTTGAGATATCCTTGTAAATGTATGGTGAATATAAGTTCTAATCAGTATTTGTTTTTTGAGCCCAGACAACTGTTGCAATTTCTTGATTCTAGGGAGAAGGGGGGTGGTGGGGATACTCCCTCATCGGCTGCCATATAATACAATCTATGCTCCTATGATATCACTGCTTAGTTTGATAGCACTTTTGTGTTTATTTATTTATTTTTATTTCTTATATACCGCGCTATTAAAATCAGCGCGGTTTACATTAGAACTGAACATCGCAACAATGCATTAACAACACAATGTGCTTACATAGAACAGGGGTACAATCTTAAGGGGTAGAACTGGGGAAACTATTTACATGATATATACATAGAATTTACATGATATATACATAAAATTTACAGAGAGCTATATATACTAATTACTTATGATCTTCGGGGTGAGCATAGCTAGGTCAGGTGGGAACCCAGGAGACAACTGTATGGGGAGGGGTGGCTAACCATTCTCATGTTGGGTTAGGGCATTGGGATGGTTAAGGTGGGGGTTGAGTGCTTGCGGCTTGTGCTTTTTGGTACTAGTTTCGGGATAGTGAATTTGAAACAGATGGTGTTTTATTGTTTTTCTGAATGTGGTGAGGCTTGATATGGATCGAATAGAGGTGGGAAGATTATTCCAGGCTGCCGGAGCATAAATCGAAAAGGCTCTATAGGTAGTTGCCTTTGTGCATCTTGTGGTTAACTTAGGTACTGTTAACATGTGTTGTATTTTATTTCTTTATTCTTGGATCTTATTGTGGGTTTGTTTATTGTGGTCTATACCAGGGATGTGGTTGTTGTAGAAGACCTTGGTTTTCTAAATTGATTTTTTCCTTATTGGTTTTCTGATTCAGAATGTTTATTGTCTGGATTGATTATGTAAAATTTATAAATATAAAATAAAATAAAAAAAAGAATGCTAGGTATGATAAGGAAAGGAATGGAAAATAAAACAAAAGATATTATAATGCCTCTATATCGTTCCATGGTGAGACCGCACCTTGAATATTGTGTGCAATTCTGGTCGCCGTATCTTAAAAAGGATATAGCGATTTTAGAAAAGGTTCAGAGAAGAGCCACCAAAATGGTAAAGGGGATGGAAGGATACTCCTATGAAGAAAGGCTAAAAAGGTTAGGGCTCTTTAACTTGGAAAAGAGATGGCTGAGGGGAGATATGATAGAAGTCTATAAATTAATGAACTGAGTGGAAAGGGTAAACGTAGATCGATTGTTTACCTTATCAGAATATAGAAAGACTAGGGGACATACAATGAAGCTACAGGGTAAACTATTTAAGACTAATAAAAGAAAATATTTTTTCACTCAACGTGTAATCAAACTCTGGAATTTGTTACCGGAGGATGTAGTAAAGGCTGTTAGTGTAGCTGGGTTTAAAAAAGGTTTGGACAAGTTCCTGGAGGAAAGGTCCATAAACCATTATTAAGAAGGGACCCAGGATATCAATGCTTGACCCAGTACAAGCATTTTGGAACTTGTGTCTTTTGGGGAAACTGCTAGGTACGTATGACCTAGATTGACCACTGTTGGAAACAGGATACTGGGCTTGATGGACCTCGGTCTGACCCAGTATGGCATATCTTATGTTCTTATGTTTCCACATATGGACGAGCAGTCTGGTCAGGATGGACAGTACAGGAACCGTTAGAGACTCCCTTGGAGGAGACTCATATTGCAAAATGTCAAGTTCCTCCGCCCTTGGCTCTTCCTCGTTCTGCGTGGGTAGATTCAGAGCCTGAGCCATATCCTGCACGAATACCAAGAAAGAGGTATCTTTGGGATGTAACCGTCTTTGCGAGGCAGGCGGGGATGGGTCCGAAGGAAGGTCCCGATGGGCACGGGTTTCAGGGGATGTGTCTCCATCTGATTCCCAGCCCTAGAGGTCCAGAAGGACTCTGTCGGGCTGATCCCCATGTCCGATGGCTGAGGTCCGCTTGGAGCCAGAGGCACTGACTCTGGACAACCGCGCCCCCAAGGAACAGGATGGCGAGCAAAACCGGTGCCGAGGACCCTCACGAGGCCCATGGCTCTCGAAGGTTTCCAAGGAAGTTCTCGGGACCACAGTCGATGGACCCTTGGTCTCGGGGTGCGAGCCAGCTGTTCTGGACAAGAGCGCCTGCTGGGCAGCTAGGAAGGCAGAAATGATGCACTCTAGTGCCAGCATACAGGACTCCCGCTCAGAAATCGGTCCCTGGGACACCGACGCTGGGGTTACCGGGTCTGGCGTGGAGGAGAGAGGGGGTCCTCACCGGGACGACCCTCCGGAGACCGGGCGCCATCGCCGGAGGCCTCCGTGTCTGTACGAGGTACCTTTCGGTGCCGCTCCTTGTCCGAATCTCGGGAGCGCTGGGGAGGGCTAAGGGAACGAGTGCGAGACCGCTCATGCTTATCTGGAGCCCCTGACAGCGTCTTCGAGGTCTTCTTCTTTCACTGATCCACCTCAGGCAAACCCTGGGACGCGGAGTCACTGCGGGGGACCCCAGGAGTAGTGGATCGGTGGAGCGAGGCGCCACCGGGGACTCCGGTGCTGACCTACGGAAAATGTCATCTGATTTCTGCTTACGTCTCTGAAGCGCCTTAGCGGACATTTTCTTGCAAAGCGTGCAGAGCTCCAGGTTGTGGTCAGTCCCCAGGCATCGTAGACAGTAGTCGTGGGTGTCTGTGAGCGACATGTTTTTGGAGCATCTGTCACATTTTTTGAAGCAGGTGGCCATGTGGGCGAAAACAGCCCCTCTGAGGTCGAAAAACCTCAAGGCCAGCAGGTAGAAAAAGGGCGCGAAAAGGGCCCAAAGTACAAAAGAACTAAGAAGGGAAAAATAGGGATCCCTGGCCCACAGCCGAAGCGGGGGAGTCAGGGAGGATGGGAGAGGACCGGTGCAACCGAAAAAAATGCCAGAGCCGAGAAGAATAAAACGTTTTCCGAGGGACGAGAACATGTGTCCGAAGGGCTCCGCAGAAAAAGGGAGACTGAGCAAGATGGCATGCGTGGCAGCAATCCCAAAGGCTTTCTTTGAAAGCTTCGGAATTGCTGCGCGCGGGCTCAGTTGGTGCCGACGTCACCCATAAGTTAGGACTGACTTCCTGCTTGTTCCTGGAGAAGATTGGAGAATGGCCAATGTAACGCCAATTTTTAAAAAGGGTTCCGGGGGGATCCAGGAAACTACAGACTGGTGAGCCCGATGTCAGTACAGGGCAAAATGGTAGAAACCATTATAAAGAATAAAATTACTGAACATGCAGTCAGTCATGGTTTAATAGGAGAAAGCCAACATGGATGTAGCCAAGGAAAATCTTGTCTTATTAATCTGTTATATTTTTTTTGAAGGTGTGAATAAACAGGTAGACCAAGGTGAGCCAGTTGATAAAGTGTATCTGGATTTTCAGAAAGACAAGGTCCCTCTTGAGAAATTCTTGGCAAAATTAAAAAGTCATGAGATAGGAGGCAGTGTCTGTTGTGGACCAGGAACTGGTTAAAAGATAGAAAGCAGAGAGAGGGGCTAGGGCTAAATGGGCAATTTTCCCAATGGAGAAAGGTGAATAGCGGAGTACTCCAGGGATCTGTGCTGAGCCTGCTGCTTTTTAACATTCATAAATGACTTGAAAATAGGAACAACGAGTGAGGTGAGCAAATTTGCAGTTGACAAAAAATTATTAAAACATAAAAGGATTCTGAAAAATTGCAAGAGGACCTTGATAAACTGGAAGGCTGGACATCACAAAGGCAGATGAGATTTAATGTGGACAAGTGCAAAGTTATGCATCTAGGAAAGAACAACCCAAACTATGAATACACGATGCAAGGTTCCACATTAGGAACCACGCACCCAGGAAAAAAATTTGGTGTCATCGTGGATAATACGTTGGAACCCTCCACCCTGTGTGCAGCAGCAGCCAAGAAAGCAAATAGAATGCTAGGAATCATGAGGAAAAGAATGGACAATAAAACCAAGGATATTTTAAATGCCTCTGTATCGTTCCATGGTGCGACTGCATCTTGAATATTGTGTGCAATTCTGGTCACCATATCTTAAAAAGGATATAGCAGAATTAGAAAAGGTACAGAGCAGAGCCACCAAATGGTAAAGGGGATGGAAGGATACCTCTATGAGGAAAGGCTTAAAAGGTTAGGGCTTTTCAACTTGGAAAAGAGGCTGCTGAGGGGCGATATGATAGAGGTCTATAAATTAATGAATGGACTGGAACGGTAAATGTAGATCGGTTGTTTATGCCATCAAAGAGTAGAATGACTTGGGGACACCCAATGAAGCTACAATGTAACCCATTTAAAACTAATACGAGAAAATATTTTTTCACTCAACGCGTAGTCAAACTCTGGAATTCATTACCGGAGGATGAAGTTAAAGCTGTTAGTGTAGCTGGGTTTATAAAAAGGTTTGAACAAGTTCCCGGTGGAAAGGTCCATAAACCATTATCAAAGAAGACCTGAGAAATCAACTGCTTACCCCAAGGACAAGCATTGTGGAACCTGTGTACCTTTTGGTAATCTGCCACGTACTTATGATCTGGATTGGCCACTGTTGTAAACAGAAACTGGGCTTGATAGACCTTGGTCTGAAGCAGTATGGCATTTCTTATGTAAACAGTGCACCAACGGTTCCTGGGCACCTCCACAGAGAAGCCTTGAAAATCTGGCACTATGCCCCTTCTATTCCTCACAGCTTCCTACCTGTCAGAAAAGCAGAATGTTCTGACAGACACACTCAGTCTCTGCACAGATCCATATGAGTTGTCCTTGACCAACCAAATAGCACACCACATCTGGTGCACCCCAATCATCAAACTCTCCGCTACCTCTCCAACATGAAGTGTCCTTTTTTGTTCCAAGAACCCGATCAATGATGAAGTAGCCCAAACTGCCTTTTCCAATGGCTGGGCTTCATCCTCCTACCTCTGACTGGCTGCACATTTCAGAAGATCAGACAACAGAACCTGGGTTATTCTCATCACCTCATACTGGTCTCGCCAACCTTGGTTCCCATAGCTAATGGAATTATCCATCACCCCTCCCTCCCGTTCCCATCTAGCTACAATAGGCATACAACATAAGAGCACGCTCCTACTCCTCAACCTGAAGTCTCTGGCCCTCACCACCTAAATATTAAAAAGCTTCCTAATTTTAAGGCTCCCTCTTTCTTTCTAAAACAGGAAGTTTTGCTGGTGCCCCCACAATTTGTTGTCTGGTGCCGAGTGAAATCCAGGACCCATTCATTTGCCCAACTGACCTTCTCCAATACCTCCTGAAATGTGCTAACAGGCTTTCAGACATCTTCAGAGAAAGTCCACTTGTGGCCATCTCCATGTCCACCATGTGGAGCAGAGGAAACCAGCATCCTTTCATCCTGTTTTGAGAGCTTCCTCATGGGCCTCCAAACCTCTGTCATCCTTTCCCTCAGCCACTACTGGCTTGGGACTTTAACCTCATCATACAACCACCTGGTTCTGCTGCCATTCAAGCCCATGACATCTGCACCCCTTAAAGGTTTGCCACCTGGAAGACACTCTTCTAGGCTACAATATGTCTGTTTGCTACAATTTCAAAATTCAGTTGCCGATATACTGTCCAGCACTCAATTTCATCCGGACAAAGTTTGTCCTGCACACTCAGACAAGGTTGTCTCGCAATTCCACATCAATCCATCCATCATTTTCCCTGCATTCTTCCCTCTCCTGCATACCGCATTCATAGATATCTTCCTTCACACCTTGGATTGCTGATGAGTGCTACTCTTCAACCTGCAAGAGGGCCTAGTTATGTGTCTCCTATGACCTGGACTGGCCCACCATCAAAAGAATAATTTCCACATAGATCTCCAAATACATCCCTTCTTCTACCAGCAGACGTACTTAGACCTTCCACAACTTGGCTCACACTCATCAGTTGTATGCCATAGCCACCTCTTTGGCAGACTTGCAGTTTGCTTCTCTACATGACATATGGTCATCTGCCCATAGTTTCACACCACATTACTGCCTGGACTTGTGTAACTCAGCAGACATTGGCTTCATGCAAAGCTTTCTTCAGAATTCATCTTAAATTGTGCTCAGCCATCAGCAAGTGAAAAGCTGAAATAAGGCATTTTCAGACAATTCTCAGCTCTGCAGTCACAGTATGGAACATTACATCCTGCCTGGTCATAGAATATGCTAGTTTCTTACTTTTCATGGTGGCGTCCAAATACAGCAGGATAAGTGATCTTCACATTTCGCCCACCTCCCTGAGGTTGTGTGTCCTACAATATTCATTCTGCATTCATTCTCCTCCACTTCTCATTCTATCTGCTATAAAAAGGACCAAGGAGAGAGGAGAGGGGAAGACTGTTCCTTGGGCAGGAAGGCTGGCACATACTCAGATCATTTTTTTTTCTTTTTTATGAGCTCTTGGAAGAGCTCCTGTTCTGGTACAGTTGAGATGACATCTCTTGTGCAGAACCTGCTGTCCATGGAGAACTCTCATTACAGGTAAGAAATCTAATTGACCAGCGGGAACCCAGGTCATGATGAAAGGTAAAGTAAAGAGGCAGCCCTTCAGACACAATTATTGGGGAATGTGGATGATGAAGGGGTGCCGACACACTGCTAATAACTGTCAGTAACTTGCAAGGATCCATTTAGTTTGGTTTAATTTAAATGACTGAAACACTGCTTTTTAGTAAAGTTATAACAAAGCTGTTTACAAAATATAAAAATTAGGGAAAGGAGGAAAAACAGAGGGGAAGATCTGTACCCTTATTCAAAAATCCACAGGAAAATCCTATGCTGGGTATGCCTGGGAAAATAGTTAAGGCCTGTCCTAAATCTGGTTCTACTCATTCCTCAGAGAAGACTGACTTAGTAAGCTCCTCTTCCCATCCTACACACAGAGAATGGGAAGGCAGCCTTCATAAACCAGTATCAAGAGATTTGTGGCAGACTTCAGAGCAAATCTGTCGTCCTAAGAGTTGCTTAGGCAAACCCTGTTGTCAAGCAGCAGCATTAAGGGCATCTTTGGTATAAAAGTGGTATATAAAAGCTGTTAAAATAAATAAACCTTGAAAGAGGCCATTAAAGGTTCCTTGAATCACTAAGGCATAGTATCTGGTGAGAGACAGGGCCTATACCTCAACCAGAGACAGGGCCTTTACCTTATTCGCCCCAACTTGTTGGAACAATCTCCCTCCTCACATCCGATCAATAAAAGACCTCTCCCAATTTAGAAAGGTCCTTAAACATTACCTATTCTGTCATCACCTTTTAGGCCCCAACTCCACGCCTCCTCCACTTACTTCGCAAATCACCCACACAGCCGCAGACATCCCAAAAACTTAGTCAATACAGAACACGAACTAGTCTCTCGTCACCCAATTTATGACCCCAACTTGAACTGTAATTGCCAGAGGTATATATTTTCTGTACATAACTTGTATATAGTTTCCCATGTTATCTCCAAGTTACTGACCCTGTTATAATGTAAGCAAAGGATTGTTCTAATGCAAAAATTTGTTATCTGTAAACCGCGCTGATACCAAAAAGCGCGGTATATAAAAACTGTAAAATAAATAAATAAATAAATAAGGGGGTACAGCAGAGAATGCCAAAGGAGAAGTGAAAAATACAGAAAAAAACCAAGGCACCTTACTATAGAATAAAATCTCATGGAAGATCAAAAGGCAAAATAGAAAAGTCTGCACAACTTTACTTTTAACATTAAAGATCTCGGAGAGCGTCTATCAGGCTAGGAATGTAAATTTGTAAAGCAGCAGCAAAGATGCATTTTTGACATGTCTAGATATGTGCAGACTCACATGTGCAAAGATTTCTGAGCCTTCACTACTTCCTCCTTGGAGCTGTAGCGGACTAGAGCATTGCCATGGGGGAGGTTCAGATGGAATGTTATCAGCGGCCCATGTTGCATGCAGAGAGTACGCAGGGTAGAGCCATCGATCTAAGCAGGAAGAGCAAGAGAATTATCAGTGAGCTTGGCATGATTGCCAATATATGGTTATTCTTTGGAGAGAAGAGTATTTCAGGGTTACAAGATGATCCCTAGCAGACAACTCTTAAAGAAACAGCATTATAGACAGGACCCACATACACATTTGACAGACAAAATATTTGTACCTGTGGTGTAAGGTTTTTCAAAACCAGCCAATTTGTTATTCTCCCTGTGCTGCTGTCACCCCAACTGCAACCTAAGGGAGAAACAAATTGTAAACAAAATAAGTAGAAATAGCACTAGAGCATAAAAAAGCTGCATGTCAGTAGCAATGCCACAGTTTGCTTGTCACGCTGAAAGAGTAGTTACTCACCTGTAACAGGTGTTCTCCAGGAGCAGCAGGAATCAGTCCTCACATATGGGTGACGGCGCTGACGGAGCCCCCATGCACAGCATTTCCCCAGCTTTCACAGAAAGCCTTTGGGAATGCAGCACGCATGCGCGGTCCCCTTCCTGCCCAAGGGTGCCATCTTGCTCAGTCTGATGACATAGCTAAAAGACAGCAAAAAAGAAAATGAAATATATGACTGCAACTCCAATGGGAGGAGGGAGGGTTGTGAGGACTGATTCCTGCTGCTCCTGGAGAACACCTGTTACAGGTGAGTAACTACTCTTTCTCCAGGACCAAGCAGTAAGTCAGTCCTCACATATGGGACTCCCTAGCTTAAGGCTACCGGGGACCCAAAGCTGAAAAATAAGCTCCCTCTAGAGCAGGGGTCTCAAACACGCGGCCTGCGGGCCGCATGCGGCCCGCGAGACAACTTTGTGCGGCCCGCGACGGCGGAAAACCAAAAATCCCCCAAAACCATGGCTTCTGCTGCTGCCGTTCCCGCCGTGGCAGCAGCAGAATCAATTGTCAAATTAAAAAAAAAAACTGACTTCTGCTGCTCAAGCAGCTGTCCTGCGGCCCCTTTCCCTCTGCCCGGAGATCCGACTCTGCTCTCAGCGGCGTGCTTTTCAAGCCGCGAAGAGAGTATTCCCCTCTCGCGCGGCTTGAAAAACCGCGCGAGAGGGGAATACTCTCGTCGCGGCTTGAAAAGCACGCCGCTGATAGAGCAGAGTCAGATCTCCGGGCAGAGGGAAAGGGGCCGCAGGACAGCTGCTTGAAGCAGCAGAAGTCAGTTTTTTTTTAAATTTGACAATTGATTCTGCTGCTGCCACGGCGGCAACGGCAGCAGCAGAAGCCAGGGTTTTGGGTTTTTTTTGTTGGCCGGTAATGAGCTATGGAGGGGCTGACTGAACTGGACGTGGGCTATTGGCAGGGGGGGGTTATGACTGGTAATGGGCTGGGGGGGGGGGGTTATAACTGGTAATGGGCTATGGTGGGGGCTAGGACTGGAAATGGGCAGATGGGGGTTAGGACTGGAAGTGGGCTATTGGCAGGGGGGGTTATGACTGGTAATGGGCTGGGGGGGGTTATAACTAGTAATGGGCTATGGTGGGGGCTAGGACTGGAAATGGGCAGATGGGGGTTAGGACTGGAAGTGGGCTATTGGCAGGGGGGGGGTTATGACTGGTAATGGGCTATGGTGGGGGCTAGGACTGGAAATGGGCAGATGGGGGTTAGGACTGGAAGTGGGCTATTGGCAGGGGGGGTTATGACTGGTAATGGGCTATGGTGGGGGCTAGGACTGAAAATGGGGTGATGGGGTTAGGACTGGAGGTGGGCTGATTGGGGGGTTAGGACTGGTAATGGCCTATGAGGGGAGGTAAGACTGAAAATGGGGTGATGGGGGATACGACTGCAAGTGGGCTATGGGGGGGACTAGGACTGGTAATGGGCTATGGGGGGGGTAAGACTGAAAATGGGGTGATGGGGGGTAAGACTGGAAGTGCGCTATGGGGAGGTTTAGGACTGGTTATGGGCTATGGGGGGTCTAGGACTGGTAATGGGCTGGGGGGTTGTTAGGACTGGAAATGGGCTGAGTGGAAGGGGGCTTGAACTGCAAATGGCTGATGGGGAGGGGGGCTTGGAATGGAAATGGGCGGGGAGGGGAGGGAGCTAGGATTGGAAATGGGCTGATGGGGGGCTAGGATTGGAAATGGGCTGATGGTGAGGCTAGGATAGGACTGGAAATGGACTGATGCAGGGACTAGAAAGGAGCAGATGCTGGGTGGGGCTGGAACTAAAGGAGCTTCCAATGTTCGGCATTTAATACGGCTGTTATGTTCCCTCATGCGTATCTTAAATGTGCGGATGGTTTTACCCACGTAGAGTAACCCGCAGGGACATATTATGATGTAAACCACATTCATGGAATTACAAGTTGTATGATGCCGAAAAGCGTAAGTAACATCATGATGAGAAAATTCTGTAAGCTCCAGCGTAATATCGCAAATGTTACATTGTCCACATTTATAATGGCCTATGATGGAAATGGAGTCTGTAGACACAATATTAGACTCGATCAGTAAAATAGCTGGACATAATTGTTCCTTTAAATTGATGTTACGTCGCCAGGCGCATCGCACGTTGTATCCCTGCAATCCTGGAACTGCCTGTAACACATTGCTGTGTTTTTTAATGATTTTCTTAATCTCTTTGCTATAAGGGGAAAACATGGTTATAAAATTTATATTGGAGTCTCCTCCAGAACTACTGTTTCCTAGGTTGGTATGTCGGCATTGCAATAGGAGGGAGCGATCACTAAATAAAGCTCTCTTGTAGGCGTTCTTCACTATCCTGAGAGGATAACCTCTGGCTAGAAAATCTCCCATCAGATGTTTTGATTTTAACTTGAAATCTTCCTTAGAAGAGCAGTTTCTGCGGTAACGCAGGAACTGCGATAGTGGGAGACTATCTTTTAAATTTCTAGGATGTGCGCTAGTGTAATATAAAAAAGTATTGCGGTCTATCGCTTTTTTAAAGATCGACGTTTCCCACTCGTGGGTGCCTTTGGTAATGAGGATGTCTAAATAAGTAATTTGATGGTGATGACATGAGTGAGTGAACTGGATACAGGGATCGCAAGAATTTAACCATAAAGAAAAATCTTTCAACTCGAGTTCAGTGCCTTGCCACAAAAGAAAAATATCGTCTATGTATCTGTGCCATGACTTGATCCGTTGTTGGTACGGAGTGCTGCACCGCCATTTTTTCTCAAAACTCGCCATGTAGAGATTGGCGATAGACGGAGCACATGTGGCTCCCATAGCCACACCCGATGTCTGCTGGTATAGGGTGCCTTCAAAAATGAAAAAATTCTGAAAAATGGCTAGTTTTGCCAATTGCAACAAAAAAGACAACTTGGCTTCACTTACATCCCCCTGTGATTGCAAAGCACTTTCAACCAAAGAAAAGGCTGCCGATTGGGGTATACTGGTGTATAATGATACTACGTCAAAAGTGACGAGTAAAATATCTGTTTGACCTACCCAACCAGACAAGCCTTGTAGTATGGTCAAAAAATAAGTAGAGTCTTGAACATAGGAGGGAGTTAATTTGACCAATGGTCTTAAATACGAATCAAGGAATGTAGATAATGGTTCTAACACTGAACCCCGTGTGGATACGATAGGACGACCTGGAGGATGAAACAGATCTTTGTGGATTTTAGGTACTAAATAGAAAGTCGCCAAAGTTGGTGCCAAAAAATTCAAAAAATGGTATTCTTTTTTGTCAATATAATGATTTTCTAAAGCTGCCTGAGTCATTACTTTAATCTCTCTTTGTAGTGACTGTGTAGGATCATGTTCCAACCGTATATAAGTTGATGAATCCATTAACTGGCGTTGCGCTTCAGAAATGTAGTCGGTACGGTGTTTCGTGCAACACACGAAAACTGAAGTGGATAAGTTAACATCAGAAATAGAAGAAACGTTACAAAAGTTAAAAGTCTTTGATACGGAAGATAAATTTGCTAAACAATCGGAGGATCAGCAAAAGCAGATTGAAACACTTCGCCGTGAAGTTATGACTAAGAAAGTCAACAAACTGAAGAGAGATAATTTAGATTACACAACGGGATATGTCTATCCCTGGCAAAATCCCAAACGCAAGCAACAAACTAAACGACGAGTCATGTTTGAGGACACTTCGGGAGGCAGTACCGATTCTGAAATATCAGCAGCTGAGGATTTTTTGTCAACCGATACGGACGACAGACGAAAGAAAAAGAAAGGAGAGGAAAAAGATGTCACATAAGAGCGTCGCACTCAACGACGCAAACAACTAACTTGACATCCGACTCGAAAGATTTTGAATCGGTCATAAATATTTCTGACACACAATTATCTCCAGTGGAAATTTCTTTACTCGGCAAAGGTTTATCCTTTGTTCCGTTCCTACGACATGATTCTTTTCGATTTTTAGTGGATTTTGAAGCTTTATTGAGAAAATTGGCCCTTAAGTATTATTTTGCAACAGCTAGTGTATCTACTACCTCGAGCACTCCTTCATTTGAGTTGGGTAATGAATTGCCAGCACAATTGCCAATAGATGCATCAACATTACAAGTGACGGATCGAATCCAATTACCATTTCGTTCTAAATGGACCCCTCCTGGACCACCACACATAGCGCTGTCTTTGTTTAAAAAATTGGTACTTAGTGATATACAGACTCTAGAACAGGGGTCTCAAACACGCGGCCCGCGGGCCGCATGCGGCCCGCGAGACAACTTTGTGCGGCCCGCGACGGCGGAAAACCAAAAATCCCCCAAAACCATGGCTTCTGCTGCTGCCGTTGCTGCCGTGGCAGCAGCAGAATCAATTGTCAAATTTAAAAAAAAAACTGACTTCTGCTGCTCAAGCAGCTGTCCTTCGGCCCCTTTCCCTCTGCCCGGAGATCCGACTCTGCTCTCAGCGGCGTGCTTTTCAAGCCGCGAAGAGAGTATTCCCCTCTCGCGCGGCTTGAAAAACCGCGCGAGAGGGGAATACTCTCGTCGCGGCTTGAAAAGCACGCCGCTGATAGAGCAGAGTCGGATCTCCGGGCAGAGGGAAAGGGGCCGCAGGACAGCTGCTTGAGCAGCAGAAGTCAGTTTTTTTTTTTTAATTTGACAATTGATTCTGCTGCTGCCACGGCGGCAACGGCAGCAGCAGAAGCCAGGGTTTTGGGGTTTTTTTTGTTGGCCGGTAATGAGCTATGGAGGGGCTGACTGAACTGGAAGTGGGCTATTGGCAGAGGGGGGAGGGGGGGTTATGACTGGTAATGGGCTGGGGGGGGTTATAACTGGTAATGGGCTATGGTGGGGGCTAGGACTGGAAATGGGCAGATGGGGGTTAGGACTGGAAGTGGGCTATTGGCAGGGGGGGTTATGACTGGTAATGGGCTATGGTGGGGGCTAGGACTGGAAATGGGCAGATGGGGGTTAGGACTGGAAATGGGCTCTTGGCAGGGGGGGGGTATGACTGGTACTGGGCTATGGTGGGGGCTAGGACTGGAAATGGGCAGATGGTGGTTAGGACTGGAAGTGGGCTATCGGCAGGGGGGGTTATGACTGGTAATGGGCTATGGTGGGGGCTAGGACTGGAAATGGGCAGATGGGGGTTAGGACTGGAAGTGGGCTATTGGCAGGGGGGGGTTATGACTGGTAATGGGCTATGGTGGGGGCTAGGACTGGAAATGGGCAGATGGTGGTTAGGACTGGAAGTGGGCTGATTGGGGGGTTAGGACTGGTAATGGCCTATGAGGGGAGGTAAGACTGAAAATGGGGTGATGGGGGATACGACTGCAAGTGGGCTATGGGGGGGACTAGGACTGGTAATGGGCTATGGGGGGGGGTAAGACTGAAAATGGGGTGATGGGGGGTAAGACTGGAAGTGCGCTATGGGGAGGTTAGGACTGGTTATGGGCTGTGGGGGTCTAGGACTGGTAATGGGCTGGGGGGGCTGCTAGGACTGGAAATGGGCTGAGTGGAAGGGGGGCTTGAACTGCAAATGGCTGATGGGGAGGGGGGCTTGGAATGGAAATGGGCTGTGAGGGGAGGGAGCTAGGATTGGAAATGGGCTGATGGGGGGCTAGGATTGGAAATGGGCTGATGGTGAGGCTAGGATAGGACTGGAAATGGACTGATGCAGGGACTAGAAAGGAGCAGATGCTGGGTGGGGCTGGAACTAGAAGGGAGCTGATGTTGGGGGAGGATTAGAATGGGATGGAGCTGGGAAAGTGAAATGGAGAGGGGAAAAATATTTTGTCTGGGAGAGAAGACAAATCTACAATTGGCCAGGTATTGGGAGAGTAAGTGGGGATTGAGGATGGAGGGGTAAAAATTTTGAGTGGATGAAATAGGAATGAGGAAAGAGCAAAAGGAGAAAGATTAGTATGTTAAAGCAGATGTAGAGAGAGAGAATGGAAAAAAACTAGAAGAGAGAAGAAAGGACAAATGGACAGCAGACGATGGAGATAGCAGAAGACACGAAGAAACCAGAAGTGGCTGGAGCAATTGCAACTGAAAAAAAATGCACAAAAGGTAGAAAAATATCTCTTTATTTTGAATTTATTAACTGGAATATGTCAGCTCTGGGAAATGTGCATCATTAATGTCTGTGCTTTGGTACAAGAAATTATTTATAGTTTTATTTCTACAGTGCTGAGGTATTCTGTGTAATTCCTATTTGACATTGCTACTTGTTCTCTTTTCCCAGTAGGTCATGTATTGTTCTCTGAAATGTATTGATTTAATATTTGCAGTGTTGCCTTTTGATAGGTAGGGTCTGGTGCTTTGTGAGTCCTGGTAGTGCTGTTATGATACGGGGGGTTTGCTATGGGTTCCAAATGGGCAGTGTTAGTAGTAGTTCCTAATGTGCCTGGCGGTTGGCACTGGATTATAGTAATATAGAAATTTTCTAGTCTTTCTTTATCCATGCACTCATTATGCAACATTATGCAAATATTTATGCAAATGAGGCCCCTTATGCAAATGAGGCCCGTGTCTTATGCGGCCCCCGGGTTACTTTACAAGTCCTCATTCGGCCCTCAAAGCAATTTGAGTTTGAGACCCCTGCTCTAGAGCCTCAGCATGTGCAAAAAGAATCTTCTCTGAGAACGCCCTTGAACGGTAGCCCAACACCAGGGCCGGAGGGTAGGAGTTGCCTAAACCTCAAAGAGATTACGGAGTACCGCCTGTCCGAAAGCACTGTCCCTGTGGGACTCCCTCTCGAGGCAGTAGTGGTCTGCAAAAGTCTGGCTTGAAGACCAAGTAGCGGCCCTGCAGATGTCTGCCAACGGAACAGAGCGGAGATGAGCCACTGACGCAGCCTTCACCCTGACACGGTGGGCCGTGACGCGACCCTGCAAAGGAGAGGCCGGCTGCCCTATATGCCCAGGCGATACAGTCTGCCACCCAGATGGACAAGGTACGCTTGGAGACAGGCAACCCCAGCTTATTAGGGTCAAAAGAGACGAAGAGCTGCACAGCCCTTCAGTGTCCCTGCGTACGGTCAAGGTAGAAGGACAACGCCCTCCTACAGTCCAGGGTATGCAAGACCATCTCAGCCCGGCTGGCATGCGGCCTGGGAAAGAAAGTCGGAAGAACCACCTCCTAAATGAGGTGGAAGGAGGAGACAACCTTTGGAAGGAACTTAGGGTGAGTCCATAAGATTAATCTGTTCTTATAGAATCTAGTGTACGGTGCATCTGACACCAGGGCTTGAAGCTCGCATACTCGCCTTGCTGAGGTAAGAGCTACCAAAAACAACGCTTTCCAGGAGAGAAAGCGCAAGGGACAAGTAGCTATAGGCTCAAATGGTGGGCAAGTAAGTCGTTGCAAGACCACATTCAAATCCCACTCAGGGGCAGGTGGACGAACTGGAGGCTTAAGCAAAAGTAGGCCTCTGAGGAAGCGAGCCACCAAAGGGTGGCTTGAGAGAGACTGACCCTCCAACGGTGAGTGGTGCGCTGAGAGAGCACTGAGATGGACTCAAACAGAGTTGGATTTAAGGCCTAGGTTGGACAGGTGAAGCAAATATTGCAGCACCACCGGTACCAGTCATGAGAAAGGATCCTCCTTTTATTTATTTATTTATTTAACACTTATTTATATACCGCATCTTCCAGCGATCAGTTGCGGTGTACAATTAACAACAATTAACAATGCAGAGCTTGTTTTACATAGAACAATTATAACTTTTTACATAGAACATCTTAACTTGTGCAACAAAGGGTTTAAAGGTTAAACAGAATGATTCAGTAAATCAACTAACACTGTATTACAATTTAAACAGAAGTACTGTCTCTAAAACAGAAGTACTGTCTCTAAAACAGTTGTAACTATATACAAGTAGGGTATCAATGCATAGGAATGGAATGATTATTCATTTAAGTTTGTACATATTGATTATAGAAGGGGGTATAATCTTGATTTTGAGCAGATTCATGTTTATCCTTTATCTAAGTTGAGTGGAGGGTTTTCTATGGTATTATAGTGTTTAGTGAATAGATAGGTTTTCAATTTTTTTCTGAATTCTATTATCTCTGTTAGTGAACGTAAGTCCTCTGGTAAAGAGTTCCAGACTGTTGGGGCTATGTGGGAAAAGGCTCTATTATTTGTTGATTTGTGAGTTCGTATATATTCTTTTGGCATCTTAAGTTTATTTGATTGTCCTTTTCTATGAGTGGTCTTAGGTGGTTCTTTGCTTATTAGGTTACAGAGTGTCTTCGGGGCCATGTCATTTAGGGCTTTGAAAGTAGTTATTATTGTTTTGTATGTTATCCTGCTATGTATTGGTAACCAGTGAAGGGATGCCAGTATCGGTGTAATGTGTTGGAGTGAATTTATCTTTAATATAATTCTAGCTGCGGCATTTTGCGCAAGTTGGATCCTTTTGATGTTTTGTTTTGAAATGCCTATAAGTATTAAGTTAGCGAAGTCGAAGTGTGGAGTTACGGTAGCCTGGATTATATTGATAAAATCTTGTATAAATACAAGGGGGCGTAATTGCTTGAGGATTTTGAGTTTGAAGTAGATTTTCTTTAATGTATTTCTAATGTGCGTTTCCATAGTAAGGTGTGTATCTAAAATGACACCTAGATATCTTATTTCATTTTTTATTTTAATTTCTTGGTTTTGTAGTGTTATATGGGTTGGAGGAGTGAATGTTTGGTTTTTTGTAACGATTAGGACTTCGGTTTTAGCATGGTTTATGTGGAGGTTTTGGGTTTTTAGCCAGTATGTAATTTCATTGTAGCAGTCTGATAGAAGTTGAATCGGTAGGTTAGGAATCGTAAAAGGTATGTACATCATAATATCATCCGCATAAAGGTGATATTGTACTCCAAATTTTTTAAAGATATTGCAGACTGGTTTTATATAGATATTGAAAAGTAGGGCTGACAGTGCTGAACCTTGTGGTAAACCTATTTCTTGTTTGTATGTGTTGGATGTTTGATTGCCTGCTCTTACATTTTGTGTTCTGTTATGTAAATAAGATGTGAACCATTTATGTACGGTGGAGTTTATGCCTAACTGTCTTAGGTTGTTGAGCAATATTGAGTGATGCACGCTATCAAAAGCTGCTGATATGTCAATGAAGAGGAGAATGTATGCCTGTTTGTGATTGTCAATTCCTTTTAGGAGTGTATCTATTAATACTGCTAGAAGCGTTTCTACTCCATGGCGGGGCCGGAAACCATATTGTTGTTCATCGAGTGGGTAAGATAAGTCTATGAATTCCTGTGTCTGTAGTTGCACTACCTTTTCAATTACTTTGGCCAAGAATGGTATACTAGAAATGGGCCTATATGATGTTGGCAAAGTTTTATCTAGTTTGCAGTTCTTTAAAATTGGACGTATTTGTGCATGTTTGAGCGGGGATGGAAGGTATCCTTGAGTGAGTGAGAGGTTTACTATTGGGAGGATATAGGATAGTAGAGTTGGTAGTGTGTTTTTTATCCATGATATTGGGCATGGATCTAAGTTTGAAGTTGTGGTATTTAGGCTGGAGATGATTATTTTTAATGACACTTTTGAAATGGGGTAAAATTCTGACCATTCATCAACATGTTGATAAGTGGTGTTAATATTTTCTGAGGGCATGGCTGGTTTCTTAGATTTGTTTTGATAATGGTTAGCTAGGGTTTGAACTGAGATGTCTGTGATTTCGTTGCTAGAAGTTTGCTCGTTATTGGTTAGTTTTCTGACTATGGAAAATAGCTCCCTCGGTCTATTGTATGATTTTGTTAAGATTGCTGCGTAATAGTTTTTCTTTGTGCTGTCAATTGTTTGTTTGTAATTTGTTAGATAGTTACTGTATATTTCCTTGTGTACAGACAGCTTGGTTTTTCTCCATTTTGTTTCAAGTTTTCTTAGTTCTTTTTTCATTTGTCTTAGAGTGCTATTAAACCATGGTGAACTATTTGTTTTGGTGTATCTGATCATTTTGTTAGATTGCTTATTTATAGCTGCATTATTGATAGTATCATTCCAGTTGTTAACAGCATCATCCAAATTAGTTGTGATAAGAAGTAGGGGATTGTTGAGTCGAGGAAGTCTATTTCATTAAATTTTTTGAATTTTGAAGTAGTGGTACTTCTTATGTGATTATTGCTGCTGGGGATGGGATATGAGAGATTTATTTTGATGATAAAATGATCAGACCAAGGTGTCTCTATGCATTCAGTGGAATTTGAGTTAACTAGCTTGAAGAGTATCTCAGGGAGAAGAACCAAATCTAATGTTCCTCCTTTGATATGTGTTGCAGTTTTAATTATTTGATGGTACTCTATGTCTGCTATGGTGTCTAGGAATAGTTTAGAGTCTGATGATGGTAGTGACGGAAGGTTAAAATCGCCTAGCATGATCACAGGATTTTGGTCAGTAGATGAACTGAGGAGTTCAATAAGAGAATCCAGGCCATCTGTTTTATTGTCTGGGGGTCTATATATTAAGCAAATTTTTATGAGGCCGATTTTTATTAATAATGTGTCTATGTTATTGTTGATATTTGATTGGATTGGCTTGGCGTTTAAAGTTTTTCTTGTCATCATTAAAACTCCACCACCTCTTTTATTGGGTCTATGTTTGTAGAATGTGTCATAGTTCTCTTTATCAAGTTGATTTAGATAGACTGTATCTGTTTCAGTGAGCCATGTCTCTGTGACACATAAAATGTCAGGTTTTAAGTCAGTTATCAGGTCATTAAATATGGGTAATTTATTTTTCATTGATCGTGCATTAATGAGGATACATGATAGGGGGGATGAGTGGTTAGAACAGATTATATTATCTGTTAGTTTTGTGTTTGTTTGTTGTATGTGTATTAGTCTGTGATAATTAATTTTTAGGTAGTTTTGATGAGGGTGTCCCATGTGGCAGTCATTTCGAGTATGTGTGTGTATTATAGGTATAGTCATGTGATTTTTGTGGTTTAAACATAAGGATAGGTCAATTATTATTATTGTTAATAATATGCAGGTGTAAAATATTCGTATGAGCATGTTGTTAGGGTGAGGCATTTTCAGTTTTATTGGCTCGGCTTAATGTGAGTGTATGCTTGGTTTTGGACTACTGACAACAGTACTATATTCCTAGCAATGTTATAAGCAAATATACTTTGAAATACTGACCACAGTACTAAATTTCTAGCAATGTTATATGCAAATATACTTTGAAACACTGACCACAGTACTATAACTCTGGCAATGTTATATGCAGATATACTTTGGAATACTGACCACAGTACTATATCTCTGGCAATGTTATATGCAGATATACTTTGAAATACTGACCACAGTACTATATTTCTAGCAATGTTATATGCAAATATACTTTGAAATACTGACCACAGTACTATAACTCTGGCAATGTTATATGCAGATATACTTTGGAATACTGACCACAGTACTATATTTCTAGCAATGTTTATATGCAAATATACTGTGAAATACTGACCACAGTACTATATCTCTGGCAATGTTATGTGCAGATATACTTTGAAATACTGACATCAGTATTATATTACTAGTAATGCTATTTGCAGGTACATTTTCAGAATTAATGTTAGAGGTTAAGTTTTCAATTTCAATGCGGTTGCAGATGAGATAATCAACAAATCAATAGTGGATGATGTCTCAGAGTTATTTGCAATATTAAACCAGAGAATTAAAAAGTTTTTGCATGTATTGGTTTATACTTGCTGCGATTTGCAGGTCTGCTGTTTAGGGGATGTGTGCAAACTCAACCTTGATGGAGCTCTGCTATTCCTTGTTGCTGTTGCTGGTTTCAAGTAGCGGCACACCAGGTGGAGAACCTACGCCACTTGAGGGCATAAGACTTCCGGGTGGACTGCCTCCTAGAGGCCAAGACCACGTCCTCCACCTCCCTAGGCAGCAGTAAGGGTGCTAAAACTACCCTTTCAGCAGCCAGGCCATCAGATGGAGGGACTGGAGGTTGGGGTGTAAGAGTCCCCTGCTCCTGAGAGAGGAGATCGGGTTGCACCCCCAGAGGAAGAGGAGTGTCCACCGCTAGTTTTTTTATTTATTTACAGTTTCTTTTATACCGCGCTATTCGTCATCAGTGCGGTTTACAATGAATATAAAAACTACACGTCTCAAATAATTGATTTGTGCTTACAATGAACAGGACAATAAACTTGGTATACATTAAACAGGTTTCATGAACAGTTGCAAAAGAAGTGGGAACCATGGTTGCCTTGGCCATCTGGGGGCCACCAGGATCACCGAGGCCTTGTCCCGGATCACTTTGAACAGTGTCTTGGGCACTAGAGGCATGGGAGGAAACGCATATAGGAGGCCTGTAGACCATGGAATGAGAAACGCATCCGCTGCTACTCTGAGAGGATGCTGTTGTCTGGAGCAGAACCTGGGCAGTTGACGGTTCAATGGACTGGCGAAGAGATCTATGGTCGGAAGACCCCATCGCAGGAAGATCTGTTGAACCACCAGAGGATTCAACTGCCATTTGTGTGGCTGGAGGATCCTGCTCAATCTGTCTGCCAGGCAATTCTCGTGTCCAGGGAGATAGACCGCCTTGAGAACTATGATTGATTGCCCAGGAACACAGGTCCTGTGCTTCCTGACAGAGAGGTCGGGACCCTGTGCCCCCCTGTTTGTTCACATAGAACATAGCAACTTGATTGTCTGTCTGAACTAAGACGGACTGGTGAGAGAAGACATGAGAGAAAGTCTGCAGGGCTAAGTGGATAGCTCTCAGTTCCAAGAGATTGATCTGCTGTGAGGCCTCCCAAGGAGACCACAGGCCCTGAGTGCATGCTCCTTGGCAATGTGCACCCCAGCCTTGAAGAGAAGCATCGGTGGTCAGCACTTGTGAGTGTGGAGGTGCTTGAAAAGGCACTCCTTGCACCAGATTCGGAAGATGAAGCCACCACTGCAGAGAAGACGCTAGTAGCTTGGACACCCTCACTTTGTCCTTCAGGTTTCCTGTAGCCTGCAGCCACTGAGTTATGAGGCCCCACTGAGCTGGCCTCATGTGCAGACGGGCATTTGGAGTTACATGGACCGTGGATGCCATGTGGCCTAAGAGCCTCAGGAATTGTCTGGCGGAGACCAGAGAATTGCTGTGGAATTGTCTGGCCAAATCCATCAGTCTGTGGGCCCTGTCCACAGGTAAAAAAGCCTTTGCCTGAAGGGTGTCCAGTCTTGCCCCTATGATCTCCATGTCCTGTGAGGGGCGCAAAGTGGACTTTGCGAAGTTATGACAAGCCCCAGATGCTGCAGAAGAGAGATAGTGCAGAGGGTGGCTTGATTGGTCTCCTGTGGAGACTGACCCCTGATGAGACAGTCGTCCAGGTATGGAAAGACAAAGAGTCCTTGAACCCTGAGGTAGGCCGCCACCACCACCAGGCACTTGGTGAAAACCCTGGGGGCGGAGGTTAGGCCAAAAGGGAGTACCCTGTACTGAAAATGGTTTCCTCCCACCACAAATCTGAGATATTGCCTGTGGGTCTGGATGAATAAGGATGTGAGTATAAGCATCCTTTAGGTCTAAGGAGCATAGCCAATCTCCCTGCTGGAGGTAGGGCAGCAGTATCCCATGGTATCATCTCCCAAAGGCTTTCTTTGAAAGCTGGGGGGATGCTTCCACGAGGGCTCCGTCAGTGCCAACGTCACCCATATGCCAACTTCACCCATATGGAGTGGAGGAGTGGCCTAGTAGTTGGGGCAAGGTACTTCAGGCCGGAAAGGTCGGGGCTCAAATCCCACTAGAGGACAGCAACCTTGGGCCGGAAGGACTGGGGTTTCTAGTCCCACAGGTGCTCCTTGTGGTTTTGGGCAAGCCACTTAACCCTCCATAGACCATGTTCTCTGTAAAATAGTTATCTCCAAGTTATAATGCCCTGTTCAATGTAATTTCAGTTTGTTCAATGTAAACCGCCTTGATATCATGAAAGGCGGTATATAGGAAATGTTAAATAAATAAATAAATATGCGAGCACTGACTTCCTGCTTGTTCCGGGAGAAATGGTATCTCCCCATTTAGTTTTAACTATTAGATATCTTCCCTCCCGATCTTTACGCACTTCCATGATTTGAAGAGGTATGGCATTAGACAGTAGTATTTTCACGCCTCCTTTCTTTTTTCCACCTTGTTGAATGCAAAACATCTTTGATTATAGCATGGGTTAGACACCCTTACCTCATCTTGATTTAACAAATGCATTTCCTGAACACAATGTCCCCTTGCAATCTTTTACTTTCCTTGAACAACGCTTGACGTTTATAAGATGAGTTGAGACCCTTAACATTGAGGGTCACAATTTTAAGATCAGTCATAACTGGAGCTTTCTAGTTGGTGAATTATATAATAGGGATCCCAACTACCCACCCCTTCACTCCCCCCTTACTGCCTCATTCTCGCCCCCCTACCCACCCCTCCCCCTCCCTTCCCAGCCCCTATTACTCCTCCACCACCTCTCCAACTTACAGAGGAGAGTGGTCATCTCTAGATAGCTCTAACTCATCTTAACTTATAACCCGAATCCTTTTTCTGAATCACTTTCCTCCCCATCCTTAGGTTAGAAACATAGAAAACATTGAAAAATGATGACAGAAAAAGACCACATGGCCTATCTAGTCTGTCCTATCGACAACTACAACAGTCACCTTTTTTCCTTTAGAGATCCTCTGTGTTTGTCCCATGCTTTTTTGAATTCAGAAACTGTCCTCATCTCTACTACCTCATAGAAACATACACATGATCACTACAACTATAAATCCTTTGGCCTCTCTTAACAATTTGAGGCTTCCTATACATCCTATATCAATTACGATCTGACTCACCCCTCAGGGCATTTTGATTTACATTCACTGGCACAGTTACAGGTACAGTCTAGCTTAGTCACCACAATCATCAAACTCCTTCCCACATTCAGCCATTAGTGACCTTCTACTTCCTCAAGCATTTGTTCCCTGAAAGGCTCTCTGCCATCTGGATGTTGGATTTGCATCCTTCTTCACTGTGTTATCTTCTTTTGTCGGGGTATATTCTGGTTGATTGGACCATCCAGCATGTTGCAGGCCTTGGATTGCTTCCTTGACAATCCTAGCCAGAGTTGTCTTCCCAGCTACTGTGTACTGTGGGCCAATTGGGAATAGCCACTTGTAGCACACATTCTCATCCTGCAGTCATTTGATTACTCTTTACGCCTTCGTATAGTGTTGGCCGACATGTCTGCATACAGTTCTATTTCTGCATTTTGCCATTTTATTTTGCCTGTTTTTCTGGCTACCTTCATTAAAAGCTCTTTGGTAGTGAACTTGTGGAGGCAAGCCACTATTATATAGTGCTTGATTTTATAACAGACTTCTTCAGTGCCCAGGTTAGCAGTTTTGACTGTGGCTTTACAGATCTGCTCAACTAGTGCAATATAATTTACCACAGTGTCCTCCTCGGGTATACCTCATCTGCGTATATTTGATTGCTGCGCTCTATTCTCCAAATCTTCCAGTTTAAGTATATCTGCTTGCGTGCTTAGCATGGAGTTCACTTCTTGTGCTGCTCGCCCATTTTTATTTCCTGTTCTTCTAGCCAGTTCTGTGCATCCTCCAGCCTTTGGCCCAGTTCATTTGTATCTGTCCAACTCCACAATCCAACCCTGTGCCTCTGATTTGAAGGTGCTCAGCTCTTGTCGCAACTCCCCAAACCACTCTTTCAGCTCACCTCGCAGCATTTGTATTTCATTTTTTTTCTGAGTGCCTCGGGTTGTCTCTCTGGCCTGTCTCTGTCATATTGCCCTCTGTCACCATTTTGGTGCGATTTGCAATCGCTCCTTGGGCCGCCTGGAAAGTAAAAGCCTTCAGATCAACAGCAGCTTTCTTTCCCGGCATCTCACTGTTGCTCTCTGCTAATCTCTTTTGTGAGCTGGGGAGTTATATCTCCCATTTTCTGGTGCTGTCTCTGGAGCTCAATATTTTGACCGCCATTCAAAGAGATGACATCACTTCCCTCTCTATAGCTTTCTATTTTGCTAAGCAATACTGGTAAGGACAATTGAGGGTCTCTCAATGAAAGCACAGTTACTTACCTGTAACAGGTGATCTCTGGGAACAGCAGGAATAAGTCTTCACATATGGGTATCGTCAGTACCGACGGAGCCTGCGCGGGAACGCTCCCCAGCGTCCCTGAAAGAAAGCTTTTGGGAGCATCCCACAGCGCCTGCGCGCTGCCTTCCCGCCTTTCCTAACTGCCTCTCTCCAGTTCGAGTTTAAAGCTGAGCCAAAGAGAGAGAGAGGAAAGGAAAGATAGATAGAGAGATACAACTCCTAGGGGAGGTGGGTGGGTTGTGAAGACTTATTCCTGCTGTTCCCAGAGATCACCTGTTACAGGTAAGTAACTGTGCTATCTCCAGGAACAAGCAGGAATGAGTCTTCACATATGGGGACTCCCAAGCTAGAGATGCCTGGGAGATCACCCAGATTGTGAGTCCCTGGGAAGGGCTCCACCTGCACCCATGAATCTCAGGCATCCAGTCAGGGATGGAGGGTAGGAGTTGATTAGGTATGGAACATGTGTTTGAGAACAGCCTGACCAAACAAGGCATCCCGGTGGGAGTCCTTGTCCAAGCAGTAATGGGCTGTGAAGGTATGTTTATGTTTATTTGAATTTGATATACCGCTCAGACCAAAAGGTATTAGAGCGTTTTAAAATACTACATCATTTAAGGAAATAAGAAAAGAACGCCATTATAAGATAGGACAGAGTAGAGGACAGAAACAGTCAAACAGATAAGAGAAGGAGAAGGACACGGAACAGCAAGTTACCCTGATATATAAGCAGGACATCAATATAGACTCCAGAAACAGACGCCACGGACTAACGCCTAAGGGCCCTCTTAAGCCGTTGGGCCTGGCTGCTGATTGGTGGGCTCGGGGAGGAAGGGGGAGCTCCTGCTCTCACCCCCGTCAGAAGCGCTGCTCATCGGAGACCCCGGCAACGGCGGATCTTAAGCCATTGGGCCTGGCTGCTGATTGGTGGGCTTGGGGAGGAAGGGGGAGCTCCTGCTCTCACCCCCGTCAGAAGCGCTGCTCATCGGAGGCCCCGGCAATGGCGGATCTTAAGCCGTTGGGCCTGGCTGCTGATTGGTGGGCTCGGGGAGGAAGGGGGAGCTCCTGCTCTCACCCCCGTCAGAAGCGCTGCTCATCGGAGGCCCCGGCAACGGCAGATCTTAAGCCGTTGGGCCTGGCTGCTGATTGGTGGGCTCGGGGAGGAAGGGGGAGCTCCTGTTCTCACCCCCGTCAAAAGCGCTGCTCATCGGAGACCCCGGCAACGGCGGATCTTAAGCCTTTGGGCCTGGCTGCTGATTGGTGGGCTCGGGGAGGAAGGGGGAGCTCCTGCTCTCACCCCTGTCAGAAGCGCTGCTCATCGGAGGCCCCGGCAACGGATCTTATGAACCGATGCCCAGGTGGCTGCTCGACAGATTTGGTCGATGGACACAAAGTTAAGATGAGCCATAGAGGCTGCCATGGCCCTCACATTGTGAGCTGTGACATGGCCCTCCAGAGAAAGATTCTTGCTCTGGTAGGCGAAGGAAATACACTGAGCAATCCAATTAGACAGAGTTCTCTTGGAGACTGGAAGTCCTAAATGAGAAGGATCAAAAGCAACAAAAAGTTGAGAGGACTTTCTATGTTGCTGTGTCCTTTGTAAGTAGAAAACAAGTGCTCTTTTACAATCCAGAGTATGAAGATTCCTCTCTGCACTTGATGCATGAGGTCCTGGAAAAAAGACAGGTAAATACACCTCCTGGTTCAGATGAAAAGGTGAGACCACTTTAGGCATAAAGTGTGGATTAGTTCTGAGGACTACCTTGTCATGATGGAACCTTGTATAAAGAGAATTAGCCACTAAAGCTTGCAACTCACTGATACAGCGAGCTGAGGTGACTGCAATGAGAAAAATAACCTTCCACGAAAGGAATTTCAAGGAGGTAGTGGCTAAGGGTGGCTTCATAAGCTGGCCAAGAACCAGATTCAAGTCCCATGCCACAGGAGGTGGTCTAATGGGAGGTTTAGTCAAAAGGAGGCCTCTCATGAATCTTGCTATAAGAGGATGAGAGGAAATAGGTTGTCCATTGAGAGGCTTAAGGGATGCTGCAATAGCACTCAAATGGACTCTGATTGAATTTGTTTTAAGGCCTGCATGAGATAAATGCAGCAAATAGTCTAGTAAAGAATTCAAAGGTATTGCAAGAGGGTTGAGACCTTTTCCATTTAAAAGCATATGAACGTCTGGTGGAAGGCTTTCTGGAAGCATGAAGGATATCCTTCACTTGCTGAGAAAGGTGTAAATCTTGAAGGTCTAGGCCTTCAGCAACCAGTCCCTGAGATGAAGAGACTGAGGATTTGGGTGCCACAAGGTTCCCTCCTCCTGGGAGAGGAGATCTGGAGCAGACCCCAGGTCTAGGGAGGGAGCTTGAGAGAGATGCAGAAGTAGAAGGTACCACACTTGGCGTGGCCAAAGTGGTGTTATGAGGATCATAGACCCCTTGTCTCTCTGAAGCTTGAACAGAGTTTTGGGGATGAGGGGAATAGGTGGAAAGGCATAGAGGAAGTCTCGCCCCCAATGAAGGAGGAAGGCATCCCTGGCCTGAACTCCCTGACATGAAATCCTGAAATAGAACCGGTGAAGTTTGGCATTCCACGGACTTGCAAACAGGTCTATGTCTGGGGTACCCCAAATCCGAAAAATCCTGGCTATCTGGTCCCCATGGAGGGACCATTCGTGTGGAAGCAGAACTCGACTGAGTCTGTCTGCCCAAGAGTTTTGAACCCCTGGAAGATACACTGCCATGAGATGGATTTGATGCTCTCTGGCGAAGGCCCACAATCTCAGAGCTTCGTTGCAAAGCGACAGAGAGCCAGTCCCTCCCTGCTTGTTCACGTAGAACATGGCTACCTGGTTGTCCGTGTGGATGAGGACTGTCTTGTAGCTGAGCAGGGTGTGGAAGACTCAGAGCCAGAAAGATTGCTCTGAGCTCTAAGAGGTTGATATGAAGAGATGTCTCCTGTGGAGACCAGATGCCCTGGGTCGAGAGATCTTGTAGATGAGCCCCCCAACCCTTTGGAGAGGCATCTGTTGTAAGGGTTGCTTGGGGTAACACCTGTTGAAAGGGGGACCAGTGGAGGGACCAAAATGGGCGACTGGAGGTTTCTATTTTGTCTGACAGGCAACCTGATGCCTGGGCCCATTGGGTGGATAAGGTCCACTGAGCTGCTCTCATATGAAGGCGAGCATAGGGAACTACATGCACCGTGGATGCCATGTGGCCTAAGAGTTGCAACATCTCTCGAGCAGTTAAATGGGATTTTAACTGAATCTGGGAGGCCAACTGCACCAAGCGTAGGCAACGGGCCTGGGGAAGATAGGCCCTTGCAGTTGTGGTATCCAGTAAGGCCCCTATGAACTCTAGACTGAGTAGGGGTAAGATGGGATTTTGGAATGTTGATTACTAGTCCCAGATACTGGAGAACACGCCTTGTGCAGGCCAGGGAAGTCTGGGCCTCTGACTGGGATGGAGCTCGGATGAGCCAGTCGTCCAGATATGGGAATACAAATATTCCTAGAGTGCGTAGGAATGCAGCTACTACTGCCATGCATTTTGTGAACACTCTTGAAGCAGAGGCCAGACCGAAAGGAAGCACTTTGTATTGGTAGTGCTTTCCTTGGTAAAGCAACCTAAGGAATCTTCTGTGTGTTGGATGGATGAGAACATGGGTGTACGCATCCTTGAGATCTAGAGAACAAAGCCAGTCCTGACTCTGGAGGTATGGAAGGAGAGTTCCGAGAGAAGTCATCTTGAATTTCTCCTTGCATAGAAACTTGTTCAATTCTCTGAGATCTAATATGGGTCTGTAGCCCCCTGTTTTCTTTGGAATGAGAAAATAGGGGGAGTAGAACCCTGAGCCCTGTTGAAGAAGGGGTACTTCTTCTATTGCCCCTTGGGCAAGAAGGGTAGCAATCTCTTGACCTAGAAGGTTGAGGAGAGATGTTGGGAGAATTGAACTGTTTCACCATGGTGTGAGGAGGAAGGTTTAAGAAATGAAGTTTGTACCCTTCCCTTATGATGGAGAGGGTCCACTGCTCTGCTGTGATTTGTTCCCATCTGGGTGCAAAGTGAGCTAACCTTCCTGGGATGTTGAGAGGCTCTGGATGTTCTAGAGCCAGAAAGGCTAAGTTCTCTAGTGGAAAGTCAAAGGCCCTGAGGAGGCTGAGACTGTTGGGCTGTAGCAGTCCTCGCAGCCTGGGTTTTGGTCTGTTTTGGTTGTTGCTGTCTCTTTGTAGCAAAACGACCTTGAGAAGAGGCCTGACCATAAGAAGAAAATTTCCCTTTCTTTGGGAAAGATCCCTTTTTGAACAACCTCTTTTTAAAAGGAGCAGTAGTAGACTTTGAAAGTCTATCTAAAGCAGAATTTTCAGCATCCATCTGGTTGGCCTTTGCTTGCCAATCTTTGCCAAACAGGTTTTCGCCTGTACAGGGAAGGTTATCTAGACCAGTGTTTTTCAACCTTTTTTGTGCAAAGGCACACTTTTTTCATGAAAAAAATCACGAGGCACACCACCATTAGAAAATGTTAAAAAAATTTACCTCTGTGCCTATACTGACTATACTTAAAGTAATTCTCTTGAATAGGAATCAAACACTCACACCAACCCCCCTCCCCTGCTGGTTCACACCAACCCCCCTCCCCTACTGGTTCACTCACACCATCGCCCCCCCCCCTTGCTGGTTCACTCACACCACCCCCCCCTCCACTGCTGGTTCACTCACACCCCCCCCTCCACTGCTGGTTCACTCACACTCCCCCCCCCCTTGCTGGTTCACTCACACACACACACCCCCCTCCCTCTGCCCAAGCCGCTGCTTCTGCTTTGTACAGAGCAGCGGCTGCACTACACTTACATAGAAAAGTAAAGAGAAACTGTGTCAGGAACCCTCCGGTCATCGCAGAGCCCGAGGAAGTGATGTCATGGGGGCGGGCTCCTCACAGGCTGTCTTTCCTTTTCAAATTAACTTTATTGCAGCTAAAGTTAATTTGAAAAGGAAAGACAGCCTGTGAGGAGCCCGCCCCCATGACATCACTTCCTCGGGCTCTGCATGATCGGAGGGCTCCTGACACAGTTTCTCTTTACTTTTCAATGTAAGTGTAGTGCAGCCGCTGCTCTGTACAAAGCAGAACCAGCGGCTGCACTGCTATAGGGAATCGCGATCGCGTTCGCGCCACGGACTTCGGCACAAAAGCCGGTTTTTTGCTCTGGCCGCTCCCGATCTTGCGGCCAGAGCAAAAAACCAGCTTTTCAATGGCCGGTTTTACAACTGTGCCAGCAGCCGGCCTGGCCATGGAAAAACCGGCCATGCCAGCTGAAAACCGGCCGGTTGGCAACCCTAATTTGTGAGACGAGGCCACATGTTACGGATGAAATTGGAATTTTTCCCACGGCACACCAGACAATATCTCACGGCACACTAGTGTGCCGCGGCACAGTGGTTGAAAAACGCTGATCTAGACCATCCTGTACCCAGGATTCCAAATCAGAGGCTTGCAACCAAGCAACTCTGCGTGCACCTATGGCAATAGCCGAGGCTCTACTGGCCCCCTCAAAAGAGTCAAAGGCTGCACGGTTGGAAAACTTGGATACATCCTGTGCATGTTTAAGCCAGGTGATATATTCTTCTCTCTTATCTTCTGACATAAAAGGAGATAAGGTTTGCAGATGATCTGTAACTTCTTTTAGAAACATCCCCATATAGAGACTATAGGAGTTGATTCTGGCTACAAGCATACTGGCCTGGAAGATTTTCCTGCCAAAGGCATCTAGGGTTCTGCATTCTCTTCCTGGAGGAGCAGAGGAGTGCCTTTTTGTACTCTTGATCTTTTTCATAGCAGACTCTACCACAATGGAGTGGTGAGGAAGCTGAGTCTTATGAAATCCAGGACAAGGAGGAACACGATACATGGTGTCCAACCTTCTGGAATGAGGGGAGGTGGAAAGAGGAGTCTCCCATATGCCCAACATGTGATCATAAACAATCTCATGTATTGGTAAGGTGGCTGCCTCTTTAGGAGCCTTAGGATATTGTAGGATATCCAATTTTTTGGCTCTAGGTTCAGTCTCAGAGGTCACTGAGATGGACAGGCCTTTGGCCACCTCCCTGATGAAGTCCTGAAAAGACAAGTCTTCAGGAGGAGACAGTCTCCTTTTTGGAGAAGAGGGTTCCTGAGGAAGGATGCCCGATGCTTCAATTGAGGCCTCTGAAGAATCAGAGTCTTCAGAGGAATCGAAGTTTCGACTATCTGGATGCTCTCGTAGAGCCCGATACGCGTACCGGGAGGTATCGACATCGGGAGTAATCGGTACTGGCCCGGTACTAATGGGCATCACTGGATAGTGTACCGCTGCAGTCGATGCTGATGTCGATGCAAGCGGTACTGGTATCAGAACCGATATCGGGTCCGGTACCGGAATCGGTACAGGTACCGACAACGGGGTTTGTTGCGGTACCGTAGGCATTGCAGCTTGAATGAATGCCGTGATGGCACACTGCATGGTCAGAATATTCTGATCCATTGACACCACCAATGTCTGGATATTGGTACCGGTAGAAACTGCCGGTACCCCAGAACATTGTAACAGGTGATCGGTCGAGGCCGAGCCATCGATGTCAACCTGTGACCCCATAGGTAGTGCTTTGGAAGCCGGAGCCTCCCGCCGGGGTAATTTTGCCGGTGTGGTATCCTCAAGAGTAAGCCCGGGGGCATCTCGATACTTAGAGGGAGATGAACTCTGAGGACCGGCCAGATTTGAGTTTGGTTACCTGAGATCCATGGGATGAAGAAGCAGCCCTGGAAGACGTCGATGCCATGGAAGCTGCATCGGAGGGAAACAGGGTACTGAGCTTAGCTGCCCGATTCTGTAACCCTCTTTTAGACATCATAGAACAGGACTCACAATCCGCAATGGAGTGGTCAGGACCTAAACATTTTAGACACCAGTCATGGGTGTCAGTGACAGAAATAGTGCTGCTGCACTTTGTGCATTTTTTAAACCCGGAGGTGGGTTTTTCCATGAGGGAAAAATATATCTGTAGACCTAAGGCCCCAGAAGAAAAATGCACCGAAAAGGTTTTTTTTTTTTTAAAGAAAGAAAAAGAACCAGTGGACCGGTGCGGAATTGAGAAGGCAGACACAAGACTAAAGAAAAATAAAAGAAAATAAGAAATTCTTCAGCGGTGACAGGAAACACGACCTGCTGGCTCCGCGGAAAAGAAGAACTGGAGAGAGGCAGTTAGGAAAGGCGGGAAGGCAGCGCGCAGGCGCTGTGGGATGCTCCCAAAAGCTTTCTTTCAGGACGCTGGGGAGCGTTCCCGCGCAGGCTCCGTCGGTACCGACGATACCCATATGTGAAGACTCATTCCTGCTTGTTCCTGGAGATTATATAATACCATCCGCAAACAATGATATGCGGTGACTCTGTTCCCCTACTTCCACTCCCCGTTTTCCAATCTCCATATGTCAGGATTGTCCTTAATCCTTGATACTAACACCTCTAAAACTATATCAAATAAATGCGTGGATAATGAACATCCTTGATAGATACTTCTTCCTAAACTGAACTCTGAATATCCCCCATTAACCAATATTATAGCTTTGGGGTTATTATACAGAGCATCCACCCATTGGCAAAAGCGGGGGCCCAGCCCCATTTTTCCCAACACTTGGAACAAACTCCTACTCTATGCGGTCAAACTCTTTTTCAGTGTCGACCGCTAGTAAGACAATTTCAACTTTCGTTTTGTTGTGCCCACCAAATAAGATTGAGAACCAGTCGTATGCTTTTTTTGGCTTGTCTCCCCAGGACAAACCTCGTTGGATCATGATGTATAAGGCGTGGAAGATATGTTTACAGTTGGGTTGCCAATATTCTTGCAAAAAATCTTAGTGTCCACATTAATAAGGGATATAGGTCTATATGAGCTACACTGAGTGGTATCTGTCTCTGGTTTAGGAAGCACCGTGATGCCCGCTTCTGCCATTGACCTAGGAAGAGTATCACTTCTACATATCTTGAAGAATTTCACCAATATCTCCCCCACGTCCGCTCGATACGTTTTATAAAAACAGGCAGTTAGTCCATCCAAGCCTGGGGCTTTCCAGTCTTTCAGTTCCTTTATTGCCAACTGCACCTCAGCTAAGGTAATATCTGTCTAGCCTATTTGCCTCTTCCTCCTGAATCTTTGATATTGTACATCCTTTCAAGTATTCTTCTCCTGCACTGCCCTCCTCAACAACTTCAGATGTATAGAGAGTTGTATAAAACTTCTTAAATTTCAGGTGTCTCCCCCCCCCAGCGATATCCGTGTAAAATGTCTTGTGAAATTTGGAAGAGTGAGGTATTTGTTTTTTGCCTCTGAAAAATTGAGTGTGTTTCTTGATTTAAAGAAGCTAGAAGTCTCTGCTGCCTGCATCTAAAGGTTGGAGGGGCTGGTGGAGATGGTTAAATGTTAAGTGCTAGACCTTCTAATTACTTTGCTTTGAATAGCTCCATATTTTTGCTTTGATATCCTCCATTTGGTTGATCAGTGTATTAATGGTTATAGGAGTGACCCTTAATATATTTACCCCTGTTTTGTTTTCTGGATTATCTTTGATGCTTTTTTTATTCCAATGTATACTGGTAATATTTTGTTAAACTTAGTAAATATAAAATTTAAAACAAAAAATTATAAAAGCTTTATGCCTGAGAACACAACCTCCTGCCAGACAGCCTGTACAGGACCTACCAACCCTAAGATTAACCCCAAGGGAACTTCAGGCCTTTGGGGTGGTGCCGCCTTATACCAGGTTCTACAAGAACAGAGTGGTGCTTCGCACGCACCTCACATTCCTGCCGAAGGTAGTGTCGCCCTTCCATCTCCACCAGGAAGTGGTGCTCCCTACCTTCTTTCCAAGACCTCACTTCAGATGGACGGAAACTGTCCTTCACATCTGTAAGAGTGCCTTGTCCTTCTACATCCAACGCACTCAGGCCCACCACAAAGCTTTTCAGCTTTTCATCTCCTACGACCCCGGCAGGCTGGGGGAAGGGGTGACCAAACATATGTTGTCCATCTGGGTGGTAGACTGTATTGCCCTCGCTTATGAGCAGGTGAGGCTCCCACTGGAAGGCTTCGTCACGGCACACCGTGCCAGGGCTTTTGCGGCTTCAGTGGCAAACTTGCTCCCCGTCCAGATGATGGACATCTGCCAGGCCGCCACCTGGTCTTCAGTCCATACCTTCGCAGCCCATTACTGCCTGGAAAGAGAGTCATGATGGGACAGTGCCTTCGGCCAGGCTGTGCTCCGTAACCTTTTTGGGGTCTAGGCAACTCCTACCTTCAGACCCTTCTGTTTTCAGGCTACCAGAGTGCTGGTTTCATCGGGCACAGGGGTCCTACTGTGGTCTGTGGACACGGACACATTTGCTGCTGCTTGCGGCTCCCCATGAGGGAGCCCCTATTTTGCTATGGGCTTTCGGTAGCCTGTAGCTGGGGAGTCCCATATGTGAGGGCTGACTTCCTGCTTGTTCCCGGATAAAGCGTAGTTACTTACCTGTAACAGGTGTTCCCCGGGAACAGCAGGAATCAGTCCTCACAACCCTCCCTCCTCCCCTTGGAGTTACTCCTTTACCACCTTTTATTTTTGCTGTCTTTTAATTATGTCATCTGACTGAGCAAGATGGCACCCTTGGGCGGGAAAAGGGACCATGCATGCGTGGTGGCATCTCCCAAAGGCTTTCTTTGAAAGCTGGGGGATGCTTCGGCGAGGGTTCCGTCGGTGCCAACGTCACCCATATGTGAGGACTGACTTCCTGCTTGTTCCCGGAGAAATTAGCCTCCACAAGACTGTTGCCCAGCATCCCCAGCCTTGAACTACTGTGCCAAGGGGCAAGAACCAGGCCCAATACACCCAACAGTCACAACCAGACCATCTGCACCATCTGCTAGAGACAGGGAAAATACTGGAAGAGGAGCCTTCTTGGGCTCTGATACAAGCTGCAGAGGTTCCTCTGGTTCATTGACTCTATCTACTGGTGGGGGGGGGGGTGGGGAGAAGGGGGACTCTGGTCTGGAAGAGTCCCCCTTCCCATCATCAAGCTATCCAGGATTAGATATGACTCCACTTTGTATGTTTTCGACTGTAAAAGCGCATTATAAGTGATGTACGGTAATTAAATTAAATTGACAGAAAAATGATTAGGGACCCAGGGTTATGGTGTAATTAAGTAGGGGTAAAGCCTGCACTGTTTTAGTGCACATTATGTAACTTATGTGTTAAATGCATTAATACCCCATAAAATGAGCTAATATGCTAATACAATGGGCATTAACATTTTTCACTAAAAAATAGGTACACTAAACAAATAAAAATATGTACTAAGCTTAGCATAAATGCACATTTTTACATTGGGAGGTCCTTTAAAAAGGGAAGTAATATTTACTGTTTTTCAATTGAAAAAAATCTGAAGCTCAGTCCAACCCAGGACCATGAATTCAGAGAACCTCTAGGCTGGGCTCAGAAAGCCGCCACCTGAACTCTACCCACCACTCCCTACAGGCCATCTACTACTTTCTCTGCTGTCTGTGATATCACTGAATATGGGTATATGTACAAGCCAAGGAAGGACAGCTTCTTATATTTACACTGAAAACATGGACAAAATGAATGCTTTGAACACTAACGATTCTATCAGTAAAGAACGTCAATGCACTGTTGCAAAATTCTGCATCATTACCTGATCCATGGCATCATGAAAGTTCTTACCTGGGGTGTATCTATTTTCAGAACTTTCCCACCCACCACCAAGGCGTAGTGAGCTGCTGTCCCAAGTAGGTAGTGACGATTTCTGTGCACTAAGCCCAGGAGGAGGGCGACATGGAGCAGAGCTGCTTTTAGGTGTCAGAGGGACTTTCCATAGCTCGTGAGCCAGAGAAGTGTTGGTCATGGACCCAGGAGACCATGTAGGTTTAGGATCACTATTTCTGGCTACTGGATGAGAGAAAATGTTTATTAGGGACACTGACTGAACAAGTTAATATTCATTTGTTCGTCATGTGTAATACAGCAGCAGTCAGTCTAAAGCAGCGGTTCTCAACCTGTGGGTCGCGTCCCCCACGGAGGTTGCCACAGGATTTACCAGGGGTTGCCTCACTCCGCCAAGTTAAAAAAAAAAAAAATAAAATAAAAAAGCGCACAAGTTGCTGCCGCTGCTGAGTTCGCTTCTCGGAAACGGCAAACTCACTGCCTCCCTTTTGCAGCCGCAGCTCCCTGCCTTTTAGGGAACCGCGGCTGTGCCTGTGAAAATGTTGCGGAACCTTCCTGTCTCTCGACGGGCTCCGTGCAGCATTGTCCCGCCTCCAAAGGAAGTGGTAAACAGCTTCCTTTGTAGCCGGGACAATGTTGCATGGAGCCCGTCGAGAGACAGAAAGGCTCCGCAACGGCTTCACAGGCACAGCCGCGGTTCCCTAAGAGACAGAGAACTGCGGCTGCAGAAGAACAGGGCAGTAGCAGGCAGACATAGGGAGAGGGGAGGAGGGGGCAGGGAACCTGCAATGGGGCTGACATGGGGGGTGGGAGGAAAGGAGGGGGGCTGACATGGACAAAGGGGAGAGACGGGGGGACATACTGGATAGACAGGGGATAGAGGGCGGGTTAGGATTGGTAATGGGTTGATTAGGGAAGGCTAGGACTGGGAATGGACTGATCGGGGGGGGTTGGGACTGGTAATGGGTTGATAGGGGGGTAGGACTGGTAATGGTTGATAGGGGGGTAGGACTGGTAATGGACGGAGGGGGATAGGACTGGTAATGGACTGAGGGGAGCTAGCATTGGAAATGAGCTGATCGGGGAGGCTAGGATTGGTAATGGGCTGATGGGGGGGGGGGGTTAGGACTGCTAATGGGCTGATTAGGACTGGCAATGGGCTGATTAGGGGAGCCTAGCACTGGTAATGGGGTTGAGGGGGGACTAGCACTGGAAGCGAGCTGATTGGAGGGGGCTTCAACTGGAAATGGGCTGATGGTGGGGAGGGGAGGATAGAGCTGCTGGCCTTGGAAGAAAACCGGGGACTAGGGCTACAAATGGGCTGATGCGAGGGGATAGGAGAACGGGACTGGAAGGGAGTGGATACTGAGAGGGGCTGCCATGGTATTTGGACTAGAAGGAGCTGGACAGTGGGGAAGGAGGGGGACTGGAATGCACACCAGTGGCAGTCATGGGAATGCAAGTTGACATTGGAAGGTACTGGGAGGGAGGACTGGAAAGGGGCTGATACTGGGAAGGGTTACGGGGACTGGGAAGGGGCTGATACTGGGAAGGGTTACGGGGACTGGAAAGGGGCTGATGGAAAGAACTAAAGAAAACAAAAGAAGAGATAAGAAATGGTAGATGGACCATAGACCACAGAAAGAGAGCTAAGAGAAGACAGGAAAGCAGAGGCCTCAGATCGGGACCAGCATGATCAGAGAATAAATTGGTCAGACAACAAAGGTAGAAAAAAATAATTTTATTTCATATTAGTGATTTGACTACAAAAAACATAATAATTTTGAAATTAAATATTGTTACTTGTTATTGTGATTAATTATTGTGGTTTAAGTAAGTAAATTTTATAACTAAAAACATTGTAAAGTCCTATAATATATTAATAATTCAACAAATGATTACAGCGACAATGCGTTAATGTTAAAGGAAGAGAGACGCAATTGATTTTACCATTGGGGGTCATCACAAGTTGACCAATGGTAAAAGGGGTCGCGGTACAAAAAAGGTTGAGAACCACTGGTCTAGTGCATCCTGTGTGTGGCACGATTCAAGCAACACTTCAACCCGGGCTCATGACCCCCCCCCCCAACAGAACAATACAAGATGACTATTATTACAACTGTACAGAGCCAGAAATGTAGATAGTTAAGATCAATGGATCTGTTATGTAGTTAAGAACCCAAGGGCTCATAGTTGCATGCTTGTATATAGTTTAATGACACAGTTATAACGTACTTCGTTCCATGTAAACCGCCTTGACCCGGTGAAAGGCGGTATATAAATACAGCTAAATAAATACTGTTGTGTGTAAAGGTTTAGGGACCTCTGGTCAAATTGTATGCTTCAATAAATCCTTAAATAAACAAACAGAAGCTGGCCTGATCTGTGTGTGCTACAGAATTAAATATACACTCATTCAAACCTGTGCAAGTGAAGCCACATTAATATCCCATAGAAAAGGTCACTCGCTATATCCCTATATTAAACACCATAATCATGCTGCAATGGCGTACACATTTCAAGAATATTTTTTGTCGGACCGTCTGTCTTGAGGATGTAAAACATGCTCGTTTAACAGACCCTCCTTTTATTCAACTTTTTAAAGGTCAGCTCGACCAAATTATGCCTGAGGCTATAAACGGCCCATAGGACCAGCCCCTGCATACAGTTAATGCTATGTGCAAAATCTTCACGTTCAGATAAATACTGTAACTTTTAGAATGTCCATTACATGGAGATAGTACTACTTAGCTGAGTCAGGGGAAGTTCTTGCAAGACGACTTCAGATTTCCACTTTCCAGGCTATCGCCGAAGGCACCCCGCCATGATTAAACTCTGCCAAAGCCAACGAACCGGGGATCCAAAAGGCTTGCCCATTATCGCCAATCCTCCCAAAGCATGCCCCGCTAGTACTTATCCCTCCGAGACATTCCAATATCTGTTGGGTAATTGTACGACACAAAACGTTTGTGTTTCAAGCCTGCTGTCGAAATGGCTCTTTTTCAAGCTGAACCGACCCAACTTCCTGTTCCGCTCAAACACGAATGATGTCATCTCTACATAGTAGAACTATATAGGAACGTATGATGGCATCTAAAACACAAAAACTGAAGCTCACGTCAAAGACCACCATTTGATCTCCGCGTTCATCCCGGATGGAATGACCGTTTGAAGCATAAAGATCCATCGTCGTTCTTTTTGGTGCAACAATGCCCGACGATCACCTCCACGCGGTAGCGGGGGAACCATATCTAGGATCGTCCATCGTAACTGCTCAAAAGTATGGGAATAATATATGCAATGTTGAACCATCGGGGCATTTTGTACTTCGGTGTTAATTCGCGATCTGTGTTCCTGCAGTCTCTTACGAACCATCCTAGTTGTCATACCCACGTAAAACATCTCGCAGGGGCACATGATCAAGTAAACAATATGAGTGGAAGTGCAGTCAGTGACATGTCGCCGCGAGTACCGTATATGGGTACGGGGGTCTTCCCATTCGGTACCTTCTAATGTAGAAGAGCACATGTCACATAGTCCACAAGCTTGATGACTCCCCAATGTCAATGTTTATTTATTTAGCTGTATTTATTTATTTAGCTGTATTTATATCCCGCTTTTCACCGGGTCAAAGCGGTCAATTGGGAGATACATTTAACACGAGGGGATATGAGACACATACGCTAATACTTACAGAACACGGGCAATGGAGGGTTAAGTGGCTTGCCCAAGACCACAAGGAGTGCCTATAGGACTAGAAATCCCAGTCCCTCCGGCCTGAGATTGCTGTCCCCAGGTGGGACTTGAACCCCTGGCCCTCCGGCCTGAAGTACCTTGTCCTAACCACTAGGCCACACCTCCCATGAACCACCCGATCCGCAATATTAGCCCCTCGGCTGTAGGCTAACCGTAAGGGTACCTGAAAACATGAATGCTCAGACAAAATGTGCCAATGAGTTCCTATATATTTCTACTATGTAGAGATGACGTCATTCGTGTTTGAGCAGAACAGGAAGTTGGGTCGGTTCAGCTTGAAAAAGAGCCATTTCGACAGCAGGCTTGAAACACAAACGTTTTGTGTCATACGATTACCCAACAGATATTGGAATGTCTCGGAGGGATAAGTACTAGCGGGCATGCTTTGGGAGGATTGGCAATAATGGGCAAGCCTTTTGGATCCACGGTTCGTTGGCTTTGGCAGAGTTTAATCATGGCGGGGTGCCTTCGGCGATAGCCTGGAAAGTGGAAATCTGAAGTTGTCTTGCAAGAACTTCCCCTGGCTCAGCTAAGTAGTACTATCTCCATGTAATGGACATTCTAAAAGTTACAGTATTTATCTGAACGTGAAGATTTTGCACATAGCATTAACTGTATGCAGGGGCTGGTCCTATGGGCCGTTTATAACCTCAGGCATAATTTGGTCGAGCTGACCTTTAAAAAGTTGAAAAAAAGGAGGGTCTGTTAAACGAGCATGTTTTACATCCTCAAGACAGACGATCCGACAAAAAATATTCTTGAGATGTGTACGCCATTGCAGCATGATTATGGTGTTTAATATAGGGATATAGCGAGTGACCTTTTCTACAGAATTAAATATGACATCATTCTGCACGTTTTAATTACTATTTACAGTTTTTTTCCAAATTCAAAATAAGAAAATAAAGAGAACATAGCAGATGGTTGCACACCCTTTGAGTTGGAACTTTGTAGTATTTCCTTTAGCAGAAAAGCATAGTTACTCACCTGCAACAGGTGATCTCCGGGAACAGCAGGAATTTAGTCTTCACATATGGGTATCGTCGGTACCGACAGAGCCTGTGCGGGAACGCTCCCCAGCGTCCAATAGGAAAGCTTTTGGGAGCATCCCACAGCGCCTGCGTGCTGCCTTCCTGCCTTTCCCAACTGTCTCTCTCCAGTTGAGCTTAAAGCTGAGACAAAAGAGAGAGGGAAAGAGAGAAAGAGAGAGAAAGATAGAAAATTCCTGATGTTCCCGGAGATCACCTGTTACAGGTGAGTAACTATGCTTTCTCCAGGAACAAGCAGGAATGTAGTCTTCACATATGGAGACTCCCTAGCTGCAGATGCCAGGGAGATGGCCCCAGAAAGTTGTATGTCCTTGTGAAAGGGCTCCACTTCCCCCCATGGATCTCTGGCATGCTACCAGGGATGGTGGGTAGGAGTTGATTAAGTCTGCAACAGGTGTTGAAGAACAGCCTGACCAAACAAGGCATCCCGGCGGGAGTCCTTGTCTAAGCAGTAATGGGCTGTGAAGGTATGTACTGAAGCCCAAGTAGCTGCTTGATAGATGTCGTCGATAGACACAGAGTGAAGATGAGCCATTGAGGCTGCCATGGCTCTCACATTGTGAGCTGTGACATGGCCTTCAAGAGGAAGGTTCCTACTCTTATAGGCAAAAGATATCCACTGTGCAATCCAGCTGGACAGTGTCCTTTTGGAGACTGGAAGTCCCAAAAGACTAGGATCAAAAGCAACAAAGAGTTGAGAGGATTTTCTATGTTGCTGTGTCCTTTGCAATTAAAAGGCCAAAGCTCTTTTACAGTTCAAAGTATGAAGGTTCCTTTCTGCATTTGAGGCATGAGGCCTTAGAAAGAATACAGGAAGGTAAACCGCTTGGTTTAAATGAAAGGGCAAAACCACCTTTGGCATAAAGTGTGGATGAGTCCTAAGGACTACCTTATCATGATGGAACTTGTGTATAAGGAGGATCAGCCACCAACGCTTGCAATTCATTGATGCGACGTGCTGATGTGATTGCAATGAAAAAGATAACTTTCCAGGAAAAGAATTTCAAAAAGGTAGTGCTAATGGCTCATAGGGCGGTTTCATGAGCTGCCCAAGAACCAGATTCAAGTCCCATGCCACCGGTGGTGGCTTAATGGGAGGCTTCGTTAAAAGAAGGCCTCTCATAAATCTCACTATGACAGGATGAGAGGAAATAGGTTGTCCATTTAGAGGCTTGAAAGAAGCTGCTGCAATAGCACTCAAATGGACTTTCACAGAATTTGTCTTAAGCCCTGCATTTGATAAATGAAGGAGGTACTCCAGTAATGATTCCAGAGGTATCGCTAGAGGGTTAAGACCCTTCTGCGAGCACCATATGGTAAACCTTTTCCACTTGAATGCATAAGAGTGTCTTATGGAAGGTTTCCTGGAAGCATGAAGGATATCCTTTACCTGCTGGGAAAGTTTAGGACTGTGAAGTTCTAGGCTTTCAGCAACCAGGCCCTGAGATGCAGACACTGGGGATTGGGATGCCACAGCATCCCGTCCTCTTGAGAAAGAAGATCTGGAGCAGATCCTAACTCCAGAGGCGGAGCTTGAGAGAGATGTAGGGAGCAGAGGGTACCACGGTTGCCATGGCCAACGTGGAGATATGAGGATCATATGACCTCTGTCTCTCTGAAGCTTGAACAGGGTTTTGGGAATTAGGGGAATGGGCGGAAAGGCATACAGGAAGTCCTGACCCCAATGGAGGAGGAAAGCATCACTGGCCTGACAACCTCGAGCCGGAATTCTGGAACAGAACAGGGGAAGTTTGAATTTCAGTGGACTTGCAAAAAGGTCTATGTCCAGGGTTCCCCAAATTTGAAAAATTCTGGCCACCTGGTCTGCATGGAGAGACCATTTGTGTGGAAGCAGAACTCGACTGAGTCTGTCTGCCCAAGAGATTTGAATGCCTGGAAGATACACTGGAAGGAGATGAATCTGATGCTCTCTGGCAAGGGCCCATAGTCGCAAAGCTTCATTGCACAGCGACAGAGAGCCTGTTCCGCCCTGCTTGTTCACATAGAACATGGCTACCTGATTGTCCGTTTGAACTAGGACTGTCTTGTAGCTGAGCTGGGTGTGAAATACTCAAAGAGCAAGGAAGATTGCTCTGAGCTCCAGGAGGTTGATATGGAGATAGGCCTCCTGTGGAGTCCAGGTACCCTGGGTAGAGAGGCCATGCAGGTGGGCTCCCCAACCCACCTGTGAAGCATCTGTTGTTAGAGTGGATTGGGGTGGGGGTTCCTGAAAAGGAGACCCCACCAGAAGGTTTTTGGGTGACTGCCACCATTGCAGAGACCAAATAAGGCGATCTGAGGTTGCTATTTTGTCTGACAGGCAACCTGACGCCTGAGCCCACTGAGTGGATAAGGTCCACTGGGCTGCCCTCATATGGAGGCGAGCATAAGGAACCACATGCACGGTGGATGCCATGTGGCCTAGCAACTGTAACATTTCCCGAGCAGTGAGGTGAGGTTTTAGCACTGCTTGGGAAGCTAACTGCACAATGTGAAGGCAGCGGGGCTGTGGAAGGTAAACCCTTGTTTGTCTGGTATCCAGAAGAGCTCCTATAAACTCTAGGGATTGAGTGGGAGCAAGATTGGACTTTGGGAAGTTTATGACAAGTCCCAAATACTGAAGGATGCGCATTGTGCGAGACAGAGCAACCCTGGCCTCTGGCTCTGAAGGAGCTTGAATGAGCCAGTCGTCTAAGTAAGGGAAGACTAATATTCCCAGGGTGAGGAGAAATGCTGCTACCACAGCCATGCATTTTGTGAACACTCCTGGTGCAGAAGCCAGGCCAAAAGGAAGAACTTCCTCTATTGCTCCTTGAGCAAGGAGTGTTGCGACTTCTTGACCTAACTGGTCGTTGGGAGAGGTCTGAGAATTGAACTGTCTTACTATTGTAGGAGGGGGCATGCTGAGGAAATGAAACTTGTACCCCTCTCGTACAATAGACAGAGTCCAATTTTCTGCTGTAATCTGACACCATCTGGGGGCAAAATGACATAACCTTCCTGGGATGGTGGAGGGTTCTGGGCCGTTCAGGGCCAGGAAGGCAAAGTTCTCTAGACAGGAGTCAAAGCCCCTGTGGAGGCTGAGTCTGCTGAGCCGATTGAGGCTTAGCTGCTTTTGGCTTCCTTTGTTGCCTAGTTTGTTGCTGCTGTCCCTTTTGGGCAGACTGACCTGAACGATGTCCCTGCTGGGTCTAGGAGGGATAAAACTTCTTCTTCTTACTGAAGAATGGTTTCTTAGAGGATCTTTTCCTCACAGGATCAGCTGTAGATTTGGACAATCTATCCAAAGTGATATTGTCAGCATCTATCGCATTAGCTTTGTCCTGCAAATTCTTGCCAAAGAGATTCTCTCCTGTGCAAGGTATATTCCCCAGTTTGTCCTGTACCCAGATTTCTAAGTCAGATGCCTGGAGTCAGGCAATTCTGTATGCACCTATGGCAATAGCAGAGGTTCTGCTTATGCACTCAAAGCAGTCAAAGGCTGCACGATTCACAAATTTGGAAACATCCTGAGCATGTTTAACAAGAGTAAGATAATGTTGCCTTTTATCATCAGGAAGGAGAGGGCTCATAAGCTCTAAGTCTCCTGTGACTTCCTTAAGGAACATTCCCATATACAAGATAGAGGAACTGATCCTAGCAGAAAGCATGGAAGCTTGGAAGGATCGACGTCCAAAGGCGTCAAGAGTTCTACACTCACGTCCTGGAGGATTAGATGCATGCCTTTTTGCACTCTTCATCCTTCTCATGGCTGATTCCACCACCAAGGAATGGTGTGGTAATTGAGTCTTCTGAAACCCAGGCCAAGGAGGAACTCGATACATGGTGTCGAGTCTTCAAGAATGAGGAGATGTGGTTAGAGGTGTTTCCCACATCCTTAACATAAGGTCATGCAAGATCTCATGAATAGGTAATGTAGCTGCCTCCTTGGGAGCTTTAGGGTATTGTAGGATTTCTAATTCCTTTGCCTTAGGCTCTTTTTCAGGAGCCTCTGTGATGGAAAGACCTCGGGCCACATTTCGAATAAAATCCTGAAAGGACATATCCTCTGGTGGAGGCATCCTATGCTGAGGAGAAGAGGAATCCTCGGGAAGAAGTACTCTGGTATCAGTAGAGCCTTCAGAGTCTTCAGACTCATCCGAGGATTCGAAGTATCTCCGATCCGGGTGATTGTGCAAGGCACGGTACCGATCAAGTCGGCATTGGAGTGGTCCGGTACCAACTTGTCGATGCTGGATAGAGACGCATGACTCGGTCCCGGTAGAATACCTGCCGATGTCGATGCAGTTGGTGCCGGTACCGGTTGAACTGTCTGAAGCGGTTTCAGGGGCATCGAGGCCGTGAGAAGAGCCGCCAGACTGTGCTCAATAGCCAAGAATCTCTGGTCTATCGACGCTGCCGATGCTTGGGTATCGGTGCCGGTTAAAGCGTCCGGAACCCCAGAGCATGGCACCAGTATTTCTGCCGAGGTTGAAGACTCGAGAACATCCTGGAGCCCCGTTAGTGCTTTGGAAGCCGAAGCCTCCCGTCGGGGAAATTTTGCCAGTGAAAGTCCCTCAAGGGCAACACCAAAGGCATCTCGATGTTCAGAAGGAGATCTACCCTTTGAGGACCGGCTAGATTAATGTTTAGTTACTGAGATCCATGGGAGGAGGATGAAGCCCTGGAGGACGTTGATGCCACAGAGCCTGCTTCGGAGGGAAAAAGGGTGCTGAGCTTAGCAGTTCAGTTTTGCCGGCCCCTTTTTGACATCATTCCACATGCAACACACTCTGAAATAGAGTGGTCAGGACCTAAACATTTGAGGCACCACTCATGGGTGTCGGTGACAGAGATGGTACTGCCACACTTATAACACTTTTTAAAACCTGAAGCAGGTTTTTCCATTTTGAGGGAAAAAGTTGAGTCTAGTGCCCAAAATGGTGTGTGGCACCCGAGAAGAAAATCACTGTAGAAAGACTCCAGAAACAACTTTTTTTTTTTTTTTTTTTAGAAAAAAAGAAAAGAACCACCGGTGGTACCAGTATAGCGTCGAGGGAAGGCAGACGCAACCACAAAAAAGAAGTAGAAGCAGGGAATTTTCTGTGGTGACAGGATGTGCGACCTGTCGGCTCCGTGGAAAACGAAGAACTGGAGAGGGACAGTTGGGAAAGGCGGGAAGGCAGCACGCAGGCGCTGTGGGATGCTCTCAAAAGCTTTCCTATTGGAAGCTGGGGAGCGTTCCCGCGCAGGCTCCGTTGGTACCGACGATACCCATATGTGAAGACTACATTCCTGCTTGTTCCTGGAGATTAACAGCTCCCAAATGTTTCCTGTACTCCAGCTAAGTCTTTCTTTTCTTGCTTTTGGAGCTTTCCTCCACTCTTCCTTGCAGAAATCTTCTTAGGTATCCTTGTATGCAATGCATGTCTGTGATCCCATCACAGATTTTCAGTAATACTGAACTCTGGGGACTGAAGGCCATTCCAAAAAAGTCATCTTTCTTTCCTGTAAATACTTCATGGCTGATTTTGAGGTATGTTTTAGTTCATTTGTTTTTCAGAAATATCGAGACTCTTTTCAGCTTCGTTGTCTATGAGAGGTTAGCTTCTCGGATATACTGATATTTGGTTGAATCCATTCTTTCTTCCAGCTACAGAAAGCGTAGTTACTCACCTGTAACAGGTGATCTCCGGGAACAGCAGGAATTTAGTTCTCACATATGGGTGACGTCGGTACAGATGAAGCCCGCGTGGGAATGCTCCCTAGCGTCCAATAGGAAAGCCTTTAGGAGCATGCCACTGCATCTGCGTTGCTGCCTTCCCCCTCAGTTGAGTTTGTAGTTGAGATAAAAGGAGAGAATAGAGAGAGAGAGAAACCCTACAACTCCTAGGGGAGGAGGGTGGGCTGTGAAGACTAAATTCCTGCTGTTCCTGGAGATCACCTGTTACAGGTGAGTAACTATGCTGTCTCCAGGAAAAAACAGGAAATGTAGTCTTCACATATGAGGCTCCCTTGCTCCCCAATGACACAGAAATGACCCCAGAATTAGTAGATTTGCCTCAGTGCAGGGCTGAAGAGAGCATGGATCCTTCATGTATGTCTGGCATCGAAGTTACGGGACAGAAGGTAGGAGCTGCTCTAAGTCTGAAAGAAATGCTGGAGTACAGTATGACCAAACATGGCATCCCGTTGGGAGTCCTTGTCCAGACAGTAATGAGCTGCAAAGGTATGAACCAAAGACCAGGTGGCTGCTTTGCAGATTTTGTCAACGGCTAAAGAATATGAAATTAGGTCTTACCTGCTAATTATCTTTCCTTGAGCTTTCTCCGGGCCAGTCCAGGGACAGGTAGGGTTGTCAATCCTCTATAGCAGCTGAGGACTGAAGACTTCAAGTTTTCTTGAGAGGTGAAGCCACTCCCCTGAGGGTAACCCAGCAGTCTTCTTATGACAAAGCAACTAAAAGAAATAACTGAAAACACCAGATTAACCCTTTAACAACTGATAATGTTCTATAGTCCTTGAAAAATGCAGAAGCCATCAAACGGGCTCCTATAGTTTTGTTTTGTTTTTTAAACTAGTATAACATAACATTAGTCTGCACTGAATGAAATCTGAAAGCCCCAATTATGACCTCTCTCACGGACGAATGCCTTAAAATGGTGTAATTCTGTAGGATACAAACAAAAAAGGCCTACAAACCTAAAGAGGTGGGACCCTGGACTGGCCCGGAGAAAGCTCAAGGAAAGATAATTAGCAGGTAAGACCTAATTTCATATTCCTTATCGCTTCTCCGGGCCAGTCCAGGGACAGGTAGGGCAGTACCAAAGCAGTACCTAAATACGGGAGGGACCCGCGAACCCTGCGATAAGAGTCGAGGCCCCCAATTTCGCATCGTCCCGGGCTTGAACATCCAATCTGTAATGTTTGGTAAAAGAATGCAACGAAGACCACGTTGCAGCTCTGCAGATATCTATTGGCGGCACAAAAGCAAACTCCGCTCAGGAAGTGGCTAGAGCTCGAGTAGAATGAGCCCTTAAACCAACCGGCGGCGAAATTCCTTTGGCAGTGTAAGCTGCTACAATAGCAGAGCGAACCCAATGAGCTATGGTGGATTTTGACACTGGTTGACCTTTACGAGACCCTGCGTACTGGACAAAGAGTCTGTCTGTTTTCTGAAAGGGTTTCGAAACCCGCAGGTACGTTCGCAAGACCCGGCCAAGATCCAACCGCTTGAGCGCACGATACATGGGAGAACTGGAAGTATCAGAAAACACGGGCAAGGCTACCGCTTGATTAACATGAAAAACAGACAGTACTTTTAGGTAAATAGGAAGGCACGGTTCGTAGCAACACCCGTTCCGGAAGAAATTGAAGATAAGGCTCCTGGCAAGACAAAGCCTGTAAGTCGGAAATCCGGTGAGCCGAACACAAAGCGACTAAAAAAGCCGTTTTCCAGGAACACTCGCGGATATCACGAGAGCTGAGTAAAGCTAAGGACGACTGGGAAAAAGCCTCCAAAACCACATTCAAATCCCATGGAGGAACGATGGGTCGCACTGGAGGACGGAGTATCTTTGCTGCCTGTAAAAAACGTTGCACATCTGGAAGCGCCGAAAGACGGCGATGCTGCACTGCGCCGCGAAAAAAGGCAAGCGCGGCAATATGAACCTTAAGGGTACTGAGAGCCAAGCCTTTGTCTAAGCCATGCTGAAGAAAAAGGAGGAGCTGAGGCAAGGTAGACGACATAGGAGGAACATTGCGCTGCCCACACCATAATTCAAAAAGACGCCATACCCGCACATATGCTAGAGAGGTCGTTGGCCTTTTAGATCGAAGTAAGGTGTCTACAACGGAATCTGCATAGCCTTTGCGCTTTAATCGAGCCCTCTCAAGAGCCAAGCCGTAAGTAAGAAGCGATCCACCCTGGGCATGAGAATCGGTCCCTGATGCAACAGATTGATGCGAATCGGAAGAGGCCAAGGCGGAGCTATGAGAAGCCGAACTAGATCGGCATACCAGGGACGACGAGGCCAATCCGGTGCAATGAGAATGACCATCCCGCGGTGGTGCGCTATCCGCTGGATGACTCGACTTAACATGGGCCAAGGAGGGAAAACGTACAATAGGGAGTCCAGCGGCCACGGTTGAACGAGAGCATCGAGCCCCTCTGACATGTGTTCTCTGCGCCTGCTGAAGAACCGGCTGGCCTTGGCATTGGAGTATGTCGCCATCAGATCCATCACTGGATGCCCCCAACGCAAAGTCAGCTCGTGATAAACTGCCGCGTTCAGTTCCCATTCTCCGGGATCGAGGACATTGCGGCTGAGATAATCGGCTTGCACATTCTCCTTGCCAGCGACATGTGCTGCTGATATCGCCATGAGATTGGATTCTGCCCAAACCATCAATTCCTGACATTCGGACAGGAGGGCGAGAGACTTGGTGCCGCCTTGACGATTGATATAAGCGACTGTCACTGCATTGTCGGAGAAAATCTTGACCACAGTGCCCTTGAGCAAGACCGCGAAGCGCAGTAGGGCGAGACGAACTGCGCGCAGCTCCAGTCGATTGATCGACCACGAACTCTCCTCGGGAGACCAAGAACCCTGAGCAACGTGCGCCTGACAATGAGCTCCCCAGCCCGAGAGACTGGCATCGGTGGTAACCAATACCCACGAGGGCTCCTGTAAGGGAATCCCCGCCATAAGATGTTCCGGAACTAACCACCACTCCAGAATGTGCCGCACCTGTTCGGGACAGGAGAGGCGTTGCGAGAGTGGGTGAAGTTGTGGCGACCATCGGGAAAGAAGAGCCTGCTGCAAGGGTCGCATGTGTGCTTTGGCCCACGGGACCAGATCCAGTGCCGCCGCCATGGACCCCAAGAGCTGCAAATAGGTCCACGCCGACGGAGCTGGTAGACACAGAAAAGCTTGTACTTGCTGCAAGAGCTTCTCCACCCGCAGATCGGGCAAAAAGACCACCCCTCGTGCTGTGTCGAAAAGGGCTCCGAGATAAGTTAGCTGCTGCACCGGTACCAAATGACTCTTGGAGTGATTGATCACCCAACCGAGCTGCTCTAGAAGCTGAACTACGCGAGCTGTTGCCGTCACTGAAGCTGACCGAGAATCGGCCCGAATCAACCAATCGTCGAGAGACGGATGAACCCGGATACCCTATTTTCGAAGCGCCGCCGCTACCACCACCATCAGCTTTGTGAATGTTCGTGGAGCCGTCGCGAGACCGAACGGCAAGGCGCGAAACTGGAAATGTGCCATCGGAAGGGCAAAACGTAAATATCGCTGATGAGATTGTCTGATGGGTATATGAAGATAAGCCTCTGTGAGATCTATGGACGAGAGAAACCCCCCCGGCTGCACCACCCGAATCACTGTGCGCAAGGTTTCCATGCGAAAGTGTGGCACCCGCCAAAGTACGGTTTACACCTTTGAGATCTAGCACGGGACGAAAAGAACCTTCCTTTTTGGGAACCACAAAATAGATCGAGTATCGACCGCAGTCAAATTGGTCTAGTGGCACGGGAACGATCGCCCGCAGCTGTAAGAGACGGACGAGCGTGTCCGAAATGGCCTGCATCTTCAGCCCAGGCGTACAAGGGGACATGACAAAGGCGGGTGTTAAAGGGCAGGCGAAGTCGAGAGCATAGCCCTTCTGAATTACTTCCAAAACCCATTTGTCTGACGTGATTACGGTCCAAGCTGCTAGAAAATTCTGCAGGCGCCCGCCGACAGGAACTAACGCCTGGACCAGCCGACCTTCATTGCGGCTTTTTAACTGAAGGTTGAGAGGCCGTGCCGTAAGACCTGCCAAAACCTCTGGCTCCCCGAAAGGACTGACCACGAAAACCGGACCGTCCCCTAGAATAGGGCGCAAAGCGCGGCCCACGAAATCTGCGGGAGTCCCGTGTGGAGCCTCGAAGAGTTCCCGTACCTCTTAGCGGCTTAGGCCTATCCTCAGGTAACCGACCGCCTTTTGAGTCGCCTAAATCTTTCACAATTTTTTCCAAGGCTTCCCCCAAACAGCAACTTCCCCTTAAAGGGCAGTTTACTAAGGCGGACCTTCGAGGAAACATCCGCCGACCAGTTATGCAACCAGAGGAAACGCCTGGCAGCTACCATAGAGGCCATGGTTTTGGCTGCAATCCGCAGCAAATCATAAAAGGCATCCGCCGTATAAGCAGCGGCCGATTCTAACTTCGCATTGTCTGGAACTTCAGAAGCGGACTCCCCTGCCGTGTCCCCCTGCAACCATCTAATGGACGCACGAGAAACACAAGCCCCACAAACTGCAACTTGCAGCGCCAAAGCGCTAGAATCAAAAGCCTGCTTGAGAAGAACTTCCAATTTTCTATCCTGGAGGTCCTTAAGCGCTGCTGCTCCTTCTACAGGGATGGTAGTCTTCTTAGTCACCGCCGAGACCAAGGCATCCACCTTTGGCATGCGAAATAAATCCCTTTCCTCCTGCGGAAGGGGGTACAGGCGAGCCAAGGCGCGGCCTCCTCTCAGGGTAGCTTCGGGACACTCCCATTCAGAATCTATCATTTGCCTAATCACCCGATGCATGGGAAAACAGCGTTGCTGGGTCTTAAACCCCTGCAACAAAGGATCTTCCAAAGGCTCCTGAGAGGAAGAAGGTGGAAGCAGGTGCAGAGCCGCCAGAGATTGTGAAATAAGAGCTGCCACCTCCTCCTTACGGAAGACTCTGAAAACATTAGGATCCTCTCCAGGGGCAATTTCCCGCTCCTCCAATTCCTCTGGATCCTGATCTAAGCTTATTTATGCCAGACCCTCTGTGTCTCCCTGCCCAAGGAGTAGAGAATCATGGGAAAGAAAAGGATCCAACGGATCTCTAAGAAAGTCCTTAGTCTTAGAAGATCCCTCCCCAGGATCCTCTGAGCCCTGCAAAGTAGGTGGTAGAGTCACAGGAGTGGGAAACGCTGCAGACTGCTCAGGCTGTGCAGACTTAAGTAAAAAGGCCCTGTGCATCGCCAAGATAAATTCGGGCGAGAAAAAGGAAGCCATGTCTTCCTGAGCCTCTAAATTGGAACGTGCAGGCTTATCTGTAGGAATGGGTTCCTTAGACGACTTAGTCTTTCTTTTGTGTGGCTGGGGCTGCTCTGCAGTAGACCCGACCGGCGCCGACAAAATGGCCGTCTTTCCCGCCTTTTCGGCGGGTAAAGAGGGCTCTTCTAGTTTATTTACCGGTTTGTCTGCCATGCTGAAAAAAGTGTGGAAAAAGACAGAACCCGAGTCTGAACAAAAACTGACGCCGCCGAAGAAGGAACGGCACTGTAAAAGTAGACTGATGACAGGATGAAGCGCAGAACCGGAGTGGGACCGAAATAAAAATAAATCAAAGAAAAGGAAATCAGCAAAGACTTACTAAAGAGCAGAGAGCAACCCCAGAGCATACCAGGCAGTCCCACAGCTAGTGGGAAGCAGTCAACAGTGGCAGCGTTTGCGGCAGAGGTATAACTGGGGCTCCCAGAAAAACACTCTGCCGACTGAGACGGAGACGGTGAAGGAGACAGGCTCTGCCTCACACCGCCAGAGAATGACTCACTCGACGTCTCAAATTTCTTTTAAAGCAATAGCGTCCCAAAAATAGCACAAGGACTCAAGAAGAATATCAGCCCTGCTAGAGCTAATATATTTTGTGGAAAAAAACAAAGAAAGATAAGTAGTAGGACTGTAAGTGAGGGAGAACCAGAGATTCAATCCTCTTTAGCTGCTGAGGACTGAAAGACTGCTGGGTTACCCTCAGGGGGAGTGGCTTCACCTCTCAAGAAAACTTGAAGTCTTCAGTCCTCAGCTGCTATAGAGGATTGACAACCCTACCTGTCCCTGGACTGGAGAAGCGATAAGGAATGTAAGTTAGCCGTCGAGGCAGCTATGGCACGAACATTATGGGCAGTGACATGATCTTCAAGGGATAGTCCTGCTTTATCATAAGCAAACGAGATGCAACCTGCTATCCATTTAGAAAGGGTACGTTTGGATACTGGCAATCCCAAGTGACTGGGATCAAAGGAGGTGAATAACAAGAGCCTTTACGGTGGTCAGCTAGCCTTTGAAGACAGAATGCCAAGACCCGTTTGCAGTCAAGAGTATGGAGGGCTGCCTCTGCCCTGGACGAATGTGGTCTAGAGAAAAAGACAGTGAGGTAGACTGACTGATTTAAATAGAAAGGAGACACCACCTTGGGCATGAAATTGGGGTGAGTCCTAAGGACCACCTTATCATGGTGGAACCTGTTATAAAGGTGGGTCTGCCACCAACCCCTGAAGCTCACTGATGCGTCTATCAGAAGTGAGTGCAACAAGGAAGATGACCTTCCAAGAGCAAAACTTTAGAGAGATTGTGGCTAAAGGTTCAAAGGGCGGCTTAAGGAGCTGCCCTAACACGACATTAAGATCCCATGCCACAGGTGGTAGCCTGAAGGGAGGCTTGGTCAGTAACAGCCCTCTCATGAAACGCGTCACAAGCAGTTGTGGAGAGATAGGCTGCCCATCCAAGGGATGGTGAGAAGCAGCAATTGCACTGAGGTGAACCCTCACAGAGTTTGTCTTGAGACCAGAGGACGAAAGATGGAGGAGGTACTGAAGGAGAGCCTCCATAGGAGCTGAGGAGGGATCAAGATCTTTTTGGGAACACAAAGTAGAGAACCTACGCCACTTGAAGTCATAGGAACGTCTGGTGGACGGTTTCCTGGAGGCTAGCAGGATCTGCTTTAATTCCTGAGGAAGGTTAAGATCTTGTAACACTATGCTTTCAGCAGCCAAGCCATGAGTTGAAGAGACTGTGGGTTGGAATGGAGTAGCGTCTCTTTCTCCTGTGAGAGGAGATCGGGAGCTGACCCGAGACTCAAGGGGTGAGTTTGTGACAGAAGTAGCAGGACAGGAAACCACGGTTGACGTGGCCAGCATGGGGCTATGAGGATCATGTGGCCCCTGTCTGCTTGAAGCTTGAAAAACGTTTTGGGAAGGCAGGGGTATGGGAGGAAAGGCATACAGGAAATCCTGCCCCCAATGAAGGTGGAAAGCATCGACTTATTGGAGGCTGGACATTGGGGTTCTGATGCAAAAACAAGGTAGTTTGGCATTTTGCGGAGTGGCAAAAAGCGTATTACTCACCTGTAACAGGTGTTCTCCAGGGACAGCAGGAATCAGTCCTCAGATATGGGTGAGGTCGGCACCGACAAAGCCCACGCAGAGTATTTCCCCAGCTTTCAAAGAAAGCCTTTGGGAATGCCACCACGCATGCGTGGTCCCCTTCCCGCCCAAGGATGCCATCTTGATCAGTCAGATGACATAGCTCAGGCAAACGAAAAAATACCAAGAACAGTGGGCAACTCCAAGGGGAGGTGGGAGGGTTGTGAGGACTGATTCCTGCTGTCCTTGGAAAACACCTGTTACAGGTGAAAAACTACACTTTCTCCAGGAACAAGCAGGAAGAGTCCTCACATATGGGAATTCCCAGCTACAGGCTACCAAGAACCTGTAGAAAAGCGCCATGGTAATCTGTGAGCAGCCATTGGTAACTGAAGACAGCCCAAGGACCTTGCATCCCCGGAAGATCACGCTCCCGGTAGCCGCAGTAGAAAGGTCGGAGAGCGGAGTTGCTTAAACCCCGAACAAATTACGGAGTACGGCCTGGCCGAAGGCACGTTCCCCGATGGGACCCCCTCTCTGGGCAGTAGTGTGTCGCAAAGGTGTTAGCCAAGGACCAGGTGGCAGCTCAGCAGATGTCCGCCAGTTGCACAGAGCGCAGGTTGGCCACTGACGCCACCCTCGCATGAACATTGTGCGCCGTGACTCAGCGGTCTGTGGCAGCCTAGCCTGAGCCTGGGCGAAAGTCCGCCATCCAGATGGATAGGGTCCACTTAGTGACCGCGAGCCTCATGAGGGCAGGGTCATAGGAGATGAAGAGCTGCTCAGACTTGAGGTGAACCCGCATACGTTGCAGGTAGGAGAGCGCCTTCCTGCAGTCAAGGGTATGGAGGACTGCAGACGCCTGATCGGCGTGGAGCTTCAGGAAGAAGATCGGCAGCACTATCTCCTGATTGAGGTGGAAATCTGAGACAACCTTTGGGAGGAACTTGGGGTGAGTTCAGAGAACCACCCGATTCCCGTAGAATCTCGTGTAGGGGGCATCGGCCTTCAGGGCCTGAAGCTCACTGACCCTCCGGGCCGAGGTGAGGGCCACCAGAAAAACAACCTTCCAAGAAAGGTGCCGAAGTCAACAGGTCGCCATCGGCTCAAAGGATAGCTGAGTTAGCTGTGTGAGGACAACACTGAGATCCCACTCAGCCGGAGGTGGCCGGATGGGGGGCTTGGAAACAAGCAGCCCGCGCATGAAGCGGGAAACCAGCAGATGACCGGAGAGGGGTTTGCACCCGACGGGGTGGTGGTTAGCCGAGACAGCGCTCAGGTGTATCCTGACCGAGCTGGACTTCAATACTGCCCCCAAGAGATGGAGAAGATCCTGCAGGACCAAGTGGGTAGGGCAAGAGAACGGGTCGACCCGTATCTTCAAATACCACACTGAGAACCGAGGCCACTTAAAGGTGTAAACCCTTCTAGTCTTGTCCTTGTGCAAGGGCAGCAGTATGTCCTAGACCTCCATCGGGAGATGAAGGGGGGCTAAAGTGACCTATTCAGCCATCAGGCCGTGAGGGATAAGGACCTCAAGTTCGGGTGTAGTAGCAGACTCCTCTCCTGCGTCAATAAGCCCGGCATGCTGCTGAGGGGAACTGGAGGCTCCAATGAGAGAAGGAGCAGCAGCAGGGAACCAGGGCTGCCAAGGCCACCGCGGGGCCATGAAAACTACTGAGGCCCCGTCCCTCTGTGTTTTGAGGAGGGTTTGTGCTATGAGTGGAGTGGGGGGAAATGCATATAGGAGGCCGTGTGTCCACAACAGGAGGAAGGCATTGGGGGCTTCCCTGTTCAGGTGGGGAACTGGGCCGCAGAACCGTGGGAGCTGCGAATTCGCCGGACTGGCGAAGAGGTCTAAGACCGGAGTCCCCCAACGCCGGAACAGCCGCTGTGCCATCTGCGGGCAGAGGCACCGGTTTAGCCTGTCTGCCAGGACGGTGTCCTGGCCCGGGAGATAGGTGGCCCATAGGGCTATGCCCTGACGAACCACGAAGGAACACAGAGCTACTGCCTCCAGGCAGAGGCTGTAAGAGCCGGTGCCCCCTTTCTTGTTCATATAGAACATTGCCACCCGGTTGTCCATCTGGACGAGCACCACCCAATGATGAACATGGTGCCTGAACGCCCGGAGGGCAAGGAGGACTGCCGGAGTTTGATCGGTTACCAGGACTCCTCCGGGGACCAAGTCTCCTGCGTGTGGAGCTCGCTGCAGTGGGCTCCTCAGCCCATAATAGAGGCATCCATGATCAAAACCACGTTGTGTTGTGAAGCCTGGAACGGCATGCCCCGAAGCAGGTTGCAGGCGACCCGCCACCAGTCGAGGGAATCGGCCAGTTGATGAGTGACCGAGATGGCGTCTCGGAGACAACCCGTTGCCTGAGACCACTGAGCTCGAAGGCACCACTGCACTGCCTGCATGTGCAGTTGGGCATCAGGAACGACATGAGCCGATATGATGTCGCGGCATTGGACCGTGGATGCCAGTGATGAGGCGGTCTGCCCCGTCCTGAGAAAGGAAGGCTGTCGTTCACTGAGTGTCGAGGTGCGCGCCAATGAACTCCAGTGATTGGAGTGGAGTGAGATGAGACTTCAGGTAATTGACCATGAAGCCAAGGTGCTTGAGGAGATGGACAGTGTGGGCCCTTTGCCTGCTGCACCTCGTCGGCCGTCCCTCCCGTAATAAGCCAGTCATCTAGATAAGGGTAGACAAAGGTGCCCTGCAGTCGGAGGTGGACCGTGGCCACCGTGAGGCATTTGGTGAACACTTGCAGGGCGAACACGAGGCCGAAGGGCAGTACCCTATATTGGTAGTGGTTCCCTTGTACCCTGAAGTGCAGGTATTTCCTGGGTTTGTGATGGACCAAGATGTGAACGTATGCATCCTGAAAGTCCAAGGAGCATAGCCAGTTGCCCTGCTGGAGGAAGGGCAGCAAGGCGCCAAAGGAGAGCATTATGAACTTCTCCCGCACCAGGTATGTGTTAAGATTTCTTAAATCGAGGATGGGTCGGAAACTGCCCGTCCACTTTGGCACAAGGAAGAAGTAGAACCCGTGACCTTTGAGATGTGGCGGGACCACTTACACCACTTGTTCCTCGAGGAGAGTGGCAAGCTCCTGCGCTAAGAAGGCCTGGTGCGTGAGGAGCCGAGGAGGCTCCACGGGGCAGAAATATGGAGGGAGCGGTCCAGGTGGAGGAGGTAGTCCTCCCGGATGACCTGGAGGACCCAAGTGTCTGAGGTGATTGACTCACATCTGGGAGCGAAGTGGACTAGGCGCTCTCCCACTGGTAGCTGGGTTGCCGGGGGGCGAGCGGCTATGCACCTGGCGTCAAAAACCCCCAGGCCGACTGGGCCTTGGACTTACGTGGACCTTGGGGCCCGTTTTCTGTCCGCTCTGGGATGGGACCGATGCCAAAGGGTAAGGTGGGTAGCCCTAGTAGGGGAGACCCTTTCTCTGGAAGAAGGGCTTTCTGCCCTGTTGCTTCTTCCACAGGAGGGAGGAAGTTTTTTGGGAGAGACGGGTGCCGGTGACATACTCAGTCTCAATTTCCGCTGCTTTGTCCTCCATCGGTTTGCCGAACAATTGCTCATCCAGGCACGGGATCTGAGTAGTTTCTCATGGACCCTTTACTTGAGATCCGAGAATTGGAGCCAGGCCTGCCGCCTGACCCCGATGCCAGCAGCTGCTACCCGGGCGGAGGACTCAAAGCTGATGTATGCAGTGCGAGAAAGATACTTTGAACAATCCAACACTGACTTCAGGAGAGACTGGAAAGGCGGAGGTAATCGCCGTTGAGACCCGCCTCAAAATCCCTGAGTTCCTTTGCGAGGTCACGGAGGAACATCTCTATGTATAGCTGGTAAGCCTGAATGCGGCACACCAGCATGGAGACTTGGTAGGCCTTATGCCCGAGGGCGTCGAGGGCATGAGATTCCCTACCTGGCAGGACTGAAGAGTGGGACTGGACTCTTTTGCTTCTGCATGGCGGGCTCAACCACCATCAAGGTATGGGGAAGCTGTGTTCTCGCTGGACCCTGTATAAGGTTTCCAGGCATTTGCTGACAATAGGGATAGACGCAGGCGTCACCCACATATGGAGGAGCAACCGGGTTAGGATGGGAGGAACCGGGACCGTGAGGTATTCCCTCGGTGGGGCCTCATATTGTAAAATATTGAGTTCCTCCGCACGGGGTTCCTCCTTGGACTATGTGGAGAGCGCCAGGCCCTGCGCCATGTCCTGTACAAACTCCAGAAAGGAGGGGGACTTTGGGAGGGGACCGCCGTTTCCGAACAGGCACGGAAGGGTCTGAGGGAAGGTCCTGATGAGCCCAGGTTTTGGGGAAGTGTCCCCTTCGAATTCCAGCCCGAATAATCTGAGGAGGACTCTGAGTTAGGCTGCTCAAGCAGAGTCTGTGCCATGTGCTGAGCTCCCGAGGCCAAAGCCTGCCTGGAGTCGGAGGTGCCAGCTCAAGAAGATCTTGCACCCGATGACTGGGATGGAGATCGAGACCTCTGCCAGGTTCCCTGACGAGACCCCTGGCTCTTGGGGGTTGCCATAGCGGTCTGGGGAGGCATCACAGGCGTTGCCTCCGAGGTCTCAGAGCGCGTGCCAACGAAGCCTGGCACCAGCGCCTGCTGGGCAGCAAGGAAGACAGAAACGCTGCGCTCCAGTGCCAGCATTCAGGTCTCCCATTCGGGAGTGGAGCCCTGCGATGCCGACGCCAGGGTGACTGGGTCTGGCGTCAAGGAGGAGAGGGGGTCCTTGCCGGGACGACCCTCGGGAGACTGGGCACCATCGCTGGAGGCCTCCGTATCTGTGAGAAGTACCTTTCGAGGCCGCTCCCTCTCTGACTCTTGAGACTGCTGAGGGAGGCTGAAGGACTGAGCGCGAGAATGCTCATGCATATCTGGAGCCTCCAACAGGGCCCTCGAGGCCTTCTTTTGCTCCCTTTCAGGCGAAACCTGCTCAGAGTGCCGCCGAGGCCACAGAGCAACTGCAGGGGACCCTAAAAGCTGTAGGTCGGTGGAGCGGGAAGCTACCAGAGACACCGGGGCTGTCTTGCGGAAATTTTCATCCAGCTTCTGCTTACGGCTCTGTATGGCCTTGGAGGACATCTTTTTACAAAGGGAGCAGAGCTCCGGGTTGTGGTCAGCTCCTTGGTACCTAACTCAACAGTCATGGGTGTCCACGGGCGACATATTTTTGGAGCATCTGTCACACTTTTTGAAACCGGAGGCCATGGGGGCAAAAAGAATCCCCGCAAGGTCGAAGACCTTAGACATGGCCAGTGGTTGAAAAGGGCATGCAAACGCGCTGGAGACCAAACTCAAGAAAAATGGCAAAAATGAAAAGCGATGAAGTCCCGGGGCCTGCTGCTGAAGCAAGGGCTCTCGGGATGGCAGGAAGAGGACCGGAACAATGGAATTAGAGAGAAAAAAATTAGAGACTTTTTCTGAGGTACAGGACGTGCGTCTGAAGGGCTCCGTGGAAAAAGAGAGACTGATTAAGATGGCACCCTTGGGCGGGAAGGGGACCACGCATGCGTGGTGACATTCCCAAAGGCTTTCTTTGAAAGCTGGGGAAATGCTCCGCGCAGGCTCCGTCGGTGCAGACGTCACCCATATGTGAGGACTGACTTCCTGCATGTTCCTGGAGAAAGGTCTATCTCTGGAGTTTCCCAGGTCTGAAAGATGTAAGAGATTGTCTCCTGATGGAGGGACCATTTGTGTGGAAGGAGGATCCGACTCAACCTGTCTGCTAAAACATCTTGATGTCCTGGCAGATACACTGCTTGGAGGTGCATTCGAAGAGCAATGGCAAAGGACCAAAGATGGAGAGCTTCCTTGCAAAGGGCCCAAGAGCCCATTCCCCCTTGCTTGTTCACGCAGAACATACCTTCCCGATTGTCCGTCTGGATGAGAACTCTGTGGCCTTGTAGTTGTTGTTGAAACACTTTGAGGGCATTGAAGATAGCACGAAGCTCCAGCAAATTTATCTGCTCTGACTCTTGCTCCGTCCAGACGCCTTGAGTGGAGAGAGAGCCCAAGTAGGCTCCCCAGCCCAGTTTGGAGGCATTCGTTGTCAGGATACATTGATGTGGAGGCATCTGAAAATGTGATTTACAAGGAGATTTCCTGGGGTAGACCACCACAGAAGGGAGTCAATGAGAATGTCTGTGACCTGGATTTGGTCCCTGAGGGCCCTGGAGACTTGTTTCCACTGGGAAGCAAGAGTCCACTGAGCTGTCTGCATATGCAGATGGGAATATGGAACTACATGCACTGTAGAGGCCATATGGCCTAGAAATTGCAGCATCTCCCTGGCCGAGAGATTGTCTATGAACCTTACTTGAGATACTAGCTGCACTAGTCGAATATAATGGTCCTGGGATAGAAATGTTCTTGACCGTCGAGTATCTAGAAGAGCTCCTATGAATTCTAGTGTTGGAGTGGGAAATAGATGGGATTTTGGAAGATTTATCACAAATCCCAGATCCTGCGGTACCTGTATTGTACAAAGGAGGGATAGATGAACTGCTTCAGAAGTGGTTGCCCTTATTAGCCAGTCATCTAAATAAGGGAAGACGAATATTCCGAGAGTCCTCAGATATATGACTATGACCACCATACACTTTGTGAAGACTCTTGGGGCAGAGGCAAGTCTGAAGGAAAGGACTCTGTACTGATAGTGATTTCCTTAGAAGATGAAGCATAGATACCTTCTGGATGAATGAAGATATGAATATATGCTTCTGTTAGATCTAGAGAACAGTGCCAGTCCTGACTCTGGAAATAAGTAGAAGGGTTCCTAGTGAGATCATCTTGAATTTCTTTCGGACTAGAAACTTGTTTAGTTTTCTGAGATCTAAGATGGGTCTGTACCCTCCATTTTTTTTTGGTATGAGAAAGTAAGGAGAATAGAACCCCATCCCCTGTTGGGATGTTGGAACCTCTCCTCTTGGGATGACCTCTTGCTGCAGGAGAGCAGTGAGTGGGGTTTGAGAATGATATTCACCCACTAGAGTGGAGGAGGGTATGCTTTGTAGATAAAGCTTGTACCCTTCTCGTACTATGGTTAGTGTCCACTGCTCTGAGGTGATAAGATGACACCTGTGGGCATAATGACAAAGCCTGCCTGCTATGTGGAGAGGGTGGGGGTTTTCCAGAGGCAGGGTTGCTATGTTCTCTAGTAAGAAGTCAAAAAACAGGTGCAGATTGGGTCTGCGCAGCGGGTTGGGATTTAGGAGCCTGTTGCTTCTTCTGGGTACCCTGAGGTTGGTATTGAGAAGCAGGGGGGGGGGGGGGCAAGAAGGGTAAAAGTTATTCTAATTACCATATAAATGCATCTTTGCAGCTGATTTTTTATTGGCATGATTGGCAGTATCTTTGGAAACCCAATTGGGTGTGATATTCTTAGACTACTGAGAAGCCTTATCTTGCCAGTCCTTTCCAAACAGATTTTCACCAGAACAGGGAATGTTACCCAGCTTGTCTTGAACCCATTGTTCAAGGACGGATGCTTGAAGCCAGGCAATACTTTGTGCAACTATGCAGATAGATGTTGCTTTGCTAGTGCATTCAAAACAGTCAAATGCTGCCCTACTAACAAACTTGTAAACATTTTGGGCATGTTTGACTAATGTAAGATAGTCTGCCCTCTTATCATCAGGGAGAAGAGGAGACACCGATTCCAGATCCCTAGTTACCTCCCTAAGGAACATACCCATGTAGAATATGTATGAACTTATGCGGGCTGAAAGCACTGATGCCCAAAGGCATCGAGGGTTCTCAATTCCCTGCCCGGGGATTGGAGGAGTGTGTCTTAGAACCCTTAATTCGACGCACAGCCAATTCCACTACCATTGAGTGGTCTGGAAGCTGTGTTTTCTGGAACATGGGGCTTTCCGGAACCCGATACATGGTATCGAGTTGCCAAGTACGGGAAGAAATCTGGAGCATAAGATCCTGGAGTATACGGTGAACAGGCAGAGTAGTCGTCTCTTTAGGAGCTGAGGGGTATTGGAGAATCTCCAACTTCTCTACTCTGGGTTCTTTCTCCGATGCAGGAGTAATGGATAAGCCCCTAGCCATATCCTTGATAAATTCTTGGAAAGACATATCTTCGGGAGGGGACATGCGCCGTTGCGATGACGGTGAGGGTTCCTCCGGAAGACTTTGCATTTCTTGCATACCCATTGATTCATTAGCCAAAGAATCTGAATCGGTAGAATCAAAGTACCGCCAGGAGCGATGCTCTTGCTCCTGCAATGTCCGGTACCGATTGAGATCGGTATCGGCCCAAAAGATGTGCCGTACTGGCACCTTGGAACGGACTTGAGGGCCGGTATGGGTGGGAGTGTAGTGAGCGGCATGAAACCAGATGTTGACTGCATCAGCATCATTGACGGTATCGGTACCGACGATACTGCCGGTAAAGCCTTGACCGGTACCGACACTGCTAACAGAGCTGCTAGACTCCGCTCAAGGGCCAGAATACACTGATTCATAGAGTTTGCCGATGCCTGGGTATCAGTACCGGAAGCATGGGCTACCGTCCAAGAGTGTGGCACCAGCTCTCCTGAGGTGGAGGCCTCGGGAGCATCCTGGACCCCTTTTGTGGCTTTGGAGGGGAGGTCCTCCCGCTGGGGTAGTTTGGCCGGTCGATCCAACTCCAGGGCAATGCTCAAGGCATCTCAATGTTTAGACAGAGATCTACCTTTGGGAGGACTGTCTGTCTTGGAGGAAGACTTGTGTTTCAATATCTGAGATTCATGTCAGGAAGAAGATGCCCTCGATGACGTTGAAGTTAGTGAAACTGCATCTGATGCAAAAAGGGAGCAGAGTTTTGTGGCCCGATTCTGTAGGCCTTTCTATGTCGTCTTCTTGCATAGGGGATATCCAGATGGCTGGTGATCTGGGCTGAGGCATTTAAGACACCAGTCATGGGTATCAGTAGCAGAAACAGTACTATTACACTTAGAACATTTCTTAAAACCACTGGTTGGTTTTTTCATCACGTCAGTTAGGATGGAAGGCCTAAGACTCAAAATGGCATCGATGTGCCTGGAAGAATTAAAGTTCCTTTTTTTTTTTTACAGAAAGAAAAGTATAAAATCAAAGAGATTGGTTCTGGCATCGATGGGAAGGCAGATGCAACCACAAAAAATAAGAATGAAGAAATTTTCTGCGGTGACAGGATTTGCTTCCTGCTGGCTCCATAGAAAACAAAGAACTGAGGAGGGAGAGTCATAAAGGCGGGAAGGCAGCAACGCAGGTGCGGTGGCATGCAAAGGCTTTCCTATTGGACGCTGGGGAGCATTCCCGCGCGGGCTCAGTCAGTAGCGACGTCACCCATATGTGAAGACTAATATCTGCTTGAACCTGGAGATTATTTGTTCCATTGGCTGCCACAAAACTCCAAAGCAAACAGATCCACTCCTTTGCTCACCATCTGACAAGGTATTGTTTTCTTCAAATTTATTTATTTATTTCACATTCTTATATACCACCTTATCTGGTAATCAAGGCAGATTACAATTAACAGAACTTAAGATGCTTCATTTAGCTTTCTCTTCCAAATATATTTTGGGTGATTGTGGCCAAAACAGTTCCATTTTTGACAAGGTTTTGTTTTGCATATTTTAGACAAAGATTTTGGTGAAGAGATCATAAAGAAAGTTTTCCTTCTGACAACTCTCTCATGATGCTCATTGTTTTATAAAAATGCTGCACTGTGGATCTATGGACAACTACTCCAATGTCAGCTAAGCTTTTCAGAATGTCCCTGCATTGTCGATCAGTTGTCAGGCTGTTCTATCAGTTTTCTTGGTTTTCCAGATCTAGATTTGACAGTAACAATTCAATGTCACTTCCATTTCTTAACGTTTCTGACAATTTAAATTGCTAGCTGGAAGTATTTAGAGATTTTACAGCCTTCCCCGGCTTTATAAAGTAAATTATCTTCGTTTTCAAAAGTTCAGGCAGCTGCTTATTGGAGCCCCTGGTTACTGAAAGCAAAACAGATCACAAGCTGAAATGTTAGAAAGGTCAGAGTATTTGTTCAATCATGGAATTGTCTCCACTTGACTAATAAAAAGGTCTAACCAGTCAAACGTTTGGCCTTAACTTTCAAAAAAGGGTAGTAATGAAGTGTGTCCAAAGTTATGCACCTGTTATATTCACTTTTTTAAATATTTAAATCTGTTAAAAAATATCAGCAAATAAGTAGTAATTCTTATGTATTAAAATTTGCATAAGACATATTTAACTTTGTACTATGTAGACGTCATGTCAGCTTCTGTTCACTTAAGAATTCATTTTGTATCCAACTATATGGTATGGTAAAAGATGGAGTACCTGGCGTGCTTTGTGCTGTACTGTTGAAGGAGACACTGTAGTTGGAGGCACGGATGGAAGGCCAGGCACTAGTTGAAGGCAGCGTGGTGTTCAAAGAGGACGACGACCCTGTGGAAAAGAAAACTTGTGACGGACTGCTCTCATGGAACACGCAAACCCTTAAGGCAAATAGCTAAACACATAACTTCATTATACAATAATGGGTCAAAGTGCACATTGTGATCTTATCTCCAGTCAGGTAAAAGCAGTGCATTTTCCTAGCAAAAAATGGTGCCAGTTCTCATAAGCAGGACTTTTTCATTAATATATGAAGAGAATAGGTCAATTTTAGCAGATATGAAAAAGGTACCAGTACTCCTTGTGAGAAGTCCAAAAAGATGTTTATTTTATCAAGGCTCTCAAATCCAGCCCCAATATTGCACGAATGCTGATGCATACATTTTACAAAGCAGGTGTAGTGTAGTTACTCACCTGTAACAGGTGATCTCCAGGAACAGCAGGAATTTAGACTTCACATATGTGTATCGTTGGTACCGACGGAGCCTGCGCGGGAACGCTCCCCAGCGTCCAAAAGGAAAGCTTTTGGGAGCATCCCACAGCGCCTGCGTGCTGCCTTCCCACCTTTCCAATGTCTCTCTCCAGATGAGTTTATAGCTGATACCAGAGAGAGAGAGAAAGAGACAGAGATACAACTCCTAGGGGAGGTGGGCAGGTTGTGAAGACTAAATTCCTGCTGTTCCCGGAGATCACCTGTTACAGGTGAGTAGCTACGCTATCTCCAGGAACAAGCAGGAATGTAGTCTTCACATATGGGGACTCCCTAGCTGCAGATGCCAGGGAGATGGCCCCAGAAAGTTGTCAGCCCTTGTGAAAGGGCTATGCTTCCCCCCATGGATCTCTGGCAACCTACCAGGGATGGTGGGTAGGAGTTGACTAAGTCTGAAAAAGGTGTTGAACAGCCTGACCAAACAAGACATCCCGGCGGGAGTTCTTGTCTAAGCAGTAGTGGGCCGTGAAGGTATGTACCAAAGCCCAAGTAGCTGCTCGACAGATGTTGTCGATAGATACAGAGTGAAGATGAGCCATTGAGGCTGCCATGGCTCTCACATTGTGAGCTGTGACATGGCCTTCAAGAGGAAGGTTCTTACTCTCATAGGCAAAGGATATGCATTGTGTAATCCAGTTAGATAGAGTTCTTTTGGATCAAAAGCAACAAAGAGTTGAGAAGATTTTTGATGTTGCTGTGTCCTCTGCAAGTAAAAGGCAAAAGCTCTTTTACAGTCCAAAGTATGAAGGTTCCTTTCTGCACTGGAGGCATGAGGCCTCAGAAAGAATACAGGAAAGTAAACCGCTTGGTTTAAATGGAAAGGCGAAACCACCTTTGGCATAGAGTGTGGATGAGTCCTAAGAACTACCTTATCATGGTGGAATCTTGTGTAAGGAAGATCAGCCACTAATGCTTGCAATTCACTGATGCGACGTGCTGATGTGATTGCAATGAGGAAGATGACTTTCCAGGAAAGGAATTTCAGAGGTGTAGTGGCTAATGGTTCATAGGGCGGTTTCATGAGCTGACCGAGCACCAGATTCAAGTCCCATGCCACTGGTGGTGGCTTAATGGGAGGATTTGTTAAAAGAAGACCTCTCATAAATCTCGCTATGAGAGGATGAGAGGAAATAGGTTGTCCACTTAGAGTCTTGTAAGAAGCTGCTATAGCACTAAGATGGACTCTTACTGAATTTGTCTTAAGACTCGCATTTGACAAATGAAGGAGATACTCCCGTATCGATTCTAGAGGTATCGCAAGAGGGTTAAGACTCTTCTGCGAGCACCATATGGTAAACCTTTTCCACTTAAAGGCGTATGAGCGTCTTGTGGAGGGTTTCCTAGAAGCATAAAGGATATCCTTTACCTCTTGAGAAAGGTTGAGATCCTGAAGCTCTAGGCCTTCAGCAACCAGGCCCTGATATGCAGAGACTGGGGACTGGGGATGCCACAGCGTTCCGTCCTCTTGGGAGAGAAGATCTGGAACAGATCCCAACTCCAGAGGTGGAGCTTGAGAGAGATGTAGAAGCAGAGGGTACCATGTTTGCCGTGGCCAACGTGGAGCTATGAGAATCATATGATCTCTGTCTCTCTGAAGCTTCAATAGTGTTTTGGGAATGAGGGGAATGGGTGGGAAGGCATATAGGAGGTTCTGACCCCAGTGAAGGAGGAAGGCATCCCTTGCCTGACAATGTCGAGCCGGGATTCTGGAACAGAACCGGGGAAGTTTGGCATTCAGCGGACTTGCAAAGAGGTCTATGTCTGGGGTTCCCCAAATTTGAAATATTTGGGCAAGCTGGTCTGCATGGAGAGACCATTCGTGTGGTAGCAGAACTCAACTGAGTTTGTCTGCCAAGAGTTTTGAATGCCTGGAAGATACACCATAAGGAGATGAATCTGATGCTCTCTGGCGAGGGCCCATAGTCGCAAAGCTTCGTTGCATAACGACAGAGAGCCTGTTCCGCCCTGCTTGTTCACATAGAACATGGCTACCTGATTGTCCGTTTGAACTAGGACTGTCTTGTAGCTGAGCTGGGCATGAAATACTTGAAGAGCAAGGAAGATTGCTCTGAGTTCCAGGAGGCTGATGTGAAGACAGGCCTCCTGTGGGGTCCAGGTACCCTGGGGTAGAAAGACTGTGCAGGTGGGCTCCCCATCCCACCTGAGATGCATCTGTTAGGGTGGCTTGGAATAGGGGTTGCTGGAAAGGAGACCCCACGAGAAGGTTTTTGAGCGACTGCCACCATTGGAGGGATGAAATAAGACGGTCTGAGTTTGTTATTTTGTCCAACAGGCTACCTGAGGCCTGTGTCCACTGAGTGGATAAAGTCCACTGGGCTGCTCGCATGTGGAGGCGAGCATAAGGAACCAAATGCACGGTGGATGCCATGTGGCCCAGCAGTTGTAGCATTTCTCGAGCAGTGAGATAAGGTTTGAGCACTGCTTGGGAAGCTAGCTGTATTATGCGAAGACAGCAGGGCTGCGGACGGAAAGCCCTTGTCTGTCTGGTATCCAGATGAGCTCCTATGAACTCTAGGGATTGAGTGGGAGCAAGATTGTATTTTGGGAGGTTTATGACTAGTCCCAAATACTGAAGGATTCGCATTGTGCGAAACAAAGCAGAGATGACTTCTGGCACTGTAGGGGCTCGAATGAGCCAGTCGTCTAAGTAGGGGAAGACGAATATTCCCAGAGTGCGGAGAAATGCAGCTACCACAGCCAAGCATTTTGTGAATACTCTTGGTGCAGAAGCCAGGCCAAAGGGAAGAACCCTGTACTGGAAGTGCTTTCCTTGAAACAGGAATCAGAAGAATCTTCTGTGATTTGGATGAATGAGAATATGAGTATACGCATCCTTGAGATCTAGAGAACAAAGCCAATCCTGACTTTGAAGGTATGGCAGCAGAGTTCCAAGAGAGACCATTTTGAACTTCTCTCGAAACAGATATTTTTTCAATTGTCTGAGGTCTAAAATGGGTCTGTATCCTCCCTGTTTTCTTTGGAACAAGAAAATAGGGGGAGAAGAACCCTGTACCCTGTTGCGGAATGGGTACTTCCTCTATTGCTCCTTGCGCAAGGAGTGTTGTGACTTCTTGACCCAAGAGATTGTCGAGAGAGGTCTGAGAATTGAACTGTCTTACCATTGTAGGAGGGGGCATGCTGTGAAAATGAAGCTTGTACCCCTCTCGTACAATGGACAGAGTCCAATTTTCTGCTGTTATTTGGTACAATCTGTAGGCAAAATGACATAACCTGCCTGGGATGTCCAAGGGTTCTGGACCCTTCAGGGGGCAGGAAGGCGAAGTTCTCTGAGAGGAGTCAAAAACCCTGAGGAGGCCGAGCCTGCTGAGCTGGCTGAGGTTTTACCGCTTTTGGCTTCTTTTGTTTAGGTTGTTGCGGTTGTCCCTTTTGGGCAGGCTGAACTGGACGGTGTCCCTGTTGGGTATAGGAAGGATAAAACTTCTTTTTCTTATTGAAAAATGGTTTTTAGAGGATCTTTTCCTTGCAGGATCGGCTGTAGATTTGGACAATCTATCCAAAGTGATATTGTCTGCATCTATCTCATTAGCCTTCTCCTGCCAAAGAGATTTTCTCCTGTGCAAGGAATGTTTTCTAAATTATCCTGTACCCAAATTTCCAAGTCGGATGCCTGAAGCCAGGCAATCAGACGTGCACCAATGGCAATAGCAGAGGTTCTGCTTATGTACTCAAAACAGTCAAAGGCTGCACAATTTACAAACTTGGAAACATCCTGGGCATGTTTGACAAGAGTAAGATAGTCCTGTCTTTTGTCACCAGGAAGAAGGGGGCTTGTAAGCTCCAAGTCTCCTGTGATGTCTTTAACGAACAATCCCATATACAAGGTATAGGAACTGATCTTAGCTGAGAGCATGGAAGCTTGAAAGCATCGACGCCCAAAGGCATCGAGAGTCCTGCATTCACGACCTGGATGATTAGATGCATGTCTCTTTGAACTTTTCATCCTACGCATGGCTGATTCCACAACCATTGAATGGTGTGGTAATTGAGTTTTTTGAAAGCCATGACAAGGTGGAAAGTGATACATAGTATCGAGTCTCCGAGAATGAGGAGATGTGCTTAGAGGTGTTTCCCACATTCTTAGCATAAGATCATGTAAGATCTCATGAATAGGCAGAGTAGCTGCCTCTTTGGGAGCCTTAGGGTATTGGAGAATCTCCAACTCCTTTGCCCTAGGCTCTTTTTCAGGAGCTACTGTGATGGAAAGGCCTCTGGCCACATCACAGATAAAATCCTGAAAGGACAAATTCTCTGGCGGAGACATTCTGTGCTGAGGAGAAGAGGAATCCTCTGGGAGAAGTAACTCTTGTATCGGCAGAGTCTTCGGAGTCATAATACCTCCGATCCTGGTGATTGTGCAGTGCACGTTACCGGTATCAATCGAAGTCGGTATCGGGTTGCTCCGATACTGATCTGTCGATGCTGGAGACAGACGCATGACTCAGTATGGGTGGCATACCCATCGACGTTGATGCTGTCAGTACCAGTATCGGTTGAGGTGTCTGAAACGGTTTCAACGGTACTGAAGCCGTGAGAAGAGTCACTAGACTGCGTTCGATAGCAAGAAATCTCTGGTCTATCGACACTGCTGATGCTTGGGTGTCGGTACCAGTAGAAGCAGCCTGAACCCCAGAGCAGTTCTGCCAGTAGTTCTGCTGAGGTTGAGGCCTCGAGAACATCCTGGAGCCCTGTTGATGCTTTGGAAGCCGAAGCCTCCCACTGGGGCAGTTTTGCCGGTAAAAATTCCTCAAGGGCAACGCCAGTGGCATCTCGATACTTAGAAGGAGATCTACCCTTTGAAGACCGGCTAGATTTATGTTTAGTTACCTGAGATCCATGGGAGGAAGATGAGGCCCTGGAGGACATCGATGCAACAGACACAGCATCTGAGGGAAAAAGAGTGCTAAGCTTTGCAGCTCGATTCTGCCGACAACTTTTTGACATCATTCCACAGGAGAGGCACTCCGAAGTAGAGTGGTCAGGACCTAAACATTTGAGACACCAATCATGGGTGTCGGTGACGGAGATGGTACCACCACACTTAGAACATTTTTTAAAACCAGATGTTGGTTTTTCCATTTTTAAGGAAAAATTGGGCCTAGTGCCCAAAATGGCACCTACCACCAAGGAAAAACGTTTCTGAAGTAAAATCATCTCAGAAACTATAGGTTTTTTTTTTTTTAAAAGAAGAAAGAAGAATGAACCGGCGGTATAGCGTTGAGGGAAGGCAGACGCGACCACAAAAAAGATTAAAGAAGAAATTTTTCTGCAGTGACAGGGTATGGGACCTGTCGGCTCCACAGAAAACGAAGAGCTGGAGAGGGACAGTTGGAAAGGCAGGAAGGCAGCACGCAGGTGCTGTGGGATGCTCCCAAAAGCTTTCCTATTGGACGCTGGGGAGCGTTCCCGCGCAGGCTCCGTTGGTACAGATGATACCCATATGTGAAGACTACATTCCTGTTTGTTCCTGGAGATAAATATATGTGTGTGCATGTGTGTATTAAACGCATGCACTTTCATATTACAACTCCGCCCTGGGAATGCTTACTTGTGGTAAGTAAGGATGTGGCATACTGTCATGCAATTTTTTAAAAAGGCCTTTTCCATGTGTAAAACATGCTTTACACACAAAAACCATTCTACACAGTGATCAACACAAAACACAGCAAATTCCACATACAGAGATTGTTTCAGTTTCCATTAGCAATATCTATTTTCTTCTCATCAAGATGCTGTACATTTTTTTTCACACTGTTCATTCTATCGATACCACCAAGATAGAAACGTTTTCACAAATTTTCAAAACATCATTTTCTAAGATAAAAGAGCAATCTTACAGTCCAAGATCTCTTGCTTGTATTCTGCTTTAGCTGGTAGCACTAACTTGTGCAGTGCTACCATCCTGGAGAAATGGCCCCTACAAGAACAGGCAAAGCAAACAAACCGGGATTTGGGTGCCTTTTGCTCACAATTCTAATGCTTGAAGGATGCAGCACATACCACTGTTCCTGTCCCTGAGGTGCTCCACATCCCGCACAGTATTAATTGAAAGATTGTTGATAACACTGCCGGGCGTGACATAAGGGTCAGTTTCGGGGTCAATGTTTGGGTAACCTTTCCATGGCTCACCAGGGCGAAATTCTGCAGAAAGATTTAACAACCCATTACTTATACAATCTATTGATCTGTAAAACCATGTTTTCTTGCATACTAGCTCATACCCAATCTCTTGTTCTACCACCTAAGGAGATGTTTCTTATTAGGAACAATGAACAGAAAGGTGAAATTTTACTTAACTGCTAATTTCCTTTTCTGGAATCCTGCTAGACCAGTCCAAACAAGTGGGATTTTATACTCCTAGGCAGCAGATGATAGTGTCAGAGAAAAATCTACAGGTTTCCAGTGAAACACCACACATAAGGATTGATGCAGTTAGGGGCACACTTCAGTATTGGTATGACAAGCCCCCTCAATGAATAGCTAATAACCAAGAACCAACACACCTCTGGAGAGATCTAACCCAGCAGAATTTACCCAACAAACTGAAAGGGCAAGACAGATGCATGCCTAGGCTGAGTACATCAAATCTTAATGGATGAGTATGTGACACAAGCAGAAGTGAGCTTCTATGGTAGAGTCCTGGACTAGTCTAGCAGGATTCCAAGAAAGGAAATTATCAGGCAAGTACAATTTACCTTCCAAGTCATTCTGCTGGACAGTCCAGACAAGTGGGAAGAACCAAAAGCTACAGCTCAAATTAGGTTGGCAGAAAACACAGTTGCTCTGAGAACCACCATTCTGAAAAGCCAAATTCTATCTGGCTTGCACATCCAAGCGACAATACTTCACAAACATCCTTAGCAAAGATCAAGTAGCTGTCCTACAGATATCCACTGAGGCACAGCTTTGAATTCCATTCATGACGATGTTTGCACCCTAGTAGAGTGAGTACGCAAGCCCAAAGGAACTTGCTTCCCCTTCAGAATGTAGATGGAAGCAATCACATCCCTAAATTCACCACCTCAAGATGGCTTTAGAGCTGACTCCCCCCTTATGAACAAGATGAAAAGCCTATCCAACTTACAGAAGAGATTAGTTGCCTTCAAGTACTGTAGCAACTCCCTGTGGACATCCACCAGGTGGAGGTCCTAATCCCTTCCCCGACACTGTTCTGACGCAAAAGTCAGAAGAGAAAACACCTGGTTAATATGAAAGACCAATACTACCTCAGAGAGAACAGGCCAAATTGTCACCCCCCTCCGCAGAAAAACAAATATGGATTCCAACAGGGTAGGACTTGCAACTCTGAAATGTGATGTGCCAAACAGATCACAATGTGACTTGCCTCAACGGTTCAAAAGGAGGGCCCATTAAAGCCCAAAGCATCAGGTCGAGACCCCAGGGTGGCACAATGGCTCGGAAGAGGAGCTGCATATATTTAATATCCTTTAGAAAACAGAACACATCGGGGTGTGAAGCCAAGGAACTTCCATGAACTGGACCCCTAAAAGAGACCAACTTGCACTCTCAGTAAATTCAGTGCCCGTCCTCCTCCAATCCTCCCTGAAGAAAGACCAAGGTCTGTGGAATGCCCACCTGCCAAGACGACCCACCCCAGATCCTGACATGTCTCAAAAGGGCGCCACACCTGAATGTAAGCCAAAGAAGTAGATCTATGCTATCCCAAAGTGCTTCAGATATGCGCAGACAGGTAGAACTACACAAACAGTGCCTATGAACCATTTTCTTTTCTTCTTTTTTTAAATCTTCATTCTTGGGGGAGGAAGTAACCAGAACCCGATGTGGGAGAGGAAGCAAAGGCAAAAAACTATATGTAAGAAGTCTCAGGGCAGTCTTGTCCCAAAAGTAAGAAAAGCCCTGCCAAGACAGTGAAGGCTCAACCAGTCAGCTAGAGCAGGCAACTCCAGAGGGATATCCCTTAGATACGCCTTGGAGATTTCCAATACAAAGGTCTCAGGAGCCTTAAGATTCCTAAGCTGCATCAATTCAGCAACGGCCATCTGCTGGAGACTGAGAAATACTGAACGGTGCCCCTAGCTGCACCAAGCTTAATACCAGTGATGATATCACGGCAAGCTTCTAGTATTTTCTGTTCTCCATCATCTGCTGGCAGGGGGACATTATCCACTTATCTGGACTGGTCTAGCAGGACGATCCAGAACACGTAGTTACTCACCTGTAACAGGTGTTCTCTGGGGACAGAAGGAATCAGTCCTCACATATGGGTGACGTCGGAACCAACGGAGCCCTCGCGGAAGCATCCCCTCAGCTTTCAAGGAAAGCCTGTGGGAGATGCCACCAAGCACGCGTGGTCCCCTTCCCGCCCAAGGGTTCCATCTTGCTCAGTCAGATGACATAGCTAAAAGACAGCAAAAATAAAAGATGGTAAAGGAGCAACTCCAAGGGAAGGATGGAGGGTTGTGAGGACTGATTCCTGCTGTCCCCAGAGAACACCTGTTACAGGTGAGTAACTATGCTTTCTCTGGGAACAAGTAGGAAGTCAGTCCTCATATATGGGACTCCCCAGCTACAGGCTACCGAAAGCCCATAGCAAAAACCAGGGGCTCCCTCACGGGGAGTCGCAAGCAGCAGCAAATGAGTCTGTGTCCACAGACCGCAGTAGGACCCCTGTGTCCGATGAACCAGTACTCCGGTAGCCTGAACACAGAAGGTTCGTAGGGTAACATAGAAACAAAAACATGATGACAGAAAAAGACCACATGGCCTATCCAGTCTGTCCTTCCATAACAACTACAACAGTCCACTTTTTACCTTTAGAGATCCTCTGTGTTGGTCCCATGCTTTTTTGAATTCAGTTACTGTCCTCATCTCTACCACCTCCACTGGGAGACTATTCCATGGATCCACTACTCTTTCTGTAAAGAAATATTTCCGCATATCAGCCTGAATCTATCTCCCTTCACCCTCATCCCATGTCCCCTCGTAGCAGAACTTGCTTTCAATTGAAAGAGGCTCTCTCCCTGAACATTTATGCCACGGAGGTATTTAAACATCTCAATCATATCACCTCTATCCCGCCTTTCCTTAAGTCTGTCCTCATATGCTTTATAATGAAGCCCATTAATCATTTTAGTAGCAACCCTCTGCACTGACTCCATCCTGTTCACATCCTTTTGAAGGTGCGGTCTCCAGAATTGCACACCATACTCTAAATGAGGTCGCACCAAAGACTTATACAAAGGCATTATCACCTCCTTTTTTCTGCTAGCCATTCCTCTCCGTATGCACCCAAGCATCCTTCTAGCTTTTGCCTAAACTCCAAAAGGGTTACGGCGCACATTGGGACTCTCTTTCCAGGCAGTAATGGGCTGTGCAGGTATGGACTGATGACCAGATAGCAGACTGGCAGATGTCCACCATCAGGATGGAGCACACGTTTGCCAGCGAGGCTGTCATGGCCCTGACACGGCCTTCCAGCGGGAACCCCGCCTGCTCATAGGTGAGGGTGATACAGTCCACCACTCAGGTGGAGGGGGTACGCTTGGTCACCGCCTTCCCCAGCCTACTGGGGTCAAAGGAGATAAAAAGCTGAGCAGCTTTGTGGTGGCCCTAAGTGCGTTGGATACAGAAGGACAAAGCCCTCTTATATTCCAAGGTGTGAATGGAGAAAGGTCTGCCCGAATGGAGAAAGGTCTTGGAAAGACGGTAGGGAGCACCACTTCCTGGTTGAGATGGAAGGGTGTTACTACCTTCGGCAGAAATTTGGGGTGCATGCGAAGCACCACTCTGTTCTTGTAGAACCTGGTATAGGGCGCCTCCGCCACAAGGGCTTGAAGCTCGCTAACTCTGCAAGTGGAGGTAAGCGCGACCACGAAAGCCACCTTCCAAGAGAGGTAGTGAAGGTAGCAGATAGCCAGAGGCTCGAAGGGCGGGCGAATGAGCTGCCCTAACACTACATTGAGGTCCCATTCGGTTGCCAGAGGGTGAACCGGGGGGCTTCGATAAGAGCAGACCCCGACGAAAACAGGTCACCAAGGGATGGTGGTGCTCCGCCGGGGACACTAAGGTGCACCTGGATTGAGTTAGACGAGCCCAGATTGAGAGAGGTGGAGAGGTTCTGTAACAACGGTGCCACCTGGCAGGAGAAAGGATCAGCCCCATGCTCGGCACACTAAACCAAGGAACTGTGCCATTTGAGGGCATAAGCCTTTCTGGTAGAGTCCTTGTGAGAGGCCAGTAGAATGTCTTCCACCTCAGCCAGAAGGTTGAAAGGGGCCAGAGTCACCCTCTCAGCAGCCACGCTGTCAGCGACAGGGACCCCAAGTTTTGGTGCAGGAGAGAGCCCCCCTCCTGAGACAGGAGCCCTGGGGCGGTCCCATGGGAATGAGGGTCTCCACCGACAACTGGAGGAGCAGCGGAAACCATGGTTGCCTGGGCCACTGAGGAGCTATCAGGATGAGTGAGGTCCAGTCGCGGAGGGTCCTGAACAAGGTCCTGGCAATCAGCTGTGTAGGAGGGAAGGCGTACATGAGGCCTTTTGATCATGAGACAAGGAATGTGTCTGCTGCCACCCTGGAGGGGTGGGCCTTCTGGGAAAAGAAGCGGGGCAACTGAAAGTTGTCCAGGCTGGCGAACAGGGCCATCACAGGTTCCCCCCAGAGCTGGAAGAGCCTATTGGCTACCCTGGGGTCCAGCTGCCACTCATGTGGCTGGAGGGTCTGCTCAGCCTGTCGGCCAGAAGGTTGTCCTTGTCTGGCAGGTACACTGCCCGCAGGAGGATACCCTTTGGATTATATATGAGCAGAGGACCAGTGCCTCCTAACAAAGGGTATGAGACCCCGTGCCCCCGTTTGTTCATGTAGAACATCGCCACCTGGTTGTCCCATCTGGACCAGCACCGGCTGGTGACGCAGGTGGTGACAGAAGACTCGCAGGGCTAAATGTATGGCTTGGAGCTCCAGGAGGTTGATCTGCTGGGTGCTCTTGTCTGATGACCCAGTTGCCCTGGGTGCAGAAATCTCCGCAGTGCACTTCCCAGCCGAACAGGGAGGCATCCGTGGTGAGAACCCTTGAGAGACCGGGGGCCTGAAAAGGCATGCCCGCCTCGAGATGTTGGAGAGACTGCCACTAGACCAAGGAGTCAGCCAATTGGCGGGTCAGAGACACAGTCTCAGAGGTGACCCGTGGCTTGAGACCATTGGTCCCGGAGACACCACTGCACCGCACTCATGTGGAGGCGAGTGTCAGGGGTGACATGGACCGTAGAGGCCATGTGCCCAAGGAGACACAGAAGTCGCCGGACGGGCACTGAGGGATGGCACTGAATGTCCCGAGCCAGAGTCCTGAGATGGTTAGCCCGGTCCCTGGGCAAGTATGCCTTTGACTGGAGAGTGTTGATCTTTGCCCCGATGAACTCCAGACACTGTGTAGGGAGGAGGTGAGACTTGGGGTAGTTTATGACAAACCCCAAGTGCTGCAGGACCTGGATGGTACATGCGGTAGCTTGCTGCACCTCTGAGGCCGTGCCTCCCTTTATGACCAGTTGTCCAGGTAGGGAAAGACGATGACCCCCTGGAGACAGAGGAAGGCGGCCACGACTGTCAGGCATTTTGTAAAGACCCTTGGGGCAGAGGCCAAGCCGAAGGGGAGCATCCTGTACTGAAAATGCCTGCCCCCCCACTACGAACCACAGGTACTGCCTGTGGTTGGGGTGAATGAGGATGTAGGTATAAGCATCCTTGAGGTCTAAGGAGCACAGCCAATCTCCCTGCTGGAGGTAGGGCAGCAATGTTCCAAGGAAGAGCATCTTGAACTTCTCCCTCACCAGGAATTTGTTGCGGTTGTGCAGGTCAAGGATAGGCCTTTGGCCTCCTGTCCTTTTTTGGCACGAGGAAGTACCTGGAGTAGAACTCCTTGCCCTTGAGGTGGTGGGGCACCGGTTCCACTGCTTTGTCCTTGAGACAACTTGCCAATTCCTTCAGAAGGTGGTCCCGGTGGAAGGGAGACCTGAGGGGCAATCCCAGGAAATAAGGAGGAAGTGCGAGTCAGGTGGAGGAGGTAACCCTCTCTGACTACCCGAAGTGCACAGGAGTCGGTGGTGACAGTCAACCACCTCTGGGCATAGAGGGCCAGATGTCCCCCTGTGGGCTGCTGACCTCTTTGGGGCAGATAGGCTATGCTCAAGGAGTCAAAAACTCCCCAAAGCTGGGCCAGAGCCTTCTCCTTACGAGGGCCATGCCCATGTCCCTTGGCCTGCTGACCCTGTTGGGGAGCTGGGAAGGCCTGATAAGGTGGGTAGTTTCCATAAGCAACTCCCTTTCTCGGGTAAAAGGACTTTTTACCCGAACCCTTCCATCGGGGAGAGGCAGTGGTCTTTTTGGAGAGCCTGGTCCTTGTCATTAACTCAGTCTCCAGCTTGGCAGCCTTGTTGGTAATGAGTTTGCCAAAGAGGTTCTCTTCTTGGCAGGAGTCATTGACCAATTTGTCCTGAACCCACTGCTCGAGGTCGCATGACTGTAACCAAGCTTGGCAGCGTGCACCGATGCCAGTTGCCGCTTCTCGAGCCGCTGACTAACCCGTCATAGGCTGCTCGAGACATGAATTTGGAGCACTCACAGACTGCCTTGGTCAGGTTCTTGAATCACTGCAAGGGTTCCTCGGAGACACTAACTGAGAACCTGGCGAGTTTCTTCGCCAGGTCTCTCAGGTACATGCCCATGTACAGCTGGTAGGCCTGAATGCAGCCGATGAGCATTGAGCCCTTGTAGCACTTTCTACCGAGGGCGTCCAAGGTGCGGGCCTCCCTGCCAGGGGGCACCGATGAGTTCGTCTTCTGGCTTTTTCAGCTGACGCATGGCCAACTCCACCACCATGGAGTTATGCGACAGCTGTGACCTTTGGAACCCTGGGCTCCGCTGGACTCAGTACATCGAGTCGAGCCATTTGCTCACCACTGGTACCGAAGCTGGTGTCTCCCACTTACGGAGTAATTAGTCGTTCCAGGATGGGAGGAATGGGCACGTGAGTGATTCTTGTGGAGGGGCCTCATACTGGAGGATTTCCAACTTATCCGCCCGAGGTTCCTCCTACGATTCTGTTGGGAACGCCAGGGCCTTAGAGATATCCTTGACAAAGTAAAGAAAGCCCATATCCTCGGGCGGGAACTGCCGTCGAGGCTCTGAGACAGGAGAGTCAGATGGGACGTCGCGGTGGCAACGGGTATCAGAGGACTGCTCATCCCGGAGAAATCCTTTTCACTTCAAGCAGTGCCTCTCAATGGTTAGGCTGTATGCCAAAATAGATTTGGGCTGTCCATGAAAACAGGCCCCTTTGGAGAGGATCCTTCCCCATGTGGAAGGGGAGAGGCTTCCACACCAACAAGTGAACCAGGTTCACATATCAGAGCCTCCGGGGCCAGATGGGAGCTACCAAGATGACCAGGCCCAGATAATCCTCTATCCGTCACATAACCAGGCCTTTTAGGGGCCATGGAGGAAACATGTAGAGCAGAAGTTCTCACCTAATCCTCAGACAAACCTCTGCAGTCACGTTTTCAGGAAAACCACAATTAATATGCATGAGATAAATTTGCATGCATTGCCTTCACTGAATGCAAATCTCTCTTATGCATATTCATTGTGGTTATCCTCAACACCTATTTGGCTAGGTGAGTCCAGAGGACTGGGTTGAGAACCCTTGATATAGAGGAAACTTCACTACTGCATTGCTGCACAAGAGCATCTTCCTTCTCTGACTGAAGGCAACATTCGCCTGCATCGCCACCATACTCCCCCAGCAGTCCACAATCTGTTAAAAGGCCACCAACCCCAGCTCCCACTCCCCAGGATGAAGAGTGTGATGACCAAAGAATTCAACCTCAGCATTTTCAATACCGGCGATATGGAGGAGTGGAGTAGTAGCCTAATGGTTAAAGCACTAGCTTGGAAACCATGAGACCAGGGTTCAATTCCCACTAGCACTCGTTGTGGCTTTGGGGAAGTCACTTAACCCTCCATTGCCTCAGAAAAATCCAAGTTATCAATGTCACTTTTTAATGTATATTACCAAGTTGAAGTTATAATGTAAACTGCTTTGACTGAAATGATAAAGCGGTATATAAAACCTGTTGAATAAATAAAATAAATACCATCGTGATCATCTTTAGAGGGTGCTTCTCTCAGGGAAGCAGCATCTGCATCTCACAAGCAACCATTAGATTGTTGTAATGTTTTATATGCGGGTTTAAAAAAATAAGTGGCTGAGGAGACTGCAGGTGATGCAAAATGCAGCAGCTAAACTTATTTGGGGGAGGGGGGAGAGAAAGAAAGTGCGGGGCCTTTATTGGGAAATGTTGCCCTGGCCCCCTATTAAGCAGAGATGTTATTTTTAAGCTTTTAGTGATTGATTTAAAAACAATTAAATTAAGCAAACCACAATATTTGCAAAAGAAACATCGGAAATATAGACCGGATAGACTGCTGTACTCTTCACAGGGGAATCTGAGATTCCAGGGGTTTCTTACATTTGACAAGTATCTTAGAGGGCGAAGACTTTAATGTGGTAGGACCAGAGCAATGGAATGCCTTGCCTAGTCTTTTAAAAGAGGAACCTAATTTGATGGCCTTTAGGAAACGCTTGAAAATGTTTTTATTCCCCGAGGCTGGTTAAAAGGGTTGAGTAAAAAGTTGGGTACTTGGTTGGAAATAAGAGGAAGATTGGGAATTTTTTAAAATCTTGATAACTGTCTATCTTCTGCTGGATTTTAAGTCAATGTTATTTTAATTGTAAACTATTTTGAATAGCTTGTGTTAAAAAGATGGTATGTAAAAGCTTATAAATAAATCACGGCGCCACCTTGGTGGTTGACACCAGCTACTGTATTTGCAAGAGTGTGCCTAGACCATTTCTCCCTAAAACAGGGGCCAAAAGTGCAGCAAAGATAGCCTGAGGTTTTTTTATACCACTTTATCATTTTTTTTATACCACTTTATCATTTCAGTCAAAGTGGTTTACATCATTTCAGTCAAAGTGGTTTACATTGTACCTTAAACAGGGACATTGATAACTTAGATTTTTCTGAGGCGATGGAGGGTTAAGTAACTTTCCCTAGGTCACAAGGAGTGCTAGTGGGAATCAAACCCTGGTCTCCTGGTTCCCAAGCCAGTGCTCTAACCATTAGGCTATTCCTCCACTTTTGAATGGTCAGGCTGCTTTATAAGGGGACCAATGCCCCTGAGCCATTTGGTACAAGTAGTTGGCTTCCCAGCCTGGCAGACTTGTAGTGGAGGTCATTATCTACTGAGGAGCTCCAGGTCCACTCCCTTTACTAGATTCATGTCCACCCTACTAGACTCCTCGCAATAGAGAGAAGTGGGTAACACATACAATAAATAAATAAATTAAAATCCGTGTGTCAAAGTCCTGGGACAGAGGGGACCATCTTGAATGGAGCAACCATTGAAGCAGATGCATTTGCGCCCACATCTATGTAGCCACCATCCAGCTCAGTAGCTGTAGATAATCCCATGCCCTGGGTGTCTTTTGAACTTGAAATCCATTGATCTGAGTCAAGAACTTGCCCCAACCCTCCAGTCAAACACCTTTTGCCCACTTGCATGTCAAACCATGCCCTGAGATATTCCATGGACTGCAAGGAAAGCACATTAATCTCAGCAGGCTTCACCACCCAGTCAAAGTTCTCCAGTAGCCTTACCAACCAGGATGTTGCGGCAAGAAAATACTGCTCTCACATGGACCAAATGAGCCAATATTCGAGATATGGATGAACTTGGATAGCATCCTGAAGCAGGATTAAGAACATAAGATATGCCATACTGGGTCAGACCAAGGTCCATCAAGCCCAGTATCCTGTTTCCAACAATGACCAATCTAGGTCATACGTACCTAGCAGTTTCCCCAAAAGACACAGGTTCCACAATGCTTGTACTGGGTCAAGCATTGATATCCTGGGTCCCTTCTTAATAATGGTTTATGGGCCTTTCCTCCAGGAACTTGTCCAAACCTTTTTTAAACCCAGCTATACTAACAGCCTTTACTACATCCTCCGGTAACAAATTCCAGAGTTTGATTACACGTTGAATGAAAAAATATTTTCTTTTATTAGTCTTTAATAGTTTACCCTGTAGCTTCATTGCATGTCCCCTAGTCTTTCTGTATTCTGATAACGTAAACAATCAATCTACGTTTACCCTTTCCACTCCGTTCATTAATTTATAGACTTCTATCATATCTCCCCTCAGCCGTCTCTTTTCCAGGTTAAAGAGCCCTAACCTTTTTTAGCCTTTCTTCATAGGAGTATCCTTCCATCCCCTTTACCATTTTGGTGGCTCTTCTCTGAACCTTTTCTAATATCGCTATATCCTTTTAAGATACGGTGACCAGAATTGCACACAATATTCAAGGTGTGGTCTCACCATGGAACGATATAGAGGCATTATATCTTTTGTTTTATTTTCCATTCCTTTCCTTATGATACCTAGCATTCTATTTGCTCTCTTGGCTGCCGCTGCACACTGGGCCGAGGGTTTTAACATGTTATCCACAATGAATCTTTTTCCTGGGTGGTGGTTCCTAATGTGTAACCTTGCATCGTGTAACCATAGTTTGGGTTGTTCTTCCCTAGGTGCATAACTTTGCACTTGTCCACATTAAATTTCATCTGCCATTTTGATGCCCAGTCTTCCAATTTATCAAGATCCTCTTGCAATTTTCCACAATCCTCATGGGTTTTAATAACTTTAAATAGTTTTGTGTCATCTGCAAATTTGATAACTTCACTAGTTATTCCACTTTCCAGGTCATTTATGAATATGTCAAATAGCAGCGGACCCAGCACAGATCCCTGGGGTACACCATAATTGCCACCATAATCACCAAAACCTTGAAAAAGGTTTTGGAAGCCACCAAAAGTCTGCATAGCATGGCCCAATACTGGAAATGCTTGTCCAGAATGGCAAACCACAGAAAAGGCTATTGATCCTCTCAAATGGGGATATGAAAAGATGCTTCGGGCAGGTGCAGGGATGCGAGAAACTCCCTCTTTTTACCGCCAGAACGGAATGCAAGATTTCCATATGAAACTGAGAAATCCACAGTTATCTATTGACTGCTTTGAGATCGAAAATTGGTTGGAAGGAGCCATCCTTCTTGGGAAGAACAAAATAAAAGGAATACTGCTCTTTGTTCTGTGAAATGGCAGAGGCACAATGGCCTGCCATTGGAGAAGCCTTTCCAGAGTGGCTTCTATGCCTTTTTTCTTGATTGGAGAGCTGAATGGGGAGACCACGAAAGCGTCACAGATAGGCTCATCACATTTCAATATGTAGCTATGTCAGAATGTCTAGAAACCATTGGTCCACTGTAATCTGGGCCCACACCAAGTAAAACAGTCTGAGATGTCCTCCCACTGGAAATACCTTGGGTGGGCCCACAGCCCATCACTGGCCAGACATGGGGCTGGGGGAGGGACTATCTGGTCCTGAGGAAGAAATTTCCTTGGAATTTCCATGAAATGTACCAGCATGAGACAGACTTTCTCCAGACAGTACTGCTTTAATTCCTAAAGCCAAGATTAAGACGACCACCAAAGTGAGGATCCCTTTGGTTGTCCACTGAAAGAATCTGAGGTTTGGCCTCCCCAAGTCTTTGACCAACTTCTCCAAATCCTCCCCAAAGAGAATCCTGCCCTTAAAGGGCAACTTCGTGAGGCAGGCAGTTGGTGCCGCATCTGCTGACCAATGTCTTAACCACAGCCAGTGCCTGGCCACCGTAGCTGCTGCTATTACCTGCGCTGAAAGTTGAATAAGATATGGAGAGCATCATTTAGAAAGGCTGCCATGGATTCAAGCGGACAGACTCTGAATTCTCTGGCAGTTGTTCAACCCAGAGCAGAGGATTCTACACCAGAGTTTGAAAGTGCAGTCTTCAACAATGTCTCCATCTTATGATCCTACTGATCCTGAAGGGCAGCCCTGCCCTCCACTGGGATTGTGATTCATGTGGTTTGTTAAGCCATAGCCATAATCAAGGCATCCACCCTGAGAAAGCGCTGCCAGCTCTCCATGTCCTCCTGGGAATGGACATGCAATTTGCCTATAACCTTACTCCCCCTGCAGAAGACAATCTGGGGACCCCCACTTCACCAGAATCATATGAAAGATCGCATGCGGGAGAGGGGTGGCTTCTCTTAACACCTCCAGGATAGGATTCACATCTGAAATGTGGAGCGACGAGTAGACCTGGGCAATAAGGGAGGGCAGGTCTTCTCACCTACCTGAAAGACAGCTGACCAGCAAGTCATCCTCCTCCATGCTCAAAATACTGCCGGACCTTCAGGGGTCCACCGTCTCATTCTCTAGGTCTCAAAAGAGGAAACTTTTGAACCTTCCCCCCCCCAAGCTACTTCTCTCCAATGATGAGACGAGACAAGACCACTTCTATGGTGGCACACCCATGGGAGTCATACCTGGACACCGCAGAAGGGTTCCAGGGAAAAAAGGCCCTTGGATATCGACTGGATCCCAATCCCAAGTCTGAGCAGAGCTTTGAAAGAGGTGGAATGCTTGGTATGGAAAGTACACAAACTCTGAGGACCCCCCTTCCACAATCGAGCCACAATCGACTGGGGCACACCCCCAAGGACCTCCCTGCTCGGGTATCAAAGTTGGAGGCTCCAGCGCATTGCCCAAGGCTGGCTGAGAATCACCTGTTTGCTGCCTGCCAACCCCTTCTCTCCCAAGATGATGGTGTTTCCAGCCACTGTAGGAGCCATTGGGAGCTTGCCACAGGGAGAAAGGCCAATAGTGTTTGTACCTCCCCCTCCAGTTTTCCCTGGAGGTCCTCTGCAAATGTATCATACAATGTGCCCATGACAATACCAATTTTGCAAGCAAGGCAGCGGTGGCCACGACCTGACATGCTTCTTGCCATCATTGCACTCTGTTGTGCCAGAGGTGTAAGAGCATCTGATCCACCCCCACAGAAATCTGAACACACTATCATCACTGCTGTAACAAGGCTCCACCTGGTCCAGAAGCCTGAAGTCAGGCAGTTGGAAATACCACAATTCAACCCCTTGGGACAAATATATACAGTGTCTGCAGCCCCTGACTCAAGAAGGCACTACCAACTCCATTCTCCCCCTTTCCCCACGTAGAAACCCCTAAGGGAAGGGGGGAAAAGAGAAACTCTAGCCTATAGCTGACTATGGTAGATCTCACCTGACCTCTTAAGACTCAACCAGACAGCCTTAGGTCACTGGAAGTCTGGTCTCACTGGCCTGCTTAACTAGGACAGCTACACTCTGATAGCTGCCTCCGGAATAGGCTCAACTAGGAAAGGAGACCCTTAGGCTGGTGTCTTCAGAGCCTGAAGCAGGAGAAAAATCTGGCTCAATTTGGGGAACAGCAGCCCTTTAGGCTGTGTGCCCAGGAACCTAACACCAAAAGACTGCTACATCAGTCAAGCAACCATCATCTTCTGGAGACTAAAATACTGAAGGGTGCCTCTAGCTGCACCAATCATTTTGTCAGTGGTGATATCACTGGAAATTTCTAGTTTTTTCTTGTCTCAATTATTTGCTTGCAGGGGGTCATAACCCACTTGTCTGGACTGGTCTAGCAGGATAAACTGGAAGCAACATTTGTTTCAGATTTAGTCTAACTGCCAAGAACCTATGGTAAACATAAGTAGTGTCCCACAAATGCTGAACACTGTATAGATATTTAACTCGGAGAAAGCAAGCCACAAATCAAAAGATCACCTTAAAGCCACTGCCCATTTTTGTATTGGGCACATACAGTAGCATATTCTATATATCTCAACATTTCAGTACAACAGAAGGCCAGGGCAGTGACCAGAAACAGAAGGATAGATTAGTTACTCACCTGTAACAGATGATCATCCAGGAACAGCAGAAATTTAGTCTTAATATATAGTGACGGTACCGATGGAGCCTGCGTGGGAACGCTCCCCAGCATCCAATAGGACAGCTTTTGGGAGCATCCCATTGCGTGCCTGTGTCGCTGCCTTCCCGCCTTCCCAATTCTCCCTCCTCAGTTGAGTTTGTAGCTGAGAGAAAAGGAGAGACAGAAAACCTACAACTCCTAGGGGAAGAGGATGGGTTGTGAAGACCAAATTCCAGGAGATCATTTGTTACAGGTGAGTAACTATGCTATCTCCAGTACAAGCAGGAATGTAGTCTTCACATATGGGACTCCCTAGCTCTCAGATGCCAGAGTGAATGACCTCAGAAATGGTAGGTTTGCCTCAGGGCAGAGTTGAAGAGGCCATGGATCCTTCATGGATGTCTGGTATAGTTAGGTTCCAGGACAGAGGTAGGAGTTGCCCTAAGTCTGAAAGAGGTGCTGGAGCACAGCCTGACTAAACATTGCATCCCGGCAGAAGTCCTTGTCCAGACAGTAGTGAGCAGCAAAGACCAAGTTACTGCTTTACAGATTTCGTCAATGGCTACAGAGCGTAGATTTGTCATCAAGATAGCCATGTGAATATAAAGTCAAATACACTCCAAATATATCAAAATTTCAAAAAAGGAAACAACGCTTTCCAAGTCTCCCACGCAGGTATTACACAAAATGAAATACACCCATACGATAGCTCATGAGGTCTCAGACTGAAGGGTGACGTGGCCAAAACTGACCCACATCAACTCCAATTTGCATGAATGACCTCTCTGTGATTTTTACAAATAAAAAGGTGTACTTTCAAATTTTACTTTTAAATCTTTAAAAGTTTGATAAGAGACTTTTGGCCTGATTGGTTTGCTACAGCGAATAAGATAAGAACATTTTTCTAGAGAATTGTTTCGATTTTAAGGAACTAAATTTTTACAAGCCAGTACTCGTTTTTTAGCAGGATGAGTAAAATTTGAAAGTAGTTGAATGCGGCCTGGGAAAGAAGGTCGGAAGAACCAACTCCTGATTGAGGTGGAAAGAGGAGACCACTTTTGGAAGGAACTTCGGATGGGTCCGTAGGACCACCCTGTTCCTATAGAACTGTGTGTATGGTCTATCAGAAACCAGAGCTTGTAGTTCACTCACACGTCTGGCCGAAGTAAGAGCTACCAGGAAGAGCGCTTTCCAAGAAAGGAGGCACAAATGGCAAGTAGTCATTGGCTCAAACGGTGGGCGAGTAAGTTGCTGCAAGACCACGTTCAAATCCCACTCAGTCGCTGGTGGACGAACCAGAGGCTTGAGAAGAAGCAGATCTCTGAGGAAGCGGGTCACCAAGGGGTGAACAGACAGAGGCTGTCCCTCCACCGGTGAGTGGTGCGCTGATAGAGCACTGAGGTGGACCCGAACAGAGTTAGACTTAAGGCCTAGGTTTAACAGGTGAAGTAGATACTGCAGTACTACTGGCACAAGATAGGAGAAAGGATCTTCACTGCGCTGAGCACACCATATAGTGAACCTACGCCACTTGAGGGCATAGGACTTTCTGGTGGACTGCCTCCTAGAGACCAAAACCACCTCTTCCACCTCCCTAGGTAGAAGCAAGGGAGCTAGCACTATCCTTTCAGCAGCCAGGCCATCAGATTGAGGGACCTGAGATTGGGGTGCAGAAGGGAACCCTGATCTTGAGACAGGATATCGTGTTGCAACCCCAGAGGGAAAGGAGTTTCCACCATCAACTGTAGCAGAAGTGGAAACCATGGTTGCCTCATCCATCTGGGGGCTATCAGAATCACCAAGGCCTTGTCCCGGAGAATCTTGAACAGAGTTTGGGCCACCAGGGGCGTGGGAGGACACGCATACAGGAGGCCCGTAGACCAAGAGATCAGGAAAGCATCTGCTGCCATTCTCAGGGTGCGGCTGTCTGGAGCAAAGCCTGGGCAGCTGACGGTTCAGTGGACTTGCAAAGAGATCGATGGATGGAAGTCCCCATCGTAGAAAGATCTGCTGGACCACCAATGGATTCAACTGCCATTCGTGGGGCTGGAGAAGCCTGCTTAGCTTGTCTGCTGAGAAGTTCTCCTGACCAGGTAGATAAACTGCTTTGAGAAACATGCCTTGTTTGACTGCAAAGGAGCAAAGGGCCTGCGCCTCCTGACATAGGAGCCTGGACCCTGTGCCCCCCTTGCTTGTTCACATAGAACATTGCTACCTGATTGTCTGTCTGAACTAACACAGATGGGTGAGAGAGGGCATGAGAAAAGGTCTGTAGAGCCAAGTGGATTGCCCGCAGCTCCAAAAGATTGATCTGCTGTGTGGCCTCCCGAGGAGACCAGAGACCTTGAGTGCACGTGCCCTGGCAATGTGCACCCCAGCCCTTTAAGGAAGCATTGGTCGTCAGCACCCTTGTGTGTGCTGGGGCCTGAAAAGGTACCCCCTGAGGTGGTTTGGGAGATGTAACTACCACTGCAGGGAGTCCAAAAGTGGTTTGGACACCTTTACTCTGTCTCGGAGGTCGCCTGTGGCCTGCGCCCACTGAGCTCTGAGGCACCACTGAGCAGCCCGCATGTGCAGACGGGCATTCGGCATCACATGTACAGTGGATGCCATGTGGCCCAGGAGCCGCAGGAAGTGCCTGGAAGAGACCTGAGAATTGCTGTGGAACTGGTTGGCCAAGTCCATCAATCTGTGGGCTCTGTCCTCGGGCAAGTAAGCTCTTGCCTGCAGGGTGTTTAATCTTGCCCCCTATAAACTCTAGGTTCTGTGAGGGGAGCAAAGTGGACTTTGAGTAGTTTATGACAAAGCCCAGATGCTGATGAAGAGAGACAGTGCGAAGAGTGGCTTGTCTGGCCTCCTGGAGAGACTGGCTCCTGATGAGCCAGTCGTCCAGGTATGGGAAGACAAAAATTCCCGGATTCCTGAGAAAGGCCGCTACCACCGCCAGGCATTTGGTGAAAACCCTGGGGGGTGGAAGTTAGGCTAAAGGGAAGTACCCTGTACTGAAAATGGTTTCCTCCCACCACAAATCGGAGATATTGCCGGTGGTCTGGATGAATGAGGATGTGAGTATAAGCATCCTTTAGGTCTAAGGAGCATAGCCAGTCTCCCTGCTGGCGGTAGGGCAGCAGAATCCCAAGGGTAAGCATCTTGAATTTTTCCCTCTTCAGAAAGTTGTTTAGGTTTCGCAAGTCTAGGATAGGCCGGAGGCCTTCTGTCCTTTTTGGTACCAGGAAGCACCTGGAGTAGAAGCCTTGCCCTTTCAGGTAGTGAGGCACCGGTTCCACCGCCTGTTCCTTTAGAAGACTTGCCAACTCCTGAAGGAGGTGGTTTTTGTGCAGAGGGAGTCTTGGAGGCTCCCCTGGAAAGTAGGAGGGGGTAGCTAGTGGAAGTGGAGCATGTAGCCCTTCTGGACTATGCTGAGGACCCAGGTATCCCCTGTGATGGCTGGCCACCAGTAGGCATACAGGGTCAGCCGACCTCCTGTGCTGAGTGGAGCCAAGCTGTGGAGAAGAGGCTATGCTGTGGGAGTCAAAATCCCGCTCCCTGTTGTGCAGGAGCCGGAGCTGGCGGTTTGGGGGGTCTTCTACTTATGGGGCCCATGCCCCTGCCCCTTGGGCCTGTTGGGGAGCTGGAGAGGCCTGATATTGAGGGCAGGATTTGTAGGCAGCACCCTTCCTCTGGGAAAAGGGCTTCTTTCCCGAGCCCTTCTTTTTATGAGAAGGGGCAGAAGTCTTCCTGGACAGCCTTGTCCTGGTGAGAGTCTCAGTCTCGATTTCCGCAGCCTTTTCAGTCATGGGCTTACCGAAAAGGTTTTCACCTCGGCAGGGGACGTCGACCAACTTGTCCTGCACCCATGACTCCAGGTTTGATGACTGTAGCCAGGCCTGACAGCATGCACCAATGCCGGCCGCGGCTACCCAGGCCAAGCCTCGAAGCCATCATAGGCTGCTCGAGAGATAAACTTTGAGCATTCTTGAATCCCTGTTGACACAGCCTTGAACCTCTGCAAAGGTTCCTCGGAGAGGCCAGCTGAGAACCTGGCAATCTCCTTTGCCAGGTCTCGTAGGTACATGCCCATGTACAGCTGGTAGGTTTGGACACGGCAAGATAGCATAGAGCCCTGGAAGCACTTTCTACCGAGGGCATCCAGGTTTCGGGCCTCCCGACCAGGGGGCACCGAGGAGTGCATCTTCTGACTCTTCAGGCGGTTCATGGCCGATTCCACAACCATGGAGTTGTGCGGTAGCTGCGCCTTTTGGAACCCAGGGCTCTTATGGACTCAATAAATGAAATCGACCCGTTTGCTAAGAACCGGTGCCGAGGCTGGTGCCTCCCACATACAGAAGAGCAGCCGTTCCAGCATCGAAGGAGCTGGAACAGTAAAGGCTTCCTTTGGAGGAAAGTCATACTGGAGGGCATCGAGTTCTTCGGCTTGAGGCTCCTCCTTGGCATCCACAGGGAAGGCCAAGGCTTTGGCCATGTCCTTCACGAAGTCCGAGAACCGGGTAGCCTCCGGTGGGGACCGTCTCCGAGGCTCGGACTCCGGTGAGTCCGAAGGGACACACTGGGTCCGGAAGGTGTCCATGGACTCCTCGTCCTCCGTTTCCCATGCCGACTCTTCCGAGGAGGAATCGAGCGGCTCCGTCCGTGTGGGCCTCAGTGGCATCTGCCCCAAAGCTGAGGGTATCGGCGTCGATGACTTCAGCTCCGCACGGGAGGTCGAGGGGGACCTTGACCGAGGATCGACTCGAGAATTGATTGACTCGAGGATCGGCTCGGTCTCCGGGGTCGACTTGGACATCGAGGTCCCGGTGGTCGGGGCAGATGCACCCGTCAGACTGGCGATCAGCACCCGCTGCTGTTCCATGAAGGCAGCCAAGCTGCTCTCCAAGGCCATCAACCTGAGTTCAAGCTCAGGAGACTCAGTAGCCCCCAACTCGGGCCCCAACGTCGGCTCCCCCGGAGGAGAGTCCACGAGGACAACTGCACTTACGTGACTCGGGGACTCCGGCTCCACACGAGGTAGCTTGGACGGCCTCTGACTCCGAGAGCCCGGGGCGGCGGTCAGGGCTACGTGACCTGGCCCTCGAGGATCGAGGAGCCTCCACCGACGCCGCCCTCGCGAGCTTCTTCTTCCTTCTGTGCTCCCAGGTGGGAGACTCCCTCTCAGAAGAACCCCAACGGCGCTCGGGGTCAGACTCCCGAGATGTCGAGGCCTCTGACGAAGTCCGGGCCCAGCCGGATGCGGAGTCAGAGAAAATTCTCTCACGTTGATGCTGACGGCTCCGAAGCGCCTTTGACGACATTTTGCCGCACAGGCCACAGGCCAGCGGGTCATGGTCGGGCCCGAGGCAACGGAGGCAGCAATCATGTGTGTCGGTGAGAGACATACGTTTCTTGTACCAATCACACTTTTTGAAGCCGCTGGCAGCCATCGGGGGAAAAAGGGCCCCTGCAAGGTCAAAAGACAGGGCTGCCAGTGAAAACACAAAAAGTGTGCGGACGCTAGTCACGAAGGACAAAAACCGAAAATCAAAACTCCGGACTCAATACTGGTGTACCAAGCCCAGGCGGGAAGGGGAACCGGCATCGAACCGGAACAGAAAAAGCCAAAATAGCCGAAAAAAAATCTACTTTTCCCGGGTGACACGAACTCGCATCCATTGGGCTCCGCGGAAAAAGAATGAGCAAGATGGCACCCTTGGGCAGGAAGGGGACTGCGCAAGCGCTGCATTCCGAAAGGCTTTCTTTGAAAGCTGGGGAAATGCTCTGCACGGGGGCTCCATCGGCGCTGACGTCACCCATATGTGAGGGCTGACTTCCTGCTTGGTCCTGAAGAATAGTGAGTTTTCTGGCATCTAATGGATTGCAGGATCCAAGGTAGCATAGCTTTACAAGAGGCAAGTTTTGTCAGACAAATCTGTTTGATTTCTTTGACTTGGTGGGCGACAAGGGAGTTGGACCAAAGAAGAACCCTAGATGTGGTGTACTCAGATTTCAGTAAAGCCTCTGACACAATTCCACACAGGTGACTTATAAACAAACTGAGCACCCTACAGTTGGACCCTAAAGTTACTAATTGGGTTAGATATTGGTTGAGTGGGAGGCGGCAAAGGGTACTGGGTAAATGGAGCTCACTCTGAGGAGGCGGTGGTTACCAGTGGTGTGCTGCGGGGATCTGCCCTTGGTCTAATTCTTTTTAACATATTTGGTAGTGATATTGTGGAAGGGCTGTCGGGTAAGGTTTGCCTCTTAGCGGATGATACCAAAATCTGCAATAGAGTAGACACCCAGAAGGAGCAGATAACATGAGGAGGAATCTAGCTAAGCTTAAAGAATGGTAAAAAATTTGGCAGCTGAGATTTAATGCTAAAAAAAATGCAGGGTCAGGCATTTGGGCTGCAAAAATCCAAGGGAGCGGTACAGTATAGGGGGTGAAGTACTTTCCACAAAAGAAGAGCAATTGTAAAATCACAATTGTAAAATCACTAACAAAGACACAAAACCTGTACAATCCACAATAAGTGTACAAACATTAGCAGCACATTTTGCTGAAAAACTAAAAAGTAAACCCCTTATCACAATAATATTGCAGGCAAGTCCAAAAACCAATAACGACTGGACAACTTTCCACTTGGTCGACCAAAAACACATACTTAAGATCATAACAATGATCAATACCACAACCTCCCCTCTTGACCCATGCCCAGTATCATGGATCAAGTCCACAAAAGCTGTACTCGCTGTAAGCATCCAAAACATAGTTAACCAATCACTCTCCCAAGGCATCATGCCTGATGCCCTAAAGCTCACCTCTATCCGTCCTATCATAAAAAAAAAATAAACTTGACCCCAAAGACCCAAATTCATACAGGCCCATAGCCAGTATACCATTCATTGCTAAAATAATAGAAAAGATAGAGTAGTTACTCACCTGTAACGGGTGTTCTCCAGGAGCAGCAGGAATCAGTTCTCACATATGGGTGACGTTGGCGCCGATGGAGCCCTTGCGGAGCAATTTCCACAGCTTTCAAAGAAAGCCTTTGGGAATTGCAGCGCGCATGCGCGGTCCCCTTCCCACCCAAGGGTGCCATCTTGCTCAGTCTGATGACATAGCTAAAAGACAGCAAAAAAATTAGCAAAAACGAAATGAAAGGACTGCAACTCCAAGGGGAGGAGGGAGGGTTGTGAGGACTGATTGCTGCTGTTCCTGGAGAACACCTGTTACAGGTGAGTAACTACTCTTTCTCCAGGACCAAGCAGGAAGTCAGTCCTCACATATGGGACTCCCTAGCTTAAGGCTACCGGAGACCTCAAGCGGAAAAATGAGCTCCCTCTAGCTCAGTAGCACAGAAGGAAGGAATCTTCTCTGAAAACGCCCCCGACCGGTAGCCCAACACCTCAAAGAGATTATGGAGGACTGCCTGTCCGAAAGCACTGTCCCTGCGGGACTCCCTCTCCAGGCAGTAATGGGCCGCAAAGGTCTGGCTTGAAGATCAAGTAGCGGCCCGGTAGATGTCTGCCAACGGAACAGAGCGGAGATGAGCCACTGACACAGCCTTCGCCCTAACACGATGAGCCGTGACTCGACCCTCCAACGAGAGACTGGCCGCCCCATAAGCCCAAGCGATACAGTCAGCAACCCATATGGACAAAGTACGCTTGGAGACAGGGAGCCCCAACTTATTGGGGTCAAAAGAAACGAAGAGCTGAACAGCCCTCCAATGCTCTCGTGTACGGTCAAGGTAGAAGGACAAGGCCCTCCTACAGTCCAGGGTATGCAGGACCATTTCAGCCCGGCTGGCGTGCGGCCTGGGAAAGAAGGTCGGAAGAACCACCTCCTGGTTGAGATGAAAAGGAGAAACCACTTTTGGAAGAAACTTAGGGTGAGTCCGTAAGACAACCCGATTTCTGTAGAACCTAGTGTAAGGAGGATCAGACACTAGGGCCTGCAGTGCACTAACGTGCCTAGCAGAGGTAAGGGCTACCAAAAACAATGTTTTCCAGGAGAGAAAACGAAGAGGGCAGGTAGCCATAGGTTCAAAGGGCGGACAGGTAATCCGCTGTAAGACCACATTCAGATCCCACTCTGGGGCTGGTGGGCGCAAAGGAGGCTTAAGGAGAAGGAGGCCTTGGAGAAAACGAGTTACCAAAGGATGGCTGGAAAGAGGCCTGCCGTCCACCGGTGCGTGATGCGCAGAAAGAGCACTGAGGTGGACCCTGACAGAGTTGGACTTAAGGCCAAGGTTGGAGAGGTAAAGCAAATATTGCAAGACCACTGCCACCAAGCAGGAGAAAGGATCCTCACACTGCTGAGCACACCACACAGAGAAGCGACGCCACTTAAGAGAGTAGGACTTCCGGATGGATGGCCAACTGGAGGCCAAGACGACCTCTTCCACCTCCCGAGGTAGCAGGAGGGGAGCAAGAACTACCCTTTCAGCAGCCAGGCCATCAGATGAAGGGACCGGAGGTTGGGGTGTAGGAGAGTCCCCTGATCCTGTGACAGGAGATTGGGTTGAAACCCCAGAGGAAGAGGAATGTCCACCGCCAGCTGCAGCAGAAGCGGGAACCAGGGTTGTCTCGGCCACCGGGGAGAACCTTGAAGAGGTCCGAGACACTAGAGGCATGGGAGGAAAGGCATATAAGAGGCCCGTGGACCATGGAATCAGAAAAGCATCCGCCGCTACTCTGAGAGGATGCGGTTGTCGAGAGCAGAATCTGGGAAGTTGCCGGTTCAGAGGACTGGCAAACAGATCCATGGTGGGGAGGCCCCACCTGAGAAAGATCCGTTGAACCACCAACGGATCCCATCTCCACTCGTGTGGTTGGAGGATCCTGCTCAGCTTGTCTGCCAGGTAATTTTCCTGACCTGGGAGATAGACAGCTTTAAGGAGGATGCCGTGGTCGACGGCCCAAGAGCACAGTTTTTGTGCCTCCTGACAGAGAAGGAAGGAGCCCGTGCCTCCTTGTTTGTTCACGTAGAACATTGCAACTTGATTGTCCGTCTGGACCAGCACAGACTGGTGAGAAGTGAGGTGGGAGAAGGCTCTCAGAGCTAGGCGGATGGCTCTGAGCTCCAGGAAGTTGATCTGCTGAGCAGACTCCCAAGGAGTCCAGAGGCCTTGAGTACATGTCCCTTGGCAATGTGCTCCCCAACCCAGGAGAGAAGCATCGGATGTCAGTACCTGAGAAGGCGGAGGAGATTGAAAATCCACTCCCAGCACTAGGTTTGGCAGATGAAGCCACCACCGCAGAGAAGAGACCAGCAGGTCGGATATTTGTACTGAGTCCACCAGGCTTCCTGTGGCCTGATGCCATTGAGTGGGAAGGCACCACTGAGCAGGTCGCATGTTCAGGCGGGCATTGGGGGTTACATGGACTGTGGAAGCCATATGGCCGAGCAGTCTCAGAAATTGCCTGGCAGAGACCAGGGAATTGCTGTGAAAGTGGCTGGCGAGATCCATGAGCCTGTGGGCCCTGTCCAGAGGTAGGAAGGCCCACGCCTGAAGAGTGTCCAACCTGGCAACTATGAATTCGAGATTTTGAGAGGGGAGCAAAGTGGACTTTGCGAAGTTTATGACAAATCCCAAGTGCTGGAGTAGAGTCACAGTGCGATGAGTGACCCGAGTGGCTTCCTGGGAAGACTGGGCTCTGATGAGCCAGTCGTCCAGGTAGGGAAACACAAAAAGGCCTTGAAGTCTTAGATAGGCCGCCACCACTGCTAGGCATTTGGTGAACACCCTGGGGGCGGAGGATAGGCCAAAGGGCAGTACTCTGTACTGGTAATGATTTCCACCCACAACAAACCTGAGATATTGTCTGTGGTCTGGATGAATAAGGATGTGAGTATACGCATCCTTTAGATCTAAGGAGCATAGCCAGTCTCCCTGCTGGAGGTAGGGCAGCAGGATTCCAAGGGTAAGCATCTTGAACTATTCCCTCTCCAGGAACGTGTTGAGGTTTCGCAAGTCCAGGATGGGTCTGAGGCCTCCTGTTCTTTTTGGTACCAGAAAGTACCTGGAATAAAAGCCGTGACCTCTCAGGTGGTGGGGCCCCGGTTCCACAGCCTGTTCCTGAAGAAGACTTGCTAACTCCTGAAGGAGTAAGTCCCTGTGCAGAGGGAGTCTTGGAGGCTCCCCTGGAAAGTAGGAGGGAGGTACCTGGTGAAAGTGTAGAAGATAGCCTTTTTGAACTATATGAAGCACCCAGGTATCTGATGTGATGGCTGACCACCTGTGGGCAAAGTGGACCAGCCGGCCTCCTGTGCTGAGAGGAACCAGCGGAGGGGAAGAGGCTATGCTGACGGAGTCAAAAACCCCCACCCTCCTGAGCAGGGGCCGGTGTTGTGTGCTTGGGGGCCTGCCTCCTACGGGACCCATTACCCCGTCCCTTGGCCTGCTGACCCTGTTGGGGAGCTGCTGAGGCCTGAAAATGAGGGTAGTGTTTATAGGCAGCCGCCTTCCTCGGGTAAAGGGCTTTTTTCCCGAGCCCTTCTTCTTCTGAGAAGGGGCAGAGGTTTTTCTGGACAACCGAGTCCTGGTCAGAGCCTCGGTCTCGACCTGTGCAGCCTTTTCAGCCATGGGATTGCCAAAGAGGTTTTCACCTCTGCAGGGGACATCGACCAACTTGTCCTGTACCCATGGCTCGAGGTCGGATGACTGAAGCCAAGCCTGTCGGCGGGCACCGATGCCGGCTCCGGCTACCCGAGCCGATGCTTCAAAGCCATCGTAGGCTGTTCGAGAAATAAACTTCGAGCACTCTCGAATACCAGTGGATAAGGCCTGGAACCTCTGCAAAGGTTCCTTGGAGAGACCAGCAGAGAACCCGGCAATCTCCTTTGCCAGGTCCCGGAGATACATGCCCATGTAGAGCTGGTAGGTCTGGACTCGACAAGCAAGCATAGAGCCCTGGAAGCACTTCCTACCGAGGGCATCCAGGTTCCGGGCCTCCCGGCCAGGAGGCACCGAGGAGTGCATCTTCTGACTCTTGAGTCGATGCATGGCCGATTCCACCACCATGGAATGGTGCTGTAGTTGTGCCTTTTGGAACCCGTGGCTCTTGCGGACTCGATAAATGGAATCGACCCGCTTGCTTAACACTGGCGCCGACGCCGGGCTCTCCCACATGCGGAAGAGAAGTCGCTCCAGCAGCGGAGGAACCGGTACAGTAAAGGCCTCCTTCGGGGGAGAGTCATACTGGAGGGCATCGAGCTCTTCGGCTCGAGGCTCCTCCTTGGGATCCGTGGGGAAGGCCAAGGCCTTGGCCATATCCCGCACGAAGTCCGAGAACTGGGTGTCCTCCGGGGGGGACCGTCTCCAAGGTTCGGACTCGGGCGAGTCCGATGGGATGCACCGTCCGAAAAGTACCGGGTGACTCTTCGTCCTCCGTCTCCCAGCCCGACTCCTCGGAGGAGGAATTGATCGGCTCCGGTCGGGCGGGCACCGATGCCCTCCGCCCCGACGCTGAGGCCGGCGTCGAGGACCTCGGTCCCGAACGGGAGGCCGAGGGAGACCGTGACCGAGGATTGACTCGAGCTCGCATGGACTCAAGGATCGGCTCGGTCTCCGAGGTCGACTTGGATGTCGACGTCCCGGTGGTTGGGGCAGATGCACCGGCAAGGCCAGCGATCAATGCCCGCTGCTGGTCCATGAAGGCAGCGAAACTGCTCTCCAAGGCCGTCAACCTGAGTCCGAGCTCAGGAGACCCAGCAGCCCCCGACTCGGGCCCCGACGGTGTCGGGCCCGACGTCGGCTCCTTCGGAGGCGAGTCCACGAGGACTACAGTACTCACGTGTCCAGGAGACTCCATCTCGAGACGAGGATGTTTTGAAGGCCTCTCCGACTCCGAGGACCCGGGACGGCTATCGGGGCTATGCGACCTGGCCCTCGAGGAACCAGGAGCGTCCACCGACGCCGCCCTCATGGGTTTTTTCTTCCTATGATGTTCCCGGGCAGGAGACCCCTGCTCAGAGGAACTTCGACGATGCTCAGGACCAGAGTCCCGGGATGTCGAAGCCTCTGATGAGGTCCGGGCCCGGCCGGACGCGGAGTCAGAGAAGATTCTTTCTTTTTGATGCTGCAGACTCCTCAACGCTTTTGAGGACATTTTGCCACACGGACCACAGATCATCGGGTCATGATCGGGTCCGAGGCAGCAGTCGTGTGTGTCGGTAAGAGACATGAGCTTCTTACAGCGATCACACTTTTTAAACCCGCTGGCAGCCATCGGGGGAAAAAGGGCCCCTGCAAGGTCAAAAGACAGGGCTGCCAGTGAAAAAAGAAAAAATGGCGCGAACGCTAGTCACGAAGGACAAAAACCGGCGTCGAACCGAGAAAAGAATATTAAAGAAAATCAACTTTTTCAGCGGCGATCACAAACAACTTCTGTAGGGCTCCGCGGAAAAAAGAAGACTGAGCAAGATGGCACCCTTGGGCGGGAAGGGGACCGCGCATGCGCGCTGCAATTCCCAAAGGCTTTCTTTGAAAGCTGGGGAAATTGCTCCGCGAGGGCTCCGTCGGCGCCGACGTCAACCATATGTGAGGACTGCATTCCTGCTTGGTCCTGGAGAATATACAAATACAACTCCAAGATCACATTGATGAGCACAAACACCTTGATTCACACCAATTTGGATTCCGCCCCTTCCACGGAGTTGAAACCCTCCTAATAACACTGATGGATTTTCTCATCAGAGGTACAGATGACAACAACCAGGGTTTCCTACTCCTTTTCACAGATATATCCGCCGCTTTCGACAATATCAACCACAACACACTAATTAATAGACTAGAAAACCTAGGAATAGGAGGAACAGTCCTCAAATGGTTCATGTCCTATATCTCACACAGATTGATACGTGTACTAAGAGGCCAAGACACATCCGAAACATTCTCTCAAGGACAGGGAATCCCTCAAGGCTCTGCCCTTTCCGCCCTCCTTTTCAATCTATCCCTGCAGCCTATTTATTTAAAAAACACAAAATTAACCATTTTATCTATGTCGACGACATCATGCTTGCTATCCCCATAAACACTAACAGCCCCACATACAATAACCTGTCCGAATGCATGAATGAAGCCACTTCCTGGCTAGAAAATAACTATCTCAGCGTTAACCTTAAAAAAACGGAAGCAATGTTTGTAACAAGAAAACCCAATGCTGATGCCTCCTACCCAGCAACCATCACAATCAACAATACTACAATACCCATAAAAAAAGAAGTACCTAGGAGTAATACTAGACCACACACTCACCATGCTACCTCACATAAAACAGACAGTAAAAACCGTATTCTATAAGCTCAAGACCATACAACACCTAAGACCCCTCCTCGACACACATGATTTTAGATCTGTAGTCGGTGCACTCATCACCCCCCCCTTTGACTATTGTAATAGTCTCCTAATTGGCCTGCCATTTAAATACACTTATCTATTACAAAGAGCCCAGAACATCTGTGCCAAGGTAACATCAAAAGCACATCTAGCTGACCACATGACCCCCATACTGCTAGAACTACACTGGCTCCCTATAAATAGCCGAATAAAATATAAAATACTCCTAACAACTTTCAAACTCCTTAACAATATCTCCCCCTCCCACCCCTCCTTCACTCTCCATCAGAATCAAGAACATGCAGACAAAACGCAACCCATTCTCTCAACATAGATAAAACCTTCAGGAAATCAAAGAAAACTACAAGCTCCAGAGCCTTCTCATTTGCTGCCCCCACCCTCTGGAACAAACTCCCAATAACCCTACGCGTGATGAAAGACCTTCATCTATTCCGAAACGAACTCAAAATCCACCTCTTCACCGAGCATTTTGAAATCCCCTACCTCCCAAGAGCCATCCCCCAGCAGTCACAGAAACACTTCCACCAACCTCCTCAACCCGCAATCAACTAACTCAAACAAAACCACCGCTATTAGCTCCCCGTATGTATTACATAAGTAAATAACTTCCTTAACGCACACAAGTTTCATTGTAATATATGTTTATTGTCTATTGTTCTTTATAATATTTGATTATTGTTCTTTGTAAATAGTTTTGACACAGCTGCATGCAATGTTACCTGTACATAGTTCAAATTACTGTTCCATGTAAAAGTATATAAAAATTGTTAAACTGTTCCCTGTAAACCGCTCTTGATCTCTGGAAGGGGCGGTATAGAAGAAAAGAATGAATAAATAAATAAAGAGCGGGACCTGGATGCCATTGTGTCTGACGATCTTAAAATAGCTAAACAGGTAGAAAAGGTGAAAACCAGAAGGATACTTTGATGCATACGGAAAGGAATGGCCAGCAGAAAAAAAGAGGTGATAGGGCCTCTGTATAAGTCTCTGGTGTGACCTCATTAGGAGTGACCTCATTTGGAGTACTGTGTGCAATTCTGGAGACCGCGCCTTCAAAAGAATATAAACAGGATGGAATCGGTGGAGAGGGTAGCTATTAAAACGATTAGCGGTCTTTGTTATAAGCATATGAGGACAGACTCAAAGATATTAATATGTATACTTTAGAGGAAAAGCAGGATAGAGGAGATATGACATATGTTTAAATACCTTTGTGGCATAATTGCACAGGAGGAGAAGTCTCTTTCGATTGAAAGCAAGCTCTGCTATGAGGGGAGATAGAATGAGGGTAAAAGGGGATAGACTCCAGAGTAATATGCAGAAATATTTCTTTACAGAAGAGTGGTAGATGTGTGGAGGTAGTAGAGATGAGGACAGTATTTGAATTCAAAAAAGCATGGGACAAAAACAGAGGATCTCTAAAGGTAAAAAGGGGACTACTGATATGGAAGGGCAGACTAGACAGGTCATGTGTTTTTTTTTTATTTGCCATCACGTTTCTATGAAGCGGTAGTTTGCTGTTTGCATTCTCCTGGACAATGACACTGATTGTATTTTTTGAGGTATTGAATGTTGAGGGGAGAGGTCTGGAGTAAGGCCAATATCTCCTCTTCTTGGGTAAAATTGCTGAAAATACACTATTGGTAGTGATAAAGTCTGCGATAAGAGATTTTTATGGTAGCTTGAAGAAGCTTGTAGTGTGTTGCAGAAAGGTGAAATTAGGCCTTACCTGCTAATTGTCTTTCCTTGAGGAACTCCAGTCCAGTCCCGCACCTTAGGGTAGTGCACCTCTTCCAGCAGCTTGGAGACTGAGCATGTCACAACTTTGATGATATCAGGCTATATATACAACTGGCACCACTCACCAGTAACCTAGTGACAAAGCAGACTCACAGGAGCAACAAATAAGAAGTTAGCATTAGAAAGAAAAACTCAACATGAAAACTTTCAAAACAATCTATTCTGGAGTCCCCCCAGGAACTCTCTCTCTGGCTCCTACCCCTTAAATTGGGAGCCCCGCCACTAAGGACAGTGAAACTATTCTACCAGCTCCTTACCCCCCCCCCCGCCCCCCCGGGAGGATGGGACAGGCTAACCCCCCTAAGAACGATTCAGGAACAAACGTACACTGCTCCTCAACCATGCATCATCATTCTCATTGCCACATGCTCTCTAGTACACTGTAATTCTTCAGGCCTGGGATCGCGAGCACTGCCTCAAAAACAGATGGGAGGGTTCTGGGACTGGACTGGAGTTCCTCAAGGAAAGATAATTAGCAGGTAAGGCCTAATTTCACCTTCCTTATCGTCCCCTCCAGTCCAGTCCCGCACCTTAGGGATGTAACAGAGTCACTCAATCACGGGAGGGACGAGCGAGACCGGCCTGGAGTACCGCTGAATCAAAACTCGCATCTCCCGCCGCTTGCACATCCAATCTGTAATGCTTCACAAACGTATGCAGGGAGTACCAGGTGGCCGCCCGGCAGATCTCTCCTGGCAGCACCAAACTCCTCTGCCCAGGAGGCCGCCTGTGCCATGGTGGAATGGGCCTGGAGGCCCTGCAGGACTGCTCTGCCCCGCAAAAGATAGGACGACGCTATCGCTTCCTTAATCCATCTAGAAAAGGAGGACTTTGCCGCTGCTTCTCCTATATGCGGCCCCCCAAACAGAACAAAAAGACGGTCTGATCTACGAAAAGAAGCTGTCCTCTTCAGATATCTTTTCAATGTTCGTCTAATGATGAGAAAACGCAATTGTGGGTCTCCCCAGTTTCCTACTGGCCCCGAAAAAAACAGGAGAGAGACTGGATGATTTAGATGAAACTGTGAAATCACCTTGGGCAAGAAAGAGGGTACTGTCCGCAGCACCACTCCCTCCCTCGAAAAGGAAAGAAAAGGCTCCCTACATGACAAAGCCTGAAGCTCAGAGATCCTGCGGGCAGAACAAATAGCCTCCAAAAATACCGCCTTCAAAGTTAAGTCCTTTAGAGAACACGAAGCTAGCGGTTCAAGACATCCCTACCAATGCTGAAAGAAACAGATTGAGGTCCCAAGGAGGAACCAGGGACCGCAAAGGCAGACGGAGCTGTTTAACTGCTCTCAAGAAACGCACCACATCCAGATGTGTTCCCAAGGAGACCCCTTGGATCTTGCCTCTATAACATGCCAATGCAGCCAACTGCACCCGCAGAGAGCCACATGCCAGTCCTTTGTCGAGCCCCACCTGAAGGAACTCAAACACCAGCGGAACCGAGGCAGCCAAGGGCCTACAATCTTTCTGCGCACACCAAGCCTCAAAAAAGTCTCCACACCTGGATATAAGACAACGATGTAGACCTCTTCCTGGCCCTAAGAAGCGTGGAGATGACCTGCGTGGAGTGACCCCGCTTTCTCAACCGCGACCTCTGAAGAGCCAAGCCCATAAGCGAGAATTGATTCACTTGGGGCATAAGAACCGGGCCCTGAAACAGCAGGTCTGGCCGGCTTGGAAGCCTCCATGGCTCGGCTGCCTTCAGCCGCACCAGATCCGCATACCACGGATGCCTGGGCCAGTCTGGGGTGATCAGGACCACTAGTCCCCTGTGTGCCTCCACTCTGTACCATGCGCCCTATGAGCACCCACGGAGGAAAGATGTAGAGAAGACCTCCGCAGGGCCACCTCTGCACCAGCGCGTCCAGCCCCTCTGACGTTTTCTCCCTCCGCCAGCTGAAGAACCTGCTTGCTTTGGCCTACGCAAAGGTTGGCATCAAATCCATGACTGGTGCCCCCCACCGGCGTACCATCTGATTGAAGACTTCCTGGTTCAGCTGCCATTTCCCCGGATCCAAGCGCACCCGACTGAGGTAATCAGCTGTCATGTTCTCTACCCTGACCACGTGCGCCGCTGAAATGGCCTGCAGATGGATCTCTGCCCAACTCATCAACACCTCCACTTCGCACTCTAACTTGACACTCCCTGTGCCCCCCTGCCGATAGATATATGCTACCGCCGTGGTGTTGTCTGAGAAGACGCAAACCGCCTTCCCGTAGAGGAGCGGGAGAAACTCGTGTAATGCGAGAAGAACGGCTCTCATTTCCAGCTGATATATGGACCACGTCCACTCTGCTGCGGACCAGTTCCCCTGCGCCACCTGCCCTTCGCAGTGGACTCCACAGCCCAAGAGGCTTGCCATCCGTTGTCACGGGAATCCAGCATGGCAACTCCAACAGGGCCCCCGCCATCCGATGCTCCCTGCAGAACCACTGCTTGAGCGCTGAACGTATCTGTCACGGACACGGCAATAGATGCGAGAGGGGCTGCTGCTGATGCAACCATCTGCGCAGCAGAGCACTCTGCAGAAGCTTCATGTGCACACGCACCCAAGGGACCAACTCGACTGTCGCCGCCAGGTCCCCAACAGCCTGAGATAGTGCCATGCCGTAGGTTCTGCCATGTGGAGTTCTCAGACCAACAGCCACAGCGCCTCTGCCCTCTTCCATGATAGGAATACCCTGCCCGCTCGGGTGTCGAAGTGAGCCCCTAGGTACTCGAGGTTTTGCGACGGAGTCAGCTGACTTTTGGACACATTGATTACCCATCCTAGACTCCTGAGAAACTCGACCACCTGTTCCATGGCCTGAGCGCTTTCCTGCTCGGAATTTGCGGCGCAATGCTGCCGCCACCACGACCATCACCTTGTTGAACGTAAGAGGGGCTGTCGCAAGCCCAAAGGACAAGGCTTGAAACTGAAAATGCCCCATTGGTACAGCAAAGCAGAGAAACTGGTGATGGTCCGGTGAGGTTAGGAACTCGCCCTCTCTCACTGCCATAATTACAGACCTGAGGGTTTCCATATGAAATCTTGAAACCTGCAGGCACCTGCTTACCTGCTTGAGATCCAGAATAGGACGAAAAGAACCTTCCTTCTTTGGGACTATAAAATAAATGGAGTAGCGACCTGCGCCGCATTGCTCTGCTGGGACCGGAACCACTGCCCTCAACCGCAGGAGCCTGTCTAGCATGTCCCTCACACCTTGCGTCGCACCTCGCAGGGAGAGCAAATGAAGGCAGGTGGCAGCGGTCTGGCGAATTCCAGTGCGTAACCATCCCAAACCACCTGAAGGACCCACTGGTCTGACGTAATTTGGGCCCAGGCAGGGAAGAACTCCCGCAATCTGCCTCCCACGGGCTGTATCCCCACCTGGAACCCCTTCATTTCATTGTGCCTTCTTGAGGGCTGCAGAGGAAGTAGAAGTTATGTAATAACCTCTACCTGCCCCACGAAACCCCCTAAAGAGCTGTCCCCGGGGAGCAAACAGCCCTCTCTGATATGGCACAAAGCGCACTGAGCGAAAGCGTTTAAACTCACAGGATTGACCCCTACCTGCGCCAGGTCCCCGGCCCTGTTTGGGCTTATCCTCAGGCAGCTGCCCCACATTGGACTCTCCCAAGTCCTTGACCAACTTCTCTAGATCCTCACCGAACAATAGCTTCCCTCTGCACGGCAGCTTACTCAGACACGCTTTAGAGGAAACATCCGCCAACCAATTACGGAGCCAAAATAGCAGCGAGCCGCTACCACCGAGGCCATACTGTTGGACAGACCTCTGCCAAGTAAGCCGTCCCCGACTCAAGCCTTGCTGCAACCCCTAGCACTGGGGTTCTCTCAACGCCTCGGGAATGCCCTGCACCCACCGCAAGCATGTGCGTGCCACCAATGCTCCATAAGCGGAGGCCTGCAAGGACAGGGCACTCACATCAAACACCTGCTTCAATAGGGCATCCAACTTCCTATCCTGATCATCTCTGAGAGCCGTACTGCCCTCTATGGGAATGGTGGTCTTCTTGGTTACCGCCGACACCGCAGCATCGACCTTTGGCGAGGAAAACATCTTTTTCCTGCTCCGCCAATGGGTACAAAAGGGTCATCGTCTGAGAACCTTTCAGCCCTGCCTCCGGCAGGTTCCACTCCTCCAGGATCATCTGTTTGATCACTCAATGCACCGGGAACACCCGCTGAGGCTTACGCACAGCCTGGGGTCCTCTAGAGCCTTGTCTTCCGTCACACTCTTTGATGACATATTGAGCACCTTGAGGAACTCTGCTAATGAGCCCTGCCAACTCCTCCCTACGGAACACCCGCACAATTCGGGGCTCTTCCTCCTGTGGGAGCAACCCCTCTTCCAGCTGTTCAAGCTCCCCACCTTCTTTGGCCTCCCAGTCCGAGGCCAGAGACCTTAACTCCTCAGCTGACTCTCCATCCAGCCGTCTGTTAGCTGGAGGATGACCAAATCCAGTCTCAGCCCCCTGCAGGCTCTCTGCTGTTCTCTTCTTGTCACTGCCCGCCTGGTCCCCCCCCTGCTGCTTTAGACAAAAAGCCCAGTGAAACAGCAAAACAAACTCGGGGGAAAAATCCCCCAGGATCCCTTCCCCCTGCACCTGGGAGGAAGGAGGACCTGGAGAGGTCAGGCTCCGCGGGGAAGGGTGCAGCAACGGTGGAGAGGGCCCAACCCCCACCTCAAGCTGAGACTGCACCCCCCCCCGCCCCAGCAGCGGTGAAGCCGAGAGCTGTGGGACAGATCCCCGGAACTCTGTTCCCTCCTTCATAGAACGATCTGCTGGGCATACCTCCATTGCACACCCATGGCAAACCACTTCCGCAGTGATTGTGCTTCTATGCGCCCCACAGGCCACACACTGGGACTTCCCCGCCATACCTGTCCCACCACAGGAAAAAAATCACCTCCGTGCCTCCTGCTTTCCTTTTTATTTATTTTGTTTTGAAAGCTCCAAATCAGAAATAAAAACCTGGCAGATAGCCCCCCAGGGTCTGCTGTCCCCTTAAGGCTCCCCAAAACACAAAAAATAACAGCAATCTAGAGCAACACCAGACGACGAAGCATGTAACTTTTTTCCTGCGCCCGAAAAAAAGGCGTGTCTGTCTGTTGCACTGAATCGCGGCCCTCTGCCACGCGGTCTGCCGGCCTCTCCGACTCAGCCGAACTGCGCCGCTGACAAACAAACAATAACCCCTCAGGAAAAACCTTCCGGGCTACTCACCCCTGCCGATCCTGAGCAGTGGCGCCGTCCACCCTGTCCCTCAGTGCTCAGCCGATTCGCGGCTTCGGCACCGGGGTGGACACCAATGGGAGAGATGTCCTTTACCTGCACCGGTCTCCTGATTGTCCTGTCTCTCTCCTGCACAAGTGCTCCTCACCTGTTGAAATTGGGTTCGGGAGTCACTGCCGCTGCTGTCCAAAAAGTGTTTTGTTTTGTTTTGCAGCAAGCACGTAAGCGTGTCAGCCCAGCAAGGGGACCTCGGGCGATAGCCCTGCACGACTGACCCCCGGTCTGGAGAGGGAGGGGGGAGGAGAGTTTCAAATTGGAAAAATCAAGAAAAAAGGTAAAAAATTAACCCCAAAATAGCCTAACTGGCTTTCTAGTTGTCCCTTCAGTGAGTCCACTCTCTGGGATCACCTGCTCCAGCTGCTTGGAGATTGAGCTTACTGGAGGCTGGTGCCAGTTATATATGTAGCCTGATGTCATCAAAGTTGTGACATGCTCAGTCTCCAAGCTGCTAGAAGAGGTGCACTACCTTAAGGTGCGGGACTGGACTGGAGGGACGATAAGGAAGCTCTTTTACCACTGAGCTGTCATCTTTGATTTGCATACAGTCTCTTTCACTTTTGATCCAGAATAGACTGTCTCCCTTACAAAAAATGTGTGACAACAAAAAAAAAAAAACCAACCCCCCTCCCCCACATATAAAATAGGCTGACTCCCAGACACAGAGCATCAGATATTTTCCTGTGAAGAGCTTTTCTCAATCCTGAAGCTATAATCAGGCTATTTGTCAAGCAGTGATGGCTAGCACTGCTGCTCTAGATATGGAGTCATAGGTGTCTTAAGTGAAGTGAATAAGATATGTGGATTCTTGTAGACTGACATGTAGGACTCTTGCTGGATATCTAGCTGATTTAGCAGCTCATGATGGCAGTAGAGAATCTGAAGATGAGCTACAACTTCATAGTTAACATGGCGCTTTGAAAAACCCTTTCCCCCATCTTGTCTAATATTATGTAATCCTCACCAAAAGGGACTTGAATCAAGGGCTTAATGTTTATTTATGTTTATTTAGAATTTGATATACCGCTCAGGCCAGAGGCATTAGAGCGGTTTACAATACTATATGAATTTGTTGCATTTAATGGCTGTTTCTAAAACCCCTGACTGATGGGGGAGCAAGTATAATCATGTCCTAGTGGAGGAAGGACTTTGTATTTTAATTCCAGTCTCCGTGATGTCAGCTGGACTTAGGATGCAGTTTTCCAGATGGCTAACTGCAGAATTTGTAGAAAAGGAAGTTACTCCGTGGACAGCAGGGAAAAGTCCTCAAGTATGGATGTCATCCAACAACCTGAGCAGGAACACTCCCCAGCTGGAAGCTTTTGTGAGGTTCCACTGCACATGCATGCCATCTTCCTGCCTGCCGCCATTGTGTGTCTAATGCCTGCTGAAGTCCCTTGTTTGCTCCCATTGTGTCTCCGCAGATTTCTCCTGGTTGCTCTCTCATTGCCACAAGTGCTGTTCCCGCCCTCTCCGGAAGTGACGCGGCCGCTCTCCCCGAGATTTCTCCTGGTTGCTCTCTCATTGCCACAAATGCTGTTCTGCCCTCTCCGGAAGTGACGCGGCTGCGCTCCCCGAGATTTCTCCTGGTTGCTCTCTCATTGCCACAAGTGCTGTTCCCGCCCTCTCCGGAAGTGACGCGGCCGCGCTCCCCGAGATTTCTCCTGGTTGCTCTCTCATTGCCACAAGTGCTGTTCCCGCCCTCTCCGGAAGTGACATGACCGCGCTCACGTGGCCGCGCTCCCCGAGGTAGCCTCTACTATTTAAACAGAGCGCCAGCGGCGCCAAGATCTCCTGCTATTGTCTCTGCTGAATTGTGTGTCTAATGCCTACTGAAGTCCCTTGTTTGCTCCCATTGTGTCTCCGCAGATTTCTCCTGGTTGCTCTCATACTGCCACAAGTGCTGTTCCCGCCCTCTCCGGAAGTGACGCGGCCGCGCTCCCCAAGGTAGCCTCTACTATTTAAACAGAGCGCCGGTGGCGCGCACCGAAGGAGCACGCCGTGCTCCTTAGGTGCGCTCCTTGGGATGGCTCCTGCGGGGCGCTCCTCTCTATCCTCTCAGCGATCTGCTTGTTCTCTACTTTGGCCCTCCATGATCCTCTTCGGTCTCAGTGGATCTCCCTTCTAGCTCAGCCTGCTGTTACTCCGGTAAGTTTGCTGCTCCCTTCTGGCTTCCTCTTCTTACCAACTACTGTCTGTAGCTCTCCTTCCTCCATGCCTCCAATTCCGGTATTCTGGGGAAACCGGCCACTCCTCTCTGCACGGCAGCACCACTATCATGGCTCTTCACACCGTTCCCTTTCAAATCTTCTTCCTTGCCTGCCCAACTCGTCACCCGCTAGCTCTCCTCCTCCTTCCTCCTCCTCCCCCCTCCTCTCCTGCTTCACTTCACTTTGGACTCCTTAACTGCCGCTCCCTTCGCTCCAAAACACTCCTTATCTCTGACCTTGCCTCTCATAACTCCCTTGACGTACTGCTCTTGACCGAAACATGGTTGAAGGACGGCGAGGACGCACTCCTAGCTCGCTGTCTGCCACCTGATTTCACTGGTGTTTCTGTTCCTCGTCTCGGCCGCTCAGGTGGTGGTGTAGTGGCTCTTCTCCGCTCCACTATCCCTTTTACGTCCCTCACCTCTCCCTTACTGCGCTACCCCGAAGCTCTGCTCCTGAAGCTTCATTGTACCCCCCCTCTGCATTTGCTTCTTCTCTATGCTCCTCCAGCCCTACGCCCCGATCTGTGGGACCTACTTCTCTCTTCCATTACTGATCTATCCCTAGCCCACCCTCATCTGCTCATTGCCGGTGACTTCAACCTGCACCTTGATCCCCCTGTCTCTGTCCGGGACCATTCCTTCACCACCCTTCTCCAGGACCTGTCCCTGTTTCAGCACATCACTTTTCCAACCCACTCTGCTGGTTATACTCTTGACCTCCTTCTCTCTCCCTCTACCGCTTTCTACCTCTTGCACTCCTTCCACGCTTTTTCACTTCCTTGGACCGATCATCTTTGCATTACGTTTCAATGCCGTCTTTCCCCTCCTTCCTCACTCACCAATCCCCCCTCCCCCTGCCCCTCTCTTCCTCCTTCCACTAATATTTCCTTTACCCGTCGTATCACATCAGAAACCCCCCAACATTTTCCCCCTGCCTCTGATCTGCTCCCAGCCGATTTTCCTCTCCTCTCCCCTTCCTCACAGGCTTCCGTTTGGTCCTCCTCCCTTTCATCCGCCTTAGACCTTATTGCACCTCTGCGCCCCCGGTCATCTGCCCCCCGTCCTTCCCAGCCCTGGTTCCACCCTGGTCTCTTTCTTCTCCGATCCCAGCTCCGTCGTGCAGAATGCTGATGGCGCAAGGTCCCTTCCCCACTCACTCTTTCTCATTTCCGCTCTGCTCACTCTACTACAGAACCCAGGTACACAAAGCTAAGCAGGACCTACTATTTACCGCAATCTCCTCCGCTCCTAACCAGACCCGCCATCTTTATTCCGTCCTCCGCTCCCTTACCTCACTTCAGTCTCACTCTTCCCTTTCCCCTCCCGCCCCGTCACCTACCTCCTCTCAATTAACGACCTATTTTAGCTCCAAGGTCTCTGATCTCCGAAATCCTCTTTGTCCTCCTCCTATCTCCAGTCCCCCCCATGTTCTCCTCCCCCTCTCTCCCAAACCTGGCACTCTTTCCATCCGCTCACCTCTTCAGAGCTCCTCACAGTTCTCTCCTCCTCTAAGAAAACTTCCTGTGCCCTTGATCCCATCCCATCGTCTTGGCTGCTCATCCCCTCCCTGGCCCTCCTCCCCCCAGCTCTCACTCTAATCAACACCAGTCTTTCCTCCGGTGTTTTCCCTCAACCATGGAAGCATGCCCTGGTTCGCCCTATCCTAAAAAAGCCCTCACTTGACCCACTTGTTCCTGCACACTATCGTCCCGTCTCTAATCTTCCATTCCTATCAAAGATCCTCGAGAAAGTTGTCTTTTCCCAGCTCCTATGAATTCCAAGTGTTGGGTGGGCTGCAGGTGGGATTTTGGGTAATTTATGATAAACCCTAGTAGTTCCAGCACCCAAATGGTCAACCTTGTGGATTCTTGAACTCCTTCTGGAGTGGAATTCTTAATCAGCCAATTGTCCAGATAGGGGAAGACAAATACTCCCAGCGTCTGGAGGTAAGCAGCTACTACCGCAAGGCATTTTGTGAAAATGCGAGGTACTAAGGCTAGGTCAAAAGGCAACTCCCAGTACTGGAAGTGTTGTCCCCTCCCAGGACATATCAGAGAGACTTTCTGTGAATGTGATGCATCTGTATGTGGGTATCAAACAAAGCAAGGAGCGCCGCTCTTGCAACTAACAACCAGAACCACAATGAGCAAGAGTCGAAAGACGTAAGGATAGGTTCAAATAGTTTTTATTCAGGTGATCCCCAACGCGTTTGGGCAGGTATTGCCTTCATCAGGGGGTAGCAGCTAAAACAAACACTCATAACAGTAATAATAACATAAATAATAAGCCCTATTAACACTAAAAGCCATTAAAAACAATAAGAATTTTAAAATACAAACTGATGGCTCCAAAAATAATGATAAACGCAGGACACAAAAAGATTACTTATTGTGAAATTAATAACTTATATATATAAACAAATATGTAAAATTGTAATATTGTAAAAATATTGTAAATAAACGAACTTATGTATAAGGACAGACAACCAAAGAGACAGAATTAAAAAGCAGAATCAAAAAACAAACATGTACTTACAAGAGCCCAATTCTAATTCTCTATTATATCTTGGGTAAATGCTGATGACGTGTTATTTCTGAAGCGCTAATCTAGTGTAGCGTCAATCGTGTATAAACTGAAAGTGAACCATTTTTGTAATACATCATTTAAATAATGATAAACAGAAATATACATTAAAAATACTATAAAATACCATTAGTGTCTAAAAATCCTGATATGATGAAATATTTTGATAATGTGATCAATACAAACAAACAAAGTTATTGAGTGTAGACAAATAACTTATAATTATAGTTAGATGGATTACATACCTATGATTACCTTGCTCCTATAAATAATATAGACCTAAACTTGATGTTATTCTTAAACTAAATTTTGATTTCGCCAACTCAATTCTACAAGGTCTCCCACAATCCACCCTAAGCTCTCTTCAACTTGCCATGAATACTGCTGCAAGGATTCTACAAGGAGCTGCCAGGAGTGATCATGTAACACCAATCCTCAAACAGCTTCACTGGCTCCCGATACAAGGCAGACTCGAATTCAAAAACTAGTCCTAACCATACAAGGCCATCCACGGTGTATCTGCAAACGCAATAATTGATCTCACACAAACTTTACCACCAACAAGATCCAGAAGACATATAGCAATAAACACCCTAATAACACCTGAGGCCATAAACAACGTGTAGCCGATCAACAGCGAACAGAGCCTTCATGTTCTGTGCCCCAAAACACTGGAACTCCCTATCCACCCGAAATTCGTGCCATAACTAACATATGCCAATTCAGAAAGGCCCTCAAGCATAACTTATTTCATCAAAAATACCCTACATAAAGCTTCCCCACAAGCAACATCTCATAAATCCCTTTCATGTTATCAAAATTAACAGACAACTTTCTATGTATATAGTTTAGTACCCCCATATGATTCAAGTTTATCGAATCCAAGTTTATCGTCCTGTTTTATGTAAAACCGAGCAGCCTGTTGTTCTGGTCTTTGTTTATCTGTGAACCGCGCTGATTGTAAATAGCGCGGTATATAAAAAACTGTAATAAATAAATAAATAAATAAATAAACTGTATGAAATATTAGAACAGAAAACTCAATTTATTTATTTATTTTAGCTGTATTTATATCCCGCTTTTCACCGGGTCAAAGCGGTCAATTGGGAGATACATTTAACATGAGGGGATATGACACACATATGCTAATACAACGGTCATGATTACAACTAATTAGACCTTATTGCACTTGTTGGGACCATCCTAGCAGTCTACTTTGACTTCTGCTTTAGTGTTAACAATGTGACCCAACTGGTGCTACTATGTATAATGACCAAATCACCTAAAGCTAGAAATTACTGTTATCCATGATACTTGTATCACAACATAATACCAAACAAACAATCAGACATAGGTAAGGAATATACATTATGTTTTTTGATTCTGCTTTTTAATTCTGTCTCTTTGGTTGTCTGTCCTTATACATAAGTTAGTTTATTTACAATATTTTTACAATATTACAATTTTACATGTTTGTTTATATATATGTTATTAATTTCACAATAAGTAATCTTTTTGTGTCCTGCGTTTATCATTATTTTGGAGCCATCAGTTTGTATTTTAAGATTCTTATTGTTTTTAATGGCTTTTAGTGTTAATAGGGCTTATTATTTATGTTATTATTACTGTTATGAGTGTTTATGTTTTAGCTGCTACCCCCTGATGAAGGCAATACCTGCCGAAACGCGTTGGGGATCACCTGAATAAAAACTATTTGAACCTATCCTTACGTCTTTCGACTCCTGCTCATTGTGGTTCTTCTTCTTCTTCTGTATGTGGGTATACGCATCCTTCAGATCCAGGGAGCATAGCCAATCTCCTTTCTTAAGATAAGGAAGCAGGGTGCCTAGAGAAATAATGATTTTATTTATTTAACCATTTTTTATTCTGCTTTATCCTTTCAATCAATGCAGTTTAATGATCTTCACCACCTTCTCCACAAAATCACCAGACTATACCAAAATCTCCAACTGCTTTCATCAACCAACCTCTGGCTTAAAAATACAATCTCAAAATTAATCAGCAAATCTGAAGCTCTCCATATCACAAGAAACAAAAATTTCAATCCTCCACCCTCAATTATAACAAACAATATCCCACTCACAGTTAAAACACAAATCAATTATCTGGGCATCACTCTAGACCAAGAACTCAACTTTCAGTCACAAATAAGCCGGATTACAAAATCAGTCTACTTCAAGCTTCACACCCTAAGGAACCTATGCAAATTCCTCTCCCCAATGTATTTCCGAGCTGTCTGTCAAGGAATAATCTCCCCTACCTTTGATTATTGCAACTCCATCTACCAGGGCCTTCCCAAGAGCACAGTAAGAGTAGTTACTCACCTGTAACAGGTGTTCTCCAGGAGCAGCAGGAATCAGTCCTCACTGATGGGTGACGTCGGCGCCGACGGAGCCCTCGCGGAGCAATTTTCCCAAGCTTTCAAAGAAAGCCTTTGGGAATTGCAGCGCGCATGCGCGGTCCTCTTCCCGCCCAAGGGTACCATCTTGCTCAGTATGATGACATAGCTAAAAGACAGCAAAAAATTAGCAAAAACGAAATCATAGAACTGCAACTCCAAGGGGAGGAGGGAGGGTTGTGAGGACTGATTCCTGCTGCTCCTGGAGAACACCTGTTACAGGTGAGTAACTACTCTTTCTCCAGGACCAAGCAGGAAGTCAGTCCTCACTGATGGGACTCCCAAGCTTAAGGCTACTGGAGACCCGAAGCACAAAAAATGAGCTCCCTCTAGCTCAGTAGCACAGAAGGAAGGAATCTTCTCTGAGTACGCCCCCAACCGGTAGCCCAACATCCGGGACGGAGGGCAGGAGTTGCCTATACCTCAAAGAGATTACGGAGACTGCCTGTCCGAAAGCACTGTCCCTGCAGGACTCCCTCTCCAGGCAGTAATGGGCTGCAAAAGTCTGGCTTGAAGACCAAGTACGGGCCCCGGCAGATGTCTGCCAATGGAACAGAGCGGAGGTAAGCCACTGACGCAGCCTTCGCCCTAACACGATGAGCCGTGACTTGACTTTCCAACGAGAGGCCGGCTTGCCTAATATAGCCCAAGCGATACAGTCAGCAATCCAGATGGACAGAGTACGCTTGGAGACAGGGAGCCCCCAACTTATTGGGGTCATAAGACACGAAGAGCTTAACAGTCCTTCGGTGCTCCCGCCGTACGGTCAAGGTTAGAAGGTCAACGCCCTCCTACAGTCCAAGGTATGCAGGACCATTTCAGCTCGGCTGGAGTGTAGCCTGGGAAAGAAGGTCGGAAGTACCACCTCCTGGTTGATGTGAAAAGGGGAAACCACTTAGGAAGAAATTTTAGGGTGACTCCGTAGGACTACCCTATTCTTGTAGAACCGAGTGTAAGGAGGATCAGAGACCAGGGCCTGTAGCTCACTAACGCGTCTAGCAGAAGTGAGGGCTACCAAGAATAAGGTTTTCCAAGAAAGAAAACGAAGATGACAGGTAGCCATAGGTTCAAAAGGCGGACAGGTAATCCGCTGTAAAACCACATTCAGATCCCAGTCAGGGGCTGGTGGGCGCAAAGGTGGTTTAAGGAGAAGGAGGCCTCTGAGGAAATGAGCCACTAGAGGGTGGCTGGAAAGAGGCCTGCCATCCACCGGCATGTGATGCGCAGAAAGAGCACTGAGGTGGACCTTGACCGAGTTGGACTTAAGTCCAAGATCGGAGAGGCAAAGCAAGTATTGCAAGACCACTGATATCGAACAGGAGAAGGGATCTTGAGACTGCTGAGCACACCAGACGGAGAACCGACGCCACTTCAGAGCGTAGGACTTCCGGGTGGAGGGTCGCCTGGAGGCCAAGACTACTTTCCTCCACATCTGGAGGAAGCAGGAGGGGAGCCAGGAGTACCCTTTTCAGCAGCCAGGCCATCAGATGAAGGGACCGGAGGTTGGGGTGTAGGAGAGTCCCGTGATCCTGGGTCAGGAGATCGGGCTAAAACCCCAGAGGGAGAGGAGTGTCCACCGCCAGCTGCATCAGAAGCGGGAACCAGGGCTGTCTCGGCCACCGGGGAGCCACGAGGATCATTGAGGCTTTGTCCCGGAGAACCTTGAAGAGCGTCCGAGACAACAGTGGCATGGGAGGAAAGGCATACAGAAGGCCTGTGGACCAGGAGAGAAGAAAAAGCATCCGCCGCTACTCTGGTGAGGGTGCGTTGTCGAGAGCAGAATCGGGGGGAAGTTGCCGGTTTGAGAGGACTGGCAAAGAGATCCATGGTAGGTTAGGCCCATTTGAGAAAGATCCACTGAAGCACTAACGGATCCAATCTCCACTCGTGTGGCTGGAGGATTCTGCTCAGTTTGTCTGCCAGGCAATTTTCTTGACCCGGGAGATAAACAGCCTTGAGGAGGATTGCCGCGGCTGACGGCCCAAGAGCACAGCTTCTGTGCTTCCCGACAGAGAAGGAAGGAGCCTGTGCCCCCTTGTTTGTTCACGTAGAACATCGCAACTTGATTGTCTGTCTGGACCAGCACAGACTGGTGAGAAGTGAGGTGGGAGAAGGCCCTCAGAGCTAGGCGGATAGCTCTGAGTTCCAGGAAGTTGATCTGCTGGGCAGACTCCCAAGGAGTCCAGAGGCCTTGAGTACATGTCCCTTGGCAATGTGCTCCCCAACCCAGGAGAGAAGCATCGGTCGTCAGGACCTGAGAAGGCGGAGGAGACTGAAAAGCCATTCCGAGCACTAGGTTTGGCAGATGAAGCCACCATTGCAGAGAAGAGACCAGCGGGTCGGAGATCTGTACGGAGTCCGCTAGGCTCCCAGTGGCCTGATGCCATTGTGTGGAAGGCACCATTGAGCAGGCCACATGTTCAGGCGGGCATTGGGGGTCACATGGACAGTGGAAGCCATATGGCCGAGCAGTCTCAGAAATTGCCTGGCAGAGACCAGGGAATTGCTGTGAAAGTGGCTGGCAAGATCCATGAGCCTGTTTGCCCTGTCGAGAGGCAGAAAGGCACGCGCCTGAAGCGTGTTTAATCTTGCGCCGATGAACTCGAGATCCTGAGAGGGGAGCAAAGTGGACTTGCGAAGTTTATGACCAAGCCCAAGTGCTGGAGCAGAGCCACAGTGCGGTGCGTGGCATGAGTGGCCTCTTGGGAAGACTGTGCTCTGATGAGCCAGTCGTCCAGGTATGGAAATACAAAGAGGCCTTGAAGTCGTAGATAAGCCGCCACCACTGCTAGACATTTGGTGTACTCCATTTGTGCGGAGGATAGGACAAAGGGTTGTACTCTGTAATGGTTATGTTTGACAACCACAACAAACCTGAGATATTGTCTGTGGCTGGGGTGGATGAGGATGTGAGTGTAGGCATTCTTTAGATCCAAGGAGCATAGCCAGTCTCCCTGATGGAGGGTAGGGCAGCAGGATTCCAAGGGTAAGCATCTTGAACTTTTCCTTTGCGAGGAACTTGTTGAGGTTCCGCAAGTCCAGGATGGGTCTGAGGCCTCCTGTTCTTTTTGGTATCAAAAAGTACCTGGAGTAAAAGCCTTCACCTCTCAGGTGGTGGGGCACCGGTTCCACAGCCTGTTCCTGAAGAAGACTTGCTAACTCCTGAAGGAGTAAGTCCCTGTGCAGAGGGAGTCTGAGAGGCTCCCCCGGAAAGTAGGAGGGAGGTACCTGGTGGACGTGCAGCAGATCGCCCTCTCGGACTATGTGAAGTACCCAGGTATCGGTAGTGATGTTGGTCCACCTGTGGGCAAAGTGGACCAGCCGGCCTCCTGTGCTGAGAGAAACCAGCTGAGGGGGACAGGCTATGCTGATGAAGTAAAAAACCCCCACCCTGCTGAGCAGGGGCTGGTGGTGCAGGCTTGGGGGCTTGCTGCCTACGTGATCCATTACCCCGTCCCTTGGCTTGCTTACCCTGTTGGGGAGCTGCCGAGGCCTGATAAAGAGGGTAGTGGTGATAGGCAGCCGCCTTCCTCGGGTAAAAGGGCTTTTTCCCCGAGCCCTTCTTCTTCTGAGAAGGGGCAGAGGTCTTCCTTGAGAGACGAGTCCTGGTGAGAGTCTCGGTCTCGATCTGTGCAGCCTTCTCATCCATGTGTTTGCCAAAGAGGTTTTCACCTCTGCAAGGGACATCAACCAACTTGTCCTGCACCCAGGGCTCGAGGTCGGATGACTGAAGCCAAGCCTGTCGACGGCCACCGATGCCGGCTGCGGCTACTCGAGCCGAGGCTTCAAAGCCATCGTAGGCTGCTCGAGAGATAAACTTTGAGCACTCCCGAATACCATTTGACAAGGCTTGGAACCTCTGCAAATGTTCCTTCGGAGAGACCAGCAGAGAGAGAACCCGGCTATTTCCTCAGCCAGGTCTCGGAGATACATGCCCATATAGAGCTGGTAGGTCTGGACTCGACAAGCAAGCATAGAGCCCTGGAAACACTTCCTACCGAGGGCATCCAGGCTTCGAGCCTCCCGACAGGGAGGCACCGAGGAGTGCATTTTCTGACTCTTAAGTCTATGCATGGCGATTCCACCACCATGGAATGGTGCGGTAGTTGTGCCTTTTGGAACCCGGGGCTCTTGCGGACTCGATAAATGGAATCGACCCGCTTGCTTAACACCGGCGACGACGCCGGGCTCTCCCACATGGGGAAGAGAAGTCGCTCCAGCATCGGAGGAACCGGTACAATAAAGGCCTCCTTTGGGGGAGAGTCATATTGGAGGGCATCGAGCTCTTCGACTCGAGGCTCCTCCTCGGGATCCGCGGTGAAGGCCAAGGCTTTGGCCATATCCCGCACGAAGTCCGAGAACTGGGTATCCTCCGGGGGGGGACCGTCTCCGAGGTTCGGACTCGGGGGAGTCCGATGGGACACACCGAGTCCGAAAAGAACCAGGTGACTCTTTGTCCTCGGATTCCCAGGCTGACTCCTCGGAGGAGGAGTCGAGCGGCTCCGGTCAGGCGGGCATCGATGCCGTTCACCCCGACGCCGAGGGAGTCGGCGTCGACGACCTCGGTCCCGAACGGGAGGCTGAAGGAGACCGCAACCGAGGATCGACTCGAGCCCTCATGGACTCGAGGATCGGCTCGGTCTCCGGGGTCGACTTGGACATCGACATCCCGGTGGTCAGGGCAGAAGCACCGGCGAGGCCAGCGATCAATGCCCGCTGCTGGTCCATGAAGGCAGTCAGACTGCTCTCCAAGGCCGTCAACCTGAGTTCGAGCTCAGGAGACCCCAGCAGCCCCGACTCGGGCCCCAACGGCATCGGGCCCCGACGTCGGCTCCTTCGGAGGCGAGTCCACGAGGACAACAGTACTCACGTGAGCGGGCGAGTCCATCTCGAGACGAGGATGTTTGGAAGGCCTCTCCATCTCCGAGGACCCGGGACGGGAATCGGGGCTATGCGACCTGGCCCTCGAGGAGCCAGGAGCGTCCACCGACCCCGCCCTCACGGGTTTCTTCTTCCGATGATGTTCCCAGGTAGGAGACCCCCGTTCAGAGGAACTTCGACGATGCTCAGGACCAGAGTCCCGAGACGTCGAAGCCTCTGACGAGGTCCGAGCCTGGCCGGAGTCAGAGAAGATACGTTCCCGTTGATGCTGCCGACTCAACGCTTTTGAGGACATTTTGCCACACGGACCACAGATCATCGGGTCATGATCGGGTCCGAGGCAGCGGAGGCAGTAGTCGTGTGTGTCGGTAAGAGACATGAGCTTCTTACACCAATCACACTTCTTAAACCCGCTGGCAGCCATCGGGGGAAAAGGGCCCCTGCGAGGTCAAAATACAGGGCTGCCAGTGAAAAAGAAAAAAAGGCGGCGAAATCTGTCACGAAGGACAAAAAACCGAAAAATAAAGAACGGACTCGCAACCGGCGTCGCGGGTCCGGGCGGGCGGGAAAAGAAACCGGCGTCGAACCGAGAAAAAAGACAAATAAAATCAACTTTTCTAGCGGGGAATTACAAACGTCTGTAGGGCTCCGCGGAAAAAAGAAGACTGAGCAAGATGGCACCCTTGGGCGGGAAGAGGACCGCGCATGCGCGCTGCAATTCCCAAAGGCTTTCTTTGAAAGCTGGGGAAAATTGCTCCGCGAGGGCTCCATCGGCGCCGACGTCACCCATCAGTGAGGACTGACTTCCTGCTTGGTCCTGGAGAATACCCTCTACAACTAGCCCAAAACACAGTAGCTAGAACCATATTGGCAAAATCTCAACAGGTTCACTTTACCCTACTCCTCAAACAGCTTCACTGGCTTCCCATCACAAGCAGGATCAAGTACAAAATCATTCTACACACCCACAAAATTCTGAACAATCAGTGGATAACCTCTCCCCCTTAGTAGCAAAAGACATAAGAGAACTGCCACAATCAATAGACTGGAAAAACCCACTAACATACCCTCATGCAGTCAAAGAACCAACTGCAGGGCTTTTTGTCTATACGCCCCCTCCCTTTGCAACTCACTTTCACCACAATTAAGATCCATCCAGTTAACCAGCCAATTCCGTAAAAACCTAAAAACTCTCCTGTTCCTAGAGCATTATGGATCTAATACTGACTAAAGAACACCCGGCAGAGCAATAACCTCACCCCTTCGACAAACTGTAAATAGTTAAACCTTAAACGTTTGATGATTGTTTATCTGTTATAAGATATGTTCCATGTAATGTGCACCTTACTTTCAACTGTTAACATTTTTGCACTGTGCTCCCTGTAAACTGTCCTGACTAGTAGAAAGACGGTATAAAAAAAGATGCTAAATAAATAAATTCTAAACTTTTCTCTGACCAGTTCTCATAGGTCTAGGATGGGATGGTATCTCCCTATTTCCTTGGGGGTCAGGAAATATCTGGAATAAAATCCTTGCTCTCTTTGCTCTGATGGCACAAGCTCGATCGCAAGATCTGACAAGAGGGTAGTGGTTTCTCTCTGAAGCAGTTCCTGATGTAGAGGGTCGAGGTGATGCACCTTCAGAGGGGCAATTTGGAGGAAGGCTGAATAGATGCAATTTGTAACTGTTTTGGATGATCTGAAGAACCCGAGGTTTTGAGGGGGGGATCTTTAAACAAAAGGAGTAAATCTGCCCCCGACTGGAGGGTCTTCCACTGCAGTTACTGGTAAAGTGGCTATGCTCCGACGGAATCAGTCAAAACCTTACCCCAGGCTTTCGCTGAGGAGCAGGTTGTGGTCAAGAAGCCTGCTTGGGATGGGAGGTTTGGGACCCAGGAAAGTACCTATGCCTTCAGGAATAATAGATCCTTTTCTTGCCCCCTCCTTGGTACCTCCTGTGATAGGAGGCCGGCTCGAACGTGTGCCTTGAGGGATTATGAAGGGTGATGTACTGCTTTTCGATAAAACCAGCCTTCTTTTCGACCTGTTCTCCAAAGAGATTCTCTCCACAGCACAGCATGTCAGCAAGCTTATCCTGCACAGACTATTCCAGGTCTGAACTGGAGTCAGGCAGGTCTCTGAGTGCCAACACCCAAGCTCTCAATGCTGTTTCGAAGGTTTCATAGGTTGCACGGACCATGAACTTTGAGCAGTCCTTGCTGTGACCCACTAGGGAATGATACTGTTACAATTTCTTTGGAGGGAGATACTGGGACCAGATCAGCGAGGTCACACATGATGTTCTTCAAAAACATGTCCATATAGAGCTCGTAAGAAGCCAAGAGGGCTATGAACATGGAACTCTGAAAATATCTTTTCCTCAAAGAGTCCAATGTCCGAACATCCCTCCCTGGGGGCACCAAGGAACAAGTTGTGGAACTTTTGGATTTCTTAAGGGCAGATTCAAACACCAATAGTGCAGAAGCTGGGGCTTCTCAAATCCGGGAGCCTTCTAATTCTAAACATGGAGTCAAGCCTTCTACTGACTGGAGGGGGGGGGAGGGGTTCTTCCAAATTCTCATCTGTAGTCTGAAGGATGTGGTGCATGGGCACTTTGAATGCTTCTTTAGGTGCTGAGTACTGAAGGATCTCCAACTCTTGCGCCCTGGGCTCATCCTCAGTCATGTCCCTGACAAAATCTTGGAAGGCCGTATCTTCAGGAGGTGACTTGCACTGCTCATGAGGAGGAGAAGGGTCCGACGGGAGCTCTGGAGACCTGTCCTGTGACAAGTCTTCGGACTCAAAATCAGTGAACCAGCTTTCTGTCAGACTCAGAGAGGAAATCAAAGTACTTCTGAGTCTCTGCTGACCCAGGGGAATCGGGAGCTCCTTCGGGAGTGATGATGCATAGAAACATTACAGCAGAAAAAGACCATATAGTCTATCTAGTTTGCCCTTCCATATCAACTACAATAGTCCCCTTTTTTCCTTTAGAGATCTTCTGTTTTTCCCAGGCTTTCTTGAATTCAGATACTTTCCTCCTCGCTACTACCTCCATTAGGAGGCTATTTCATGCATCTGTCACTTTTTGTAACAAAATATTTCAGCATATTACTACTGAGTTTATCCCCTTTTACCCTCATCCTATGTCACCTCATAGCAGAGCTTGCTTTCAATCGAAAGAGGCTCTCCTCTTATGATATGCATTTATACCACGAAGATATTTAAATGTCCTATCTCATCTATCGTGGAAACAGCCTTCTTCAAGGGCTACTGGCTGTAATGCTGTGTAAGAAAATGTATGAACATAAGATCCATCAAGCCCAGTATCCTGTTTCCAACAGTGGCCAATCCAGGTCAGAAGAACCTGTCAAGTTCCCAAGAAAGTACAGGTTCCACAGTGCTTGTCCCGGGGTAAGCATATTTCCCTGGTTTTCTTTAATAAAGATTTACGGAGCTTTCTTCCGGAAACTTGTCCAAACCTTTTTTAAACTCAGCTACACCAACAGCTTAAAAAAACATAAGAATAAGATATGCCATACTGGGTCAGACCAAGGTCCATCAAGCCCAGTATCCTGTTTTCAACAGTGGCCAATCTAGGTCACAAGTACCTAGCAGTTTCCCCAGAAGACACAGGTTCCACAATATTTGTACTGGGACAAGCAGTGGATTTCCCGGGTCCACTTTAATAATGGTTTATGGACTTTTCCTCCAGGAACTTGTCCAAACCTTTTTAACCCTTTGAAAGCCTACTTTAAATTTTTAATCCACATTCTGCATCCGGGTTAATTTTTGCATATTTCAGGAAAATTGTACCCGTCTTATTCAATATGTTCTAATAGTGATTTTCCTTCTGCTATAGTCATGTATTATATACCATTTGATAGGAATATTTAGTCAGAATTTTTGATCCCGAGAGTTTTGGGCTCAGCCTGGAAAGGGTTTAAACCCAGCTACACTAACAGCTTTTACTACATCCTCCGGTAACGAAATCCAGAGTTTGATTATGCATTGAGTGAAAATAATATTTTCTCTTATTAGTCTTATATGGGTTACACTGTAGCTTCATTATATGTCCCCTACCCCTTTCTACATTTTGATGGCATAAACAATCAATTTACGTTTATTTGTTCCACTCCATTCATTAATTTATAGACCTCTATCATATCTCCCCCTCAGCCGTCTCTTTTCAGGTTGAGGAGCCCTAACCTTTTTAGCGTCTGCTCATATGGGTATCCTTCCATCCTCTCTACCATTTTGGTGGCTCTTCTCAAGTACCTTTTCTAATTCTACCATATCTTTTTTTTTAAGGTACAGCGATCATAACTGCACACAATATTTGAGGTGCGGTCTGTGACGTAGAAGCCTCTCAAGAAGCTATAGAAACAGGTAGTGATCCGGTGAAGAGAACCGGTACTGCAAGAGGATGCAGGATTTTCTCTTCAGAGAGAAAAAAACACAGAGCTAATCAGGAACCACACCTCACCTCAGGGGAGGAGAGAAGCCAAGTCCCTGATTGGGCACGCCCAAGCAGGAGGCGGGCAGTGCAGTACACAGGCAGCTTGTTAAGCACTCAGAAACAGAGAGAGTCAGATTTAGATTCGGATTTGAAAGACGATGACGAGGAGGAAGAGTTGGAGAGAGAGCAGTTAGGCAGCTGTGATCCACTAAGAAGAAGACTGGACTCAGGAAGCAAGTACCTGGGAGACTCAGGGGCAAGGAGAATCTTCTGTGACCAGAAGGATTCAGGAGCACTGAGAGAACCAAGGCTACAGCACAGGCTTCGAGAGGACCAAGTTGAACCTTGGAACAGAAGGCAGAGGGACAGTGAATTACCCTGGAGAAAGCCACAGCACAAGGTACACAGTGGGTTTGAAGCAGCTAGCAAGTTTAACATTGGGAAGCCAGAAAGAGTAAAGGCTAACGTTAAAAGCCAAGACAAAGTCAGACAACATGGTAGCAATTGGTTGCAGTCTGAAAAGCATGTAAGCAGCCTAGGCTATTCTCACAAGCCAGCAGAAACCTATAGTAAGGGAACAGTTGAGTCTTATTACAGAGATGTGTGCCAAGAGAAGCCTGACCGTTCTACTTTTAACACACTGTTGAGAAACTCTCCACTCACAGCTGACGTTTTAAACCCAGCACTTACGTTTAGTGATAAGTGGGGGAAGGATAATTCAAACACGCAGAACTGTTGTCCTAGTAAAAGCAACATTGCTAATTATCAAGAGATAAGCAGTTTAAACAAACAGTTACCTGAAGGAGGAAGACATTATCAGCTTAGCCCAGGAAGAACGCAGGCTGAATTGCTTCTTAAAGATTTCAGAGAGTTCCTTGAAAGCAGGGCAGTTTCTTCCTCTAATGTAGCACAGCCCCCAAACAGCTGTGAAGAGGAAATGCCTTTAGTCTCTTCTCTACCGTTCACAGAGCCAGACATGCCAATGGACTGTTCAGCTTGTGTCATTGAGAAGGACATTTAATTGAAATGCTGTACAAAGTTATATGAAGCAATATAATAGAAGTTGCTGTATTGATTCCTATGCTGAAGAACTTATCAGAAGGGAATAAGTTAAAGCATAATTGTCTGCATACCAGGAGCATTGCTGTTTGCCAAAGTTTGTTTCTTCCGTTAGTAAAAAGGGTCACATGACAACTGAATGTGATCACAGAAGATAATGGACATTTAGCCTAGCAGTGCAATACCTTGTTTTGGTTTCTCACTCTTGTTTTGTGCTATTATACTTTATTTGCGTCTGTTTGCACTTGAACTGCAATGCGGAAATAAACCTCAAAGAAATTTTCTTTGCCTGCCTTACTACTTGAGCACACACAACTACAATTCTCAACCCTGAAGGGCATCAAAGGCCACCCCCTCCTGAAACCCTCAAGGTCCAGGGAGCAGGTGAGTGGCAGGTCTCACCATGGAACGATACAGAGGCATTATAATATCTTTTGTTTTATTCTCTATTCCTTTCCTAATGATTCCTAGAATTCTATTTGCTTTCTTGGCCGCCACTGCACAATGTGAAGGTTTCAATGTGTTATCCATGAAGACACCTAAATCTTTTTTCTAGGTGGTGGTTCCTAATGTAGAACTGTGATAGGCGATGGCCTAGTATGTAGCAGAGCTAGGTCTGAAGCCCTTTTTCCTGCTTTAAAATGTTATTGCTGATTTTGGAAAATTATAGAATGCTGTTAGCTGTTAGAAAGACATACTGTTCTATTCTGGTTTGATAACATGTTCTGTTCTCCTGGAGATAAGAGAATTAAATACCTTCTTACTGTTTATTGTTTAGATGTCTGATGTCTGCTTTAGTAGGAATGTCCTCCACGTATCTTTGCTAGATGTGCACTGACCTCGTAATTAGGATGAAAATATAGCAGAGAAGCCGAACAATGTAAGAATATTTTGTCTAGCATTATGAAGATTGTTTAGTGTTTTGAGCCAGGGCTAGAGATACATCTTAGCCTTGCTATGTTTGGCCTCGCTTTGTTTTGCTTTTGTTAAGAATGCTTCTGATATGCCTTCCACTATCTTTGTGGCTAACTGACCTTGCAAGAATAGCGAAATATACTGTATACTTTAGTAAAAGTATTATGTTTAGTGTTATGTCTAGTTGTTGACCCGTGGCTAGTAAGACCCAAGCAGGGGGAGCGAGTCCTGGGCCCGGTCAGAGATGTCTATTGGATGAGAGTAAGTGGGCCACTGTGGCCAATGAGGAGTTTTGCCTGTATTAGACTGGAGAAGAAAAGTATATAAACTGTCATTTTTCTGAGCTCTGTGCTCAGACCATTTTGAATGCTACTGCAATCTGAGTCTGTGCACATTAAATTGGCTTGAATCTTTGCCTGACTCCGGGTATTATTTATTGCATTCTTATCAGCTACTACATATTTCTGGTGCGTTGGGCCGGGAATGTGCGAGTGGGAGATGGTATGCAAGTGAATATGCCCCATCTCGCCTCACAGGTTTGGTCCGGCTGGAGCTGAGCCTGACTGACCGCAGGAGGGTCTCTGGCGCCCCTGGTCCTTTTGTATCAGAGGAGACTCCTCCTTGCCTCCGCAGGTTGCTGCTTCTGGCTGGCCAACACCTCGAACCCGAGGGGGTCCAGGATTCAACCCAAGGAGGGATTGGTTGCGCAGCGCATTAGCTACCGGATCCGGTGAGTATTGATTTTTCTGGTTCTTAGTCAGATAGCTTTGGGAAAGTCTCGAGACACTTCTGGTACAGTAACAGGTAAAGGAAGTCTGATCAACTTCCACGGGCGATCCTAGTACCCCTGCAAGTAGTGCGCGGGGCGAAACCATCAGCCCTTTCGGTTTCAGTAATTCTGGTTTGTCAGTCAGCCCGGGAATTCGGAATTTGGAAAATGCTAGCATGTTTGTCTGTGTGAAGAATGCTTGTGAAAAGGAGGAAGCGTTGGGAGTTTGTCTTTGTTATCTGTTGAAACCACGAGTTTCCCTTCTAGTATAAGGGTAGGATTATATTCCGTTGGGTAATTTGTGACACTTTACCGCATATGAAATAGTAAAAGTATAGTTAAGAAGAGTCACTGTAAAAGCAAGAAGCTGTCTCCCTCATTCAGCTGCAGCACAGAGTGAAACTGACAGGAGACGTGTTTGTGCAGAGGAATGTTTTAACCCTATGAAGGCATGTTTTCAACGTTCTGCTGCTGGGCTAATGGGTGCTTATTTTAAGGAATTATACCTGTTTTTATTCAATATTTTGTAATAGTGATGTGCCTTCTGCTATGGTCATGTATTATATATCATTTAATAAGAATGTTTAGTCAGGATTGTGGATCTCGATAGTATTGTACTTAGCCTGGAAAGGGTTACATTCCTACTCGAATTCCTGTGCAGATTAAGTGAGCAGAAATCATGTAGGGCTCAGGTTTCAATAGGAAAGGATGCTTGTATTTTCCCTTTGCCCTACGAAGCTGAGGTTATGAACACTGACAGGACTCTGCAGATCGCAACTTGAAAGTGCTTTGAATCCTGAGTGAATGAGGGGTTAATCTTATTGTTAATAAAATAAACTAGGAAGGAAAATGTGTATGTGAATTCTAGATGTCCACCCGCTTTATGGAAAATGTATCCAGAATGAATGTCTTTTTGAATCTCTGCTTCCTAAAGACTGTAAAATTGAAAGTAATTTCTTTTGTAAAGCCAAGCTGATTACGGCTGGCAGTTAGTTTTTGCCAAGTAATTTTATTCCAGTTATACGTAACAGCTATGTAGTCGTCATGTTATGAACTATAGTTCTTTCTGTTAGGATTTGTTATTATAACATGTTGCAGAAGTGTAGTTTTCTATTGTAAGGACTCTATCTAGATTGTTCCTCTGTCTTTTGACAAGCACATGTGGGGGCTACAGTCCACCACTGACACTGCAGGCAGGGATTCATTTTACCAGTTCAGAGTCACCCACAGTCAGCGCCCGAGAACATGAAGTGGAATCCAAATAGTGCAGGCAGCCCTCACTATATGCCCCATGAAATCCAGCAGCCCAGGAGAATTTGCGCCTGGTAAATGCAGTTTTTGTCAAGTCAGTCCCAGGGAGATATAAAACAGAACTTGCAGAAACGGGATGGATTTGCGGGCATGAATACAGCACTATTAAGTTGTTTAGAATGTCTGAATTGTGTAGATAATGTGACAGAGAAAGTGAATGTAAGATGGCAAAGAGAGCAGTTCTTCTTGCTGATACTTTAGTTGAATGATGTGGAGGAAGTTTTCCTAATCGAAGGAGCTGGATTGATAGTGTTGACTGTTCCCCGAGAAGAAGAGTAGCGGTTCTATAGTGCATCTCCAATCAGGCCAGCAAGTTCCTGTATACTTACCAGCATTGCAGCCCCACCTGGAGTATGGGCAGAGAATAATCCACCTGGCCTAGCAAAGAATATAGCTCCTGTACTTGTTACCCTTAAGCCAGGAGCAGAACCAGTGCATGTGCGTCAGTATCCCCTCCTGAGACCAGCAATTGAAGGCATTCATCGCCATTTGAAGAAATTATTGCAGTATGGACTTCTCAGAGAATGCCAGTCACCCTGGAACACCCCCCTTCTCCCAATCAAGAAGCCTGGGACAGGTGACTACCGCCCAGTGCAGGATCTACGTCGAGTGAACAGTGCAGTTGAAACCATACATCCAGTAGTACCAAATCCTTACACCCTCCTGGAACTGATTCCAGCAGAAGCCACTCATTTCACTGTTTTGGACTTAAAAGATGCCTTTTTTTCTGTATACGCCTGACAGAGGCCAGTCAGTTTTTGTTTGCATTTGAATGGGAAAACCCTACCACAGGACGGCGAGGGCAACTTACTTGGACTCTATTACCACAAGGATTTAAGAACTCACCCACTATCTTCAGTGCAGCCCTCAGCCAAGATTTGTCAAGCTACTCTGTGATTCCGGGAAAAAAAGAATTTTGCTTCAATATGTAGATGATTTGCTCATAGCCACCAATAACAAATCTGATTGTATTCAAGCTACAAGTGACCTCTTGCACCATTTGAATGAAGCTGGCTACAAGGTTTCCAGAGCCAAGGCGCAGCTGTGCCAGACAGAAGTGAAATATTTAGGGTTCCACCTGTCTAAAGGAACCCAGACATTAGGACTCGAGCGAAAGGAAGAAGTATGCCGCATCCCAACCCCCACTACTAGGAAGCAGGTGCGAGCTTTCTTGGGAGCTGCAGGCTACTGCCGAATATGGATACCAAATTTTGCACTCATGGCGAAACCCTTGTACCAAGTCACACAAGGAATTTATTTATTTATTTAACAAGTTTTTTATACCGCCTTTTCCTTCAATCAAAGCGGTCACAAGAAATACAAGGTATAAACAAGGGAAACAAACAGTATAGACATGACAACATATGGTAATGTAGGAAAAATAACAAGGGTTAACAAAATAGTGGATTATTTATAAAATATATACAATAGATGAATGGAACGATCTCCCTTGGAATGGGGCCCAGAACAAGATAAAGCATTCAAATCATTAAAAACAGCATTGATGTCATCCCCAGCCTTGGGCCTACCAGATGTGCAGAAACCATTTCGTCTATATGTCCATGAATCAAGTGACCTGTGGCCTACCTGTCGAAACAATTGGATCCTGTTGCCAAAGGCTGGCCACCTTGCCTGAAAGCTGTAGCAGCCACAGCCCTCTTAGTGAGCGAAGCTGACAAACTCACCTTAGGACAAAACCTTCAAGTTACTGTACCACACTCTGTTTTAACCCTGATGGAACATAAAGGAAGCCATTGGCTCACTAATGCCCGAATGTTAAAATATCAAAGTATGCTATTGTGAGAATCCTAACTTGCAATTAAGTGTCAGCCAAACTCTAAACCCAGCCACCCTATTGCCCATCGGTCCAGGCCCTCCTGACCATGATTGCTTGGAAGTAATGGACATTGTGTACTCAAGTTGTCCAAACTGCCCAGAGGTTTACCTGAAGTGGCCCAGGTTCTTCCTATAGCCCTTCATAGGATATACTTAGCCCCTGCCCCTAAGTCTTTAGGAGTTTCCCCTTTTGAGATTCTGTAGCCTATTGTATAGAGAGTAAAAGGAGATGTGTGACAGATAGGATCTGAAATTACTAGATAAGCACTATTGGTTTTAAGTTCTGTTTTGCAGGGTCTTCATGCGTGAGTACGAGATCAGCCCATCCAAACCCCTGCATCCTTTCAAGTCTGGAGCCTCGGTGTGGGTGACAGAGTAGAAGAAGACACCGCTGGCGCCGTATTGGAAAGGGCCATATGTCGTCTTATCAACCCCAACAGCAGTTAAAGTGGCCGAGATCGACTCCTGGATCCACCACAGTCGAGTGAAACCAGCCACAGTTCCTGAGAGTTGCCCCTGGACCTGGCTCGCTAATCCTGCATCACCGTTGCGACTCACACTGCGAAGAAAATATCTGTCATCGTAAGAACTTTACCAACTTGCTCCTGGACGTCAAGGGAACAGACGTCCTCCAGTTTTGCATTCCAGCAGCCGCTTCTGAACTTGGTCGTGGACTTCCATAAATGATCCTGAGACTCCATTGCGCCTCACCCTACGGCAACAGCCACGGACCTAAGACTTATTGGTCCCTCGGAAACTGCACTATTTCAAGACTGTTTGTTTATCCGAAGGTAAGCCTCGCATCTGGAGAAAGCTGAAATCATCAGAAATAGACTGTGTTGTGTTAAGAAATTGAGTCTTCTACGAGACTGTGTTCAAATGCTCTGAAAAAAAACCCGAAAAAAAAAAACCAACCTGTTTTGATCTCCTAAAAAGTGAACTGCTCTAAGGAGGCAATAATAGCCTGAGAGACTGTACTATGATATTTTAAGAACCTGAGACGTCCCAGAGGACAGTGATACTTTGGAATCTACAGCCCTACTCCTGCCACAAAGCTGGTAGGTCTACGTACGGCAGAAGCTTGAGGACCTACAATCAACGCTACGTCTGCTACCTGTTGTGGATGCCGACAGTTCCACCAATTTTCCAGAGACTATGCTCATTATGAATTCTTATTATTGCTTCATTCTGGCGGCAGCCTTGGGGTGCTTTGAATTGACTCTTGCCCTACTTCCCTGTGCAGCCTGCAAACCTAGTATTTGCACAACAGGGAATACCCGGACTTGTCTCAACCCCCGCCAGAATCTTTCCTCTCCTGTTATGGGAACTGCGATGGAACAATGAGAATGGAGCCCCTTTTGATTGCTACTCGCCAGCTCTCAGAACCCAGATTTTTTGGACTTTAGTACATGTGTTGCTAATTTTCAAACATGTGCTACCTACCTTTTTGACATGTACTGCTACCGACCTCTGATACAGGTGCTGCTATTAATAGGAATGGTTCTTATTTTTGTGGGTCATGAGAACGGGCCTATTGCTATGATGAACAGTATATATGTCATTTGTTCCTCCTATGTCTCCTGCCCCTCCGCTTATACACTAGGCATGCTATATGATTTGACAAAGATACTTGTATCAAATGTATTATTGATTGTGGCTGTTTGATTATGTATCCCATGTTTCCTCCCCTTATGCTTACGTATATTAGACTTAACGTAAGGCAGCTACACGAATCCTAGCAACGTAGGGCTACTACCCTATACCACACAATGATCCCTCCACCCTAGTATGGCATACTATATGTGTGATTTGATTCTCACCCTTTCTCGCTTGTGGGTGTGAATAATCAAAAGGAGGGAATGTGATAGGCGATGGCCTAGTATGTAGCAGAGCTAGGTCTGAAGCCCTTTTTCCTGCTTTAAAATGTTATTGCTGATTTTGGAAAATTATAGAATGCTGTTAGCTGTTAGAAAGACATACTGTTCTATTCTGGTTTGAGAACATGTTCTGTTCTCCTGGAGATAAGAGAATTAAATACCTTCTTACTGTTTATTGTTTAGATGTCTGATGTCTGCTTTAGTAGGAATGTCCTCCACTGTATCTTTGCTAGATGTGCACTGACCTCGTAATTAGGATGAAAATATAGCAGAGAAGCCGAACAATGTAAGAATATTTTGTCTAGCATTATGAAGATTGTTTAGTGTTTTGAGCCAGGGCTAGAGATACATCTTAGCCTTGCTATGTTTGGCCTCGCTTTGTTTTGCTTTTGTTAAGAATGCTTCTGATATGCCTTCCACTATCTTTGTGGCTAACTGACCTTGCAAGAATAGCGAAATATACTGTATACTTTAGTAAAAGTATTATGTTTAGTGTTATGTCTAGTTGCTGACCCATGGCTAGTAAGACCCAAGCAGGGGGAGCGAGTCCTGGGCCCGGTCAGAGATGAGAGTAAGTGGGCCACTGTGGCCAATGAGGAGTTTTGCCTGTATTAGACTGGAGAAGAAAAGTATATAAATTGTCATTTTTCTGAGCTCTGTGCTCAGACCATTTTGAATGCTACTGCAATCTGAGTCTGTGCACATTAAATTGGCTTGAATCTTTGCCTGACTCCGGGTATTATTTATTGCATTCTTATCAGCTACTACAGAACCTTGCATTGTGTAACCAGGTTGTTCTTTCTTAGGTGCATAACTTTGTACTTGTCCACATTAAACTTCATCTGCCATTTGAACGTTCAGTCTTCCAATTTATTAAGGTCCTCTTGCAAATTTTCACAATCCTCTTGCATTTTAACAATTTTGAAAAATTTTGTCTCATCTGCAAATCTGATCATCTCACTCGTTATTCCCATTTCCAGGTCATTTAAGTATATGTTTTCAAGCAGCAGACTCAGCACAGATCCCCGGAGTACTCCACTATTCACCTTTCTCCATGGGGAAAATTGGCCATTTAGCCCTATCCTCTGCTTTCTATCTTTTAACCAGTTCCTAATCCACAACAGTACACTGCCTCCTATCCCATGACTTTTTAATTTCACCAAGAGTCTCTCATGAGGGACTTTGTGAAAGGCTTTCTGAAAATTCATATATACGACATCGACCAACCCACCTTTGTCTATCTGTTTATTTACACCTTCAAAAAAATATAACAGATTAGTAAGACCTTCCCTGGCTAAAGCCATGTTGACTGTCTCCCATTAAACCATGACTATCTACATGTTCAGAAATTTTGGTCTTAATAATGATTTCTATCATTTTTCTTGGTACAGACGTCAGGCTCACAGGTCTGTAGTTTCCCAAAATCACCCCTAGAAGCCTTTTTAAAAATTGGCTTTACATTGGCCATCCTCCGATCTTCAGTATTACTTATGATTTTAACAATAGATCATGGATTAGTAATAGTAGGTCTGTAATCTCATTTTTCAGTTCTTTCCACACTCTTGGATGTATACCATCTGCTCAAGGTGATTTGGTACTCTTCAGATATTAAGAAGAATTGGGCCAAGGACAGATCCCTGGTGGCATACTACTTGGTAACATTCTTCTCCTCAGGGTGAGCTCAATTTACCTGTACCCTTTGTCGCCTCCCACTCAACCAATTTCTAACACAGTCACTTAACTTTAGGGCTCTCCTTTGGCCCTAGATGTGGTGTACTTAGATTTCAGTAAAGCCTTTGACACCATTCTGCACAGGCGACTTATAAAAAAACTGAGCATCCTAGGGATGGAGTTATTCTATAGCTTTAAAATTAATTTTTAATAGTGCCACTCCTCCTCCCCTTGCTTTCCTGAATAAAGTATAGTCCGGTCTAATTACAACCCAGTCATGGCTGTCCATGAACCATGTCTCCATAACTGCCGCTAAATCCAAGACAGCCTCTTTCAAAAAAGCCTCAACATCTTGGATCTTATTTCCCATCCTACAGGTATTTATGCTCACTGCTTTCCAGATGCTGCCCCTTTTACCAATTTGTACAGTGGTATTTAATGTTTCACTTACCTGGGGGCTTTCTTCACCCATCCCCAACGAAACTAGTTTAACACTAGAAGCCCCAAAGTGCATCAATTGACGCAAAAGCATCTTCGAAGCTGTATACCAGCGCCACTGCTAGAACCATGCCAGTTATGTTCCATGACTTTGTTAGCGAGGTCAAGATGTTCAAATATGTGAATCGAAAATTAATGACAGATGCGCCACCTAGCGGGAAAATGACTGTATACCTAGAAGCCCCAAAGTACGGCAATTGACGCAACCAAGAAAATTGAATGGTTTTCACAAGTTTCATACGACGACTAACATAAGAACAGTGTTAACTAAATGTAAAAGTAACTGCAAAGTCCATGTCAGTTAACAAACAAGATAAGCATGTATGCCTGCACAACCTGTAACATGTAGATCAACGTTTGAATCTGATTTTGCACCAGCACATCTAGGCACTGCTGTCTTCCTACAAGGTCTCTGCATTCTGTAAATAGAATCGTAGAAAAAAAATGAATACAATTTCAGGGAGGAAGCGATATGCTAAAAGTTCTGGAGTGTCGGCCTGTTCTAGGGCGTGTTCGAAAGTCACGACATTGTACATACCTGTGTAACAGAGTAAATTTCGGTTTTAAATCAATCACTGTTTACAGTTTTACTCCGACATTACAAAACAAACACACGATGATGTCATGTAATGACGTCACATACTGCACGTATTTAACAAATAAGTAACTTCAAATTAATTCACATCTGCATTTCATGCTAAATGCAGTCGTCGTGGTAATGCGTCAATTGACGCACTTTGGGGTTTCTAGGTGAAGTGCCTTTTGGGGCTTCTAGTGTTAAAGCCCTCTTCAGTAGGTTAACCAGTCTGCTGCGGAAAACACTTTGACCCTTCTGGATAGGTGGATGCCATTTCTGCTCGTCTAGACTAATGCTAGTCTAGACTTCAAAGGTGCACTGGACTCCGAAAAGCTAGTGAGAGATATCAGCCAGGCAAGCTCTGGTGTCGGGATCCTTCAATGCCCCGATGTCGATGCCTCTACCGTGGGCATAGCGTGCGTCTCGGGGATTAGTTGTATGTTTGCTGATGTCGATGCAGATGACGTTGAAGCACTGGCTTGCTGTATAGCCAAGAGCATTGTGATACATATCTCGAGAGCCTGCAGAAGACATTTCTCCATACCTGCCGACTCCGAAGGCTGTGGGGCCTCAGCAACTTTGACCGATGTACCCGGAATCTGTACAGGGTTATCGGCGGCTTGGTCTTGGCTGTCAGTAGGATGTCACTACCCCTCAGATATCCTTGAGGGTGAGCTCTCCTCTCTTTGGAGCAGCTTAGAGGGGCACTCCTGCAGATCCTCATTGCTCTCGACGCTGTCCCTTTAGGGGCATCGAACCTGAAGCACCATAGCCTTCACTTGGCGCTCGGCATGGTCTCCCTTCAGTGTTGATGAAGATGAAGCCAAATCCTTCCTCATCCTCGGGTAGAGATCAATTGATGGCCAATACTCCAGGGCACTATGGGTGCTTGGCTTAGAGTGGGCTCGAGAATGCCTTGATGCCAATGCACTGCCAGCGTCCAGTGCAGCTTTGGAAGCCACTGAGATGGGCGCTGTCAATGCTGATGGATTGGACTTGTGAGCGCCAAAAAGTGATTCATGCTGTTTCTTTTGATCCTTGAATCCTCTTTTTGTCATTTGCAAACACAAATTACAAGAAGAGGGCTCCCGGGCACTGAAGGCACCAACTGTGGGTATCCGTGGTAGATATGATCCTCGAGCATCGGGAACACTTTTCAAACCTGCCGGCCGATTCTTGGGACATCTCATCTGGAAAAATAGCTGTGATGAAATCAAATGGCTCTATCTTGAAAAAGAGATCTACAGCCGGAGCACTGGTGCCGTGGAAAAGAAAGGAAACTTAAAAGCAAAAAAGCAGAGAGACGACAACAGGAAGAAAAAGAAACAGAAAACCCTATGAGGCGGCAGGGTCCCCCGAAAGGAGAAAAAGTTATCAGAGTGGTGTAGATGACGGGAAAAGCATCCATTGGGCTCCACGTAAAAACAAATTTTCCTAAATGGCACCACGGTGACAGGTGGCAAGATGGCACATGTGTGTGGTGGAACCTCCCAAAAGCTTCCACTAGTAGCTGGGGAGCGTTCCCACGTGGGCTCCATCTGATGACGTCACCTATACATGAGGACTTCATTCCTGCTTGTTCAGGGAGAATCAGATGTATTGGCAGGGCTATCACTTCTTTGGTTGCACTGCAGAATGGATTGAAAATCTTTTTTGTTTTGCTGGGGTTAAACTTGTGGATAGAGCCAAGGCTCCTGAGATTTTTTTGTAAGAATTTTGAATAGGAGTATCCTTCGTTTGACATATTTGAAAGCATTTCATTAGGTTGCTGTTTTAGGAATGGGACATCCTTATTATTGTGGAGCTGCTGCCAATGCTGTGAACAGGTAATGCTCTTGGGGGAAACCATACATCCCTCTTAGAAGTCTTGAGTATGGAAAGTTTCTAGGGACTAGCACATGTATGAATGGACGGGGTGTTGAAAGGGAGGGAGTCGGTGATTGAGAAGGCAGTTCTGTTACAGTAGTTGGGAGGGCACCCAAGGTAGCATCTGGTATACTGTACAAAGTTTGATAAAAGTTGAAAAAGAATGGTATGGGAAGTGGAGACAGGATTTTCTGGCAGAGACTTTCATTCTCTGGTGCCACTGACATGTCAGAAGGCAGGGTGGCATCTATTGGCACTGTGAAATAGGATGTTTGCAGGATGTGCCAGAAGGTCCATGGCAGCTTTTCTGTGCCTGGCCTGTAATGAGAGATCTCTGAATGCCTCTTCTTCTGTTTACGATTCGAAGAGGGTGCATCTCGGATTGGTTATATTTTGACCGGCTATGTGGATGCTGTCCTGTGCTTAGAGTTACTCTTACCTAAGGTGAAGGTCAAGGGGGCTGACTTTGCATGAGCTGTATCAAATTTCTTTTGGGCAGACAGAATATCTGCTATGATAGAAGCAGGTGTCTCATTCCTGTGGTGCTGATGTCAGGAGGGAAACTGCTCCTGATAGTGTGGCATTTACCATTAGTCAGTTCTGGGACTAACGGGATTCGAACAGCTGATGGCAGCTATCCTGAGCTGAATGCCAAGATGATCGCAGTGATGCAGGAACTGGTCACTCCCAACAGTTGTTTTTGTTGATTTTTTTTCTGCTGTAGCAATAGCTTGTTGGTGACTTTTTTTTTTTAAAGTTGTGAAGCGAAGCATGAGTGGAGGAGGGCACAGTTTGCACAGAACCACGAAAGGCAGAGGCTACAGAGAGCAGGCAGGCGATGGCGAGAATAAGCAAAGGTGCTCAGAAGTCTCAAACACTTCTCCTGGCTAGAGGAAGGCTCTGCGCACACAGACCCTTTCCACGTAGTCACCATCAAGTGTGGCTGGCATGGAAACTGCCTGTTTATGGAGAACAATGTTGTACACAGAAATAATTGTTTTTTTTTTTGTTTTGTTTTTTTACTGAAGACGATGTAGAAAACGTACCCATGCCAGAAATAATATTCAAAAGTGATGTATCAAAAGAACTGAAACAAATCTCGATAAATCGGGAAGATGTAATACAGTTATTTGATAAAGAGCAGCAAATCACCTGGACCAGATGGCATACATCTCAGGGTGCTGAAAGAACTGAAATATCAAATTGCAGACCAACTTTTAGTGGAGGAGTGATAAGGGCAGCAGCCTAGAGCCAGAAAAGACCAGGCTTCAAATCCCATTGGCACACCTTGTGACCTTGGACAAGCCACTTAACCCTCCATTGCCTCAGGTACAAACTTAGATTGTGAGCCCTTCGGGACAGGGAAATACATACTGTACCTGAATGTAACTCGCCTTGATTTTCTCCTGGAAAGGCGTGAGTTAACTACTCCTCTCAACTAGCCTTAAAATCATCTGTAGTACCTGAAGATTTGGAGAGTGGTCAAAGTCATGTCAATTTTTAAAAAGGGTTTCCATGGGTGGTTCAGGAAACTACAGACATAAGAACATAAGAAATGCTATACTGGGAACTAACACTTAGTAAAGGCTGGTATGCTACACAGATCCCAGACCTGTGCTTCTAAGGTAATCTGTGAACAATTTTCTGGGTGATTCACACAGCCCTTGCTTTGATAGAGGGAGCATTTCAAATTGCCTTTTTGATATGCCACTTGGCTTTAACACTTATTTAAAGCAATGCCACAGGTCTCTTGCCCCCTACCTAGAAGGCCTCTTTGTAAAGAACTCAAGAAACAATCTATTCCTTTCTGTTCAAGGAATATTGACCCTGTTTTTCCTTTTATGTTAAGCTATATTCTGATTTGATTTAAACGAAAGCTCTCTGCTGATACAGCATAGAAACTCACCTGTAACAGGTGATCTCCGGAAACAGCAAGAATTTAGTCCTCACATATGGGTATCGTCGGTACCGACGGAGCCTGCGCAGGAACGCTCCCCAGTGTCCAATTAGAAAGCTTCCCACAGCGCCTGCGTGCTGCCTTCCCGCCTTTCCCAACTGCCTCTCTCCAGTTGAGTTTTAAAGCTGAGACAAAGAGAGAGAGAGGGAAAGGAAAGAGATAGAGAGAGAGATACAACTTCTAGGGGAGGTGGGTGGGTTGTGAGGACTAATTTCCTGCTGTTCCTGGAGATCACCTGTTACAGGTGAGTAATTATGCTATCTCCAGGAACAAGCAGGAATGTAGTCATCACATATGGGGACTCCCTAGCTTTAGGTGCCAGAGAGAGACCCCAGAAGTTGTGTCCCTGAACAGGGCTGCACTTCCCCCCATGGATCTCTGGCATCCTACCAGGGATGGCGGGTAGGAGTTGATTAGGTATGGAACAGGTGTTGGAAAACAGCCTGATCAAACAAGGCATCCCGGTGGGAGTCCTTATAAAAGCAGTAATGGGCTGTGAAGGTATGAACCGAGGCCCAAGTGGCTGCTCGACACATGTCGTCGATAGACACAGAGTGCAGATGAGCCATTGAGGCCGGCATGGCTCTCACATTGTGAGCTGTGACATGGCCTTCCAGAGAAAGGTTCTTACTCTGATAGGCGAAGGAAATACACTGAGCAATCCAGTTAGACAGTGTTCTCTTGGAGACTGGAAGTCCCAAATGAGAAGGATCAAAAGCAACAAAGAGTTGAGAGGACTTTCTATGTTTGCTGTGTTCTTTGTAAGTAAAAAGCTAAAGCTCTTTTACAGTCCAAGGTATGAAGATTCCTCTCTGCATTTGATGCATGAGGCCTTGGAAAAAACACAGGTAGGTAGACCGCTTGGTTCAGATGAAAAGGCGAGACCACCTTTGGCATAAAGTGTGGATGAGTCCTAAGGACTACCTTGTCATGATGGAACCTTGTATAAGGTGGATCAGCTACTAGTGCTTGCAACTCACTAATGCGGCGTGCTGATGTGATTGCAATGAGAAAGATAACCTTCCAAGAAAGGAATTTCAAAGAGGTAGTAGCTAAAGGCTCAAAAGGTGGCTTTCATGAGCTGCCCAAGAACCAGGTTTAAGTCCCATGCCACCGGTGGTGGCCTAATGGGAGGCTTAGTTAGAAAAAGGCCTCTCATGAATCTTGCTATAAGAGGATGAGAGGATTTAGAGCAGGGGTGGGCAAACATTTTGACTAGAGGGCTGCAATGGGTTCATATATTGGACCCGGGGGCCGGACCAAGAGTAGATGGACGGTGTGTATGTGTGAATTAATATAAATTTAAATTTGTAACATTAAATGTTTAGATTAATTTAAGGTAGAAAAGCATAAAAAGAGTTATTTTACAAAACTTTTATGCAATGTATTTCTTTCATAAAATAGTACCTTCAATTTTAGTGGCCGTAGTTTGCCCATCCCTGCACTAGACCATGCCTCCCTACTTCCTTCTGTGGGTGGGTCTTTTGGTTTCTGAAGCGTGGCAGCCAAAGTGGGGGCTGTCCCACCCGCTTCATCCGAAAAGATGGGGTGGGCAAGATATGAGCGAGATTTAAGATTCTGAATCACCTCACATGAATCTGCAGCTATTGCGTGCCGAAGCGTCAGGAAGTGGGCTATCCAGATCCTCCCAAGTGACCAGCCCATTTCCTGTCCTAGACCCCCCATAGCACATTACCAGTCCTAACCCCCCATCACCCCATTTCCAGACAGCCCCTATCAGCCCACAGCCCATTGCCAGTCTTAACCCTCCCATAGCCCATTACCAGTCCTAACCCCCCCATCAGCCCACAGCCTATTGCCAGTCTTAACCCCCCCATAGCCCATTACCAGCCCTAACCTCCCCATCAGCCCACAGCCCATTACCAGTCTTAACCCCCACCATAGCCCATTACCAGCCCTAACCCCCCATCACCCCATTTCCAGACAGCCCCCCCCTCCAATCAGCCCACTGCCAGTCTTAACCCCCCCAATAGCCCATTTACATTCCTAACCCCCATCACCCCATTTCCAGACAGCCCCCCTCAGCCCATTGCCAGTCTTACCCCCCCCCCATCGCCAATTACCAGTCCTAACCCCCCCCCATCAGCCCTCAGCCCATTGCCAGTCCTAACCCCCCCCCATCGGCTCACAGCCCACTGCCAGTTCTAACCCCCCCCCCAATCGGCTCATGGTAATTTAAATTAAAAAAAAAAGCTGGCCGCTGCGGCAGCATGGAGTGTCCCGCGGGGCCCCCCTCTGCCCGGCTGAACTCTCCTGGCGCGGCTGAAGCCCTCAGCTCCGACTTGCAGATACGCGAAGGGAGAGTGTCTCCCTCGCGTCTCTGTTAAGCCCGCAGGGGCTGATGGGAAATTCTGCCCCTGCGGGTTTAACAGAGACGCGAGGGAGACACTCTCCCTTCGCGTATCTGCAAGCCGGAGCAGAGGGCTTCAGCCGCGCTGGGAGAGTTCAGCCGGGCAGAGGGGGCCGGATTAAAAGGTCCGCCGGGCCGTATACGGCCCGTGGGCCGTAGTTTGCCCATCCCTGATTTAGAGGCTTAAAGGAAGCTGCAATAGCACTCAAATGGACTCTTACTGAATTAGTCTTAAGATCTGCATTGGATAAATGAAGGAGATACTCCAGCAATGATTACAGAGGTATCGCAAGGGGGTTAAGACCCTTTTGCGAACACCACATGGTAAACCTTTTCCACTTACATTTGACTATTGTTCTGTTTTCGCTGTAAACTATGTTATTGCCCTGTTCATTGTAAGCACTATGTGTTCTCACAAGTGCACCATCGTTCTATTCGCTGTAAACCGCACTGATCTTAATAGCACGGTATATAAGAAACGTAAATAAATAAAAATAAATAAATAAATAAAAATAAATAAATAAGAGCGTCTTGTGGAAGGTTTCCTGGAAGCAAAAATAATCTCTTTTACTTGCTGAGGGATATTAAGATCATGGAGATCTAGGCCTTCAGTAACCAAGCCCTGAGACGCAGAGACTGGGGATTGGGATGCCATAACATTCCGTCTTCCTGAGATAGGAGATCTGGAGCAGACCCTAACTCCAGGGAGGGAGCTTGAAAGAGATGTAGGAGCAGAGGGTACCACACTTGCCGTGGCCAATGTCGAGCTATGAGAATCATATGGCCTCTGTCTCTCTGAAGCTTGAACAGGGTTTTGGGAATTAGGGGAATTGGTGGAAAGGCATATAGGAAGTCTTGACCCCAGTAAAGGAGGAAAGCATCCCTGGCCTGAGCCCCCTGAGCCGGAATTCTGGAACAGAACCGGGGAAGTTTGGCATTCCATGGACTTGCAAAGAGGTCTATGTCCGGGGGGATCCCCAAAGTTGAAAAATCCTGGCCACCTGGTCTGCATGCAGAGACCACTCGTGTGGAAGCAGAACTCGACTGAGTCTGTCTGCCCAAGAGTTTTGAATGCCTGGAAGATACACTGCCAGAAGATGAATCTGATGCTCTCTGGCGAGGGCCCATAGTCGCAAAGCTTCGTTGCAAAGTGACAGAGAGCCTGTTCCCCCCTGCTTGTTCACATAGAACATGGCTACTTGATTGTCCGTATGAATGAGGACTGTCTTGTAGCTGAGCAGGGTGTGGAACACTTGCAGAGCAAAGAAGATTGCTCTGAGCTCCAAGAGATTAATATGTAGATGACTCTCCTGTGGAGACCAGGTGCCCTGGGTGAAGAGGTCTTGCAGATGAGCTCCCCAATTCATTGGAGAAGCATCTGTTGTGAGAGTTGCTTGGGGTAAGGGTTGTTGAAAAGGGGACCCCAGCAACAGGTTTTGAGTGGACTTCCACCACTGGAGGGACAAAATAAGGCGACTAGTGTTTGCTATTTTGTCTGACAGGCACCCTGACGCCTGGGTCCACTGGGTGGATAAAGTCCACTGGGCTGCTCTCATATGGAGGCGAGCATAAGGAACCACATGCACAGTAGAAGCCATGTGGCCTAGTAGTTGTAAAATTTCTCGAGCAGTGAGATGAGGCTTTAGCACTGCTTGAGAAGCTAACTGCACCATGCGAAGGCAGCGGGCCTGAGGGAGATAGGCCCTTGCCTTTCTGGTGTCCAGCAAAGCTCCTATGACCTCTAAAGACTGAGTGGGAGTTAGACTGGATTATGGAATGTTTATTACAAAACCCAAATACTGAAGGATATGCATTGTGCAGGATAGAGAAGTCCTGGCCTCTGACTCTGTTGTGGCTCGAATGAGCCAGTCGTCTAAGTAGGGGCAGACGAATATCCCTAGAGTGCGGAGAAATGCTGCTACGACAGCCATGCATTTCGTGAACATTCTTGGTGCTGAGGCCAGGCCAAAAGGAAGCACCCTGTATTGGTAGTGCTTTCCTTGAAAAAAGAACCGAAGGAAGCTTCTGTGGTGTGGTTTGGATGGATGAGGACATGGGTGTACGCATCCTTGAGATCTAGAGAACAAAGCCAATCCTGACTCTGAAGGTATGGCAGCAGAGACCCGAGAGAAATCATTTTGAATTTCTCTTTGACAAGGAATATGTTGAATTCTCTGAGGTCTAAGACAGGTCTGTATCTCCCTGTTTTCTTTGGAATAAGGAAATAAGGAGAGTAGAACCCTGTACCCTGCTGATGAATGGTACTTCTTCTATTGCCCCTTGGGCAAGAAGAATAGCGACCTCCTGCCCTAACAGGTTGATGAGAGAGGTCGGAGAATTGAACTGCCTTACTATTGTGTGAGGGGGCATGCTTGAAAAATGAAGCTTGTACCCCTCCTTTATGATGGAGAGTGTCCAATGCTCTGCTGTTATCTGCCCCCATCTAGGGGCAAAGTGACATAACCTTCCTGGAATGATGGAAGGCTCTGGTCCCCCAAGAGCCAAGAAGGCTAAGTTCTCTAGCTGAAAGTCAAAGGCCTTGTGGAGGCTGAGACTGCTGTAACGGCTGAGGCTTAGCAGTCTTTGCTTTCTTCTGTTTGGGTGGTTGCTGACCCTTCTTGACAAACTGACCTGCGAACGTGCCTGCTGAGCATAGGCAGGATAATATCTTTTCTTCTTAGAAAAGAATGGTTTCTTGAAAGATTTCTTTCTAGCAGGATCAGCTGTGGACTTGGATAATCTATCCAAGGAGGAATTTTCAGCATCCATTTCATTGGCTTTTTCCTGCCAATCTCTACCAAACAGGTTCTCACCAGTACATGGGATGTTTCCCAATTTGTCTTGTACCCAGAGCTCCAAATCAGATTTTATTTATTTACATTCTCTTATATACCGTGCTATTCTGCATCAGTGCGGTTTACATTGAACAAACTGAAATTACATTGAACAGGGTATTATAACTTGGAGATAACTATTTTACAGGGAACACGGGCTATGGAGGGTTAAGTGGCTTGCCCAAGACCACAAGGAGCACCTGTGGGACTAGAAACCCAAGTCCTTCCGGCCCAAGGTTGCTGTCCTCTAGTGGGATTTGAACCCCCGACCTTCCGGCCTGAAGTACCTTGCCCCAACCACTAGGCCACTCCTCCACTCCAAGCAATTCTACGTGCACCTATGGCAATAGCAGAGGTCCTACTTATGCACTCAAAGCAATCAAAGGCTGCGCGGTTGGCAAATTTAGAAACATCTTGGACATGTTTGACCAAAGTGAGAAAATCCTGTCTTCTATCCTCAGGAAGAATAGGACTTAAAGCTTCTAAATCATCTGTGACCTCCTTCAGGAACATTCCTATGTAGAGACTATATGTTTATGTTTATTTGAATTTGATATACCGCTCAGACCAAAAGGTAGGAACTGATCCTGGCAGAAAGCATGGAAGCTTTGAAGACCTGACGTCCAAAAGCAACCAGGGTTCTGCACTTACGTCCTGGAGGATTAGAGGCATGCCTCTTTGTACTCTTGATCCTTCTCATAGCTGATTCCACTACAATAGAGTGGTGAGGAAGCTGAGTCTTTTGGAAACCAGGACAAGGAGGGACTCGATACATAGTATCCAGTCTGCGAGAATGAGGAGAGGTGGTAAGAGGTGTCTCCCACATCCTTAACATGAGATCATACAAAATCTCATGAATGGGCAAGGTAGCTGCCTCCTTTGGAGTTTTGGGATATTGTAGAATTTCCAACTCCATGGCCCTTGGCTCTGTTTCAAGGGCCACAGTAAAGGACAGATCCCGAGCCACCTCCCTGATAAAATCCTGGAAGGAAATATCCTCTGGGGGAGACATCCTGTGCTTAGGGGAGGAGGGCTCCTCTGGGAGAAGCATTCCTGCATCGACAGAACTGTCAGAATCCTCAGATTCTTCTAAGGACTCGAAGTACCGTCTGTCCGGATGCTCTTGAAGAGCCCGATACCCGTACCGACCGAAGTTGGTACCGGGAGTAACCGGTACCGGGGTATCGGTACCGGAGGGCATCGAATGACTGGGTACCGGCAAAGCAGACACCGATGCTATCGGTATCGATACTGAGGCCGGGGCCAGTGCCGGTACCGGCCGAATTGTCTGTCGTGGTTCTGAGGGCGTCGATGCCGCAAGGAGAGCCGCCAGACTGCACTCAATAGCCAGGACTCTCTGGTCTATCGACACTGTCGATGCCTGGATGTCGGTACCGGAGAAGACCGCCGGTACCCCAGAGCATGGCACCAGTAGTTCTGCCGAAGTCGAGGCCTCGAGAACATCCTGGAGCCCCGATAATGCTTTGGAAGCCGAAGCCTCCTGCCGGGGCAATTTTGCCGGTGCAGAATCCTCAAGGGCAATGCCAGAGGCATCTTGATGCTTAGAAGGAGATCTACCCTTTGAGGACTGGCTGGACTTATGTTTAGTTACCTGAGATCCACGGGAGGAAGAGGAAGCCCTGGAAGACGTCGATGCCACCGAAGCTGCATCAGAGGGAAACAGGGTACTGAGCTTAGCAGCTCGGTTCTGCTGACCTCTTTTAGACATCATGGCGCAGGACATACAATCCGAGATGCAGCCAATCTGAGCACTTTTCAAATCATTTAGAATCCCTTCAGCAATGGCGCGCCCGTGCCTGAGGGCCTCGCAAGAGGGCCCTTTGGCGTGGCCCTTAGGCGGTGGACCGTGCGGGACCCACTATCTGCTGCTATATGCTTATTCTATATGCTCATTCTGTTCAGCGATATGCTGTTTGTAGTTAATGTAAGGTAATGTAATGTAAGTTATGTACTGTGTTCCCTGTTTGTACTCCTAGTGTTTTGTTGTGATGTAATGATAATGCAATGTATGTTTCCCTCACCTTTGTTTAACTCTGTGCTGTATTAACCGCTTTGATTGAAGGAAAAGGCGGGATACAAAACATGTTAAATAAATAAATAAAATAAATAAATAAATATTATAGACACCATTCATGGGTTTCGGTGACGGAAATGTTACCGCCACAATTGATGCACTTTTTGAAACCTGAGGCAGGCTTCTCCATTGTAAGAAAAAGTTTTGGGCCTAAGGCCCAGAAAGGCGCGTACACCTGAAGAAAATAGGAAAAATGTAGAATTTTTTTTTTTTTTTTTTAAGACAGAAAATAAGAAGAAAAAAACCGGCGGTACCGGTAAAGCGTCGAGGAAGGCAGACGCGACCACAAAAAAGAAAGAAGAATTCTTCTGTGGTGACAGGAACGACGACCTGCTGGCTCCACGGAAAAAGAAGAACTGGAGAGAGGCAGTTGGGAAAGGCGGGAAGGCAGCACGTAGGCGCTGTGGGATGCTCCCAAAAGCTTTCTAATTGGATGCTGGGGAGTGTTCCTGCGCAGGCTCCGTCGGTACCGACGATACCCATATGTGATGACTACATTCCTGCTTGTTCCTGGAGAATAGGCCCTAATTGAGTTTTAAATTTAAAATAAAAGCTCTCTGCTGATTGATAAAATTTCAACTAAAAGCTCTTTGCTGATACTAGGCCCTGACTGAGTATTAAATTTTAACTAAAAACGCTCTGCTGATTTAGAAAATTTCCCAGAAGTAAATACTTACAAGTGCAGATCTCTCTCCAGCAATAGCAGTCCTTTTTGGTAGTCCTTTGAGACTACCAAACTGGTAGTCAAGACTGGTGAGCTTGACGTCTGTATCCGGCAAAATGGTAGAAACCATTATAAAGAACAAAATTACTGAACATGTGAAGAGTCCTGGCTTAATGCCAGGAAATTAACATTGATTTAGGTTAGCAAAGTCTTGTCTCACTAATATGTTATATTTTTTCGAATGTGTGAATAAAGCATAGTTACTCACCTGTAAAGCATAGTTACTCACCTGTAACAGGTGATCTCCGTGAACAGCAGGAATAAGTCTTCACATATGGGTAAACGTCGGTACCGACGGAGCCTGCGCGGGAACGCTCCCCAGCGTCTAAAAAAGAAAGCTTTTGGGAGCATGCCCACACGCATGCGCGCTGCCTTCCCGCCTAACCACTTCCCTCACATCAGTTGGGTTTGTAGCTGAGACCGAAGGAGGGAAGTAGACAAATTAGAAAGAGAGAGAAAGAAAGAGAGAACAACTCCTAGGGGAGGTGGGTGGGTTGTGAAGACTTATTCCTGCTGTTCCCGGAGATCACCTGTTACAGGTGAGTAACTATGCTATCTCCAGGAACAAGCAGGAATGAGTCTTCACATATGGGGACTCCCAAGCTAAAAGATGCCTAGAGGAGGCCCCAGCATGTTGGAAATCTAATGGATGGGCCATGCTTCTTCCCCAGAACCTCAGGCATCCAAAGGGATGGAGGGTAGGAGTTGAACTAAAAGGGTGCTGTGGAACAGCTTGACTAAACAAGGTATCCTGGGGGGGGGGGGTCCTTGTGTAGACAAAGAGTACTCAGACCTTACCTGCTAATTAGCGTTCCTGAAGAGACTCCAGTCCGGTCCCTTAAATTCTGGGTTGTGCTCCTCTACCAGCAGCCTTGGAGACTGAGCTCTTCAATTTTTTTCCTCTGATGATCCTCCAGTATAAATATCACTGGCTCCTCCCATCAGATCCAGTATACTATTGACAAAGCAGACTTAATGGAGAGATATTAAAACCGAATACACTAACAGAAACGCAAACTGTACGCTGAACTCAAACAAAAAGACTGATAAGCTTACCCCTGCATGACCTCATAAGGGCCCAACTCTTCCCGGCCCCTTGGAGAGAAAGATCTTCATCCCACACCCCCCAAGAGAAAGAGAGAAGGAGTCCCTGACCCGAACTTACCCGTAAGTTCAAGAGGCCCATGCCTACGGCATACTGACACTGACAGGCGAATATCCGTCACCACCTTACCGAAACAACAAAGTTGGATATTCCGTGACCTACCCAAAGCTTCGGGACGATCTGACCCAACTGGGTGGGATCAGGGACCGGACTGGAGTCTCTTCAGGAACGCTAATTAGCAGGTAAAGTCTAATTACTCTTTCCTAGGCATTCCTCCAGTCCGGTCCCTTAACTTCTGGGATGTAACAGAGCAGTTCACCTCCGGGAGGGCCCCGACAGAGCGGACCAAAGCACTGCCGAACCAAACTCCGCATCTGCCGAGGCCATCACATCCAACCGATAGAACTTAGCGAAGGTATGTAACGACGACCAAGTCGCCGCCCTACAAATCTCCCTGGGCGGAACTAAGCTGAACTCCGCCCACGAGGTAGCTAAGCCCCTGGTTGAATGGGCCCGGAACCCTACCGGGACCGGCTACCCTTTTGAATGTATGCATCGGCAATGGCTTCCCTGATCCATCTGGAAATAGAACCCTTAGCCGCCGCTTCGCCCTTATGCGGCCCTCCGAACACCACAGACACTCCGACTTTCGGAACGACGCCGTCCGCCTCACGTAATGTCCCAAGATTCTCTTCACGTCCAGCCTGTGTAGAAGCAATTCTTCAGCCCCTTTCCCCACTCACAGGAATGAGGGAAGGGAAATCGACTGATTCACATGAAACGGCGAAACCACCTTGGGCAGAAACGAAGGAACCGTCCGCAAAACCACCTTCTCCTTGAAGAATGACAGAAAGGGAGGGCGACAAGACAACGCCTGCAGTTCCGAAACATGCCTCGCAGAGCAAATGGCCACCAGAAACACCGTCTTGAGGGTCAAATCCTTCAAAGAGGAACGCTTAATCGGCTCGTAAGGTTCGCCCCCTAGGACATTCAACACCAGATTAAGATCCCAGGGAGGAACTGACACTACTCTGAGGCCGCACACGCCTGACCGCCCTTAGGAATCTAGCTATGTCAGAATGCTGCCCCAGCGCCTTTCCCTTGATCTTGCCTCTATAGCAGGAAATGGCCGCTACCTGAACCCGAAGAGAGCTGGCAGCAAGCCCCTTCTCCAACCCTGCTTGCAAGAATTCCAACACCTCTGGCACCGAGGCCCCCAAGGGTTGTAACTTCTGATCCGCGCACCAACTCTCAAAGATGCACCAAACCCGAACATAAGACAGGCAAGTAGAACGCTTACGAGCTCTCAACAAGGTGGCAATCACTGCTCCTGAATAACCTCGCTAAAGCAGCCGCGCCCTTTCAATAGCCAGGCCGTAAGCGAGAACCGATCCACCTGCGGCATCCGCAACGGACCCTGGAACAATAGATCCGCCCTCGCCGGCAGGCGCCACGGCCTGTCGTCCAACAGTCTTATGAAAGGAATGGAAAATAAAACAAAAGATATTATAATGCCTCTTTATCGTTCCATGGTGAGACCGCACCTTGAATATTGTGTGCAATTCTGGTCGCCGTATCTTAAAAAGGATATAGCATTTTAGAAAGGGTTCAGAGAAGAGCCACCAAAGTGGTAAAGGGGATGGAAGGATACTCCTATGAAGAGAGGCTAAAAAGGTTAGGGCTCTTTAACCTGGAAAAGAGATGGCTGAGGGGAGATATGATAAAAGTCTATAAATTAATGAACGGAGTGGAACGGGTAAACGTAGATCGATTGTTTACCTTATCAGAATATAGAAAGACTAGGGGACATGCAATGAAGCTACAGGGTAAACTATTTAAGACTAATAAAAGAAAATATTTTTTCACTCAATGTGTAATCAAACTCTGGAATTTGTTACCGGAGGATGTAGTAAAGGCTGTTAGTGTAGCTGGGTTTAAAAAAGGTTTGGACAAGTTCCTGGAGGAAAGATCCATAAACCATTATTAAGAAGGGACCCAGGATATCAATGCTTGAACCAATACAAGCATTGTGGAACCTGTGTCTCTTGGGGAAACTGCTAGGTACGTATGACCTAGATTGGCCATTGTTGGAAACAGAATACTGGGCTTGATGGACCTTGGTCTGACCCAGTATGGCATATCTTATGTTCTTATGAGATCGGCATACCACGGATGACGAGGCCAATCCGACGCTATAAGGATCACCCACCCCTGGTGGGCCTCCACCCTTTGCAGAACCTTTCCTACCAGCGCCCATGGAGGAAACACATAAAGCAGCCCCTCCGTGGGCCACCTCTGGACCAGAGCATCGAGACCCTCCGACATCCGCTCCCTCCTTCTGCTGAAGAAGCGGCTGACCTTGGCCGACTAGAACCTCGCCATCAGATCCATGATGGGCTGACCCCACCGACGAACCACCAGCTCGAACACTTGTGGGCAGAGCTCCCACTCTCCGGGATCCACTCTGCGCCTGCTCAGGAAGTCCGCTTCCACATTCTCCACTCCGGCCATATGTTGCACCGACAGTGCCAACAGATGAGCTTCTGCCCAATCCAACAGCCCCGTTGCCTCTTCCTCCAAGGGAGCGCTGCTTGTGCCGCCCTGCTGGTTGATATAGGCTACCGTGGTCACATTGTCCAAAAACACCCGGACTGCCTGCTGGCGTACCCCCTGCTCGAAGGCCTGGAGCGACAGAACTACAGCTCGCAATTCCAACCTGTTGATGGACCACTGCGCCTCCTCCGGAGTCCAAGAGCCCTGTGCGAAGTGCCCCTCGCAATGCGCTCCCCAGCCCGATAAGCTGGCATCCGTCGTTAACTGTAACCACTTCGGGACTTCTAAGGGCATACCCCTTTCTAAGGTGCCCGACCGGAGCCACCACAGTAGGGATTCCCTCGCTTCCTGCGTAATGGGGAGCCGCATCGACAGGGGCTGACTCTGATGCGACCACCGACGGAGGAGAGTCCGCTTGAGGGGTCTCATGTGGGCCCTGGCCCACGGTACCATCTCGATCGTCGCCGCCATTGTCCCCAGGATCTTCAGGTAATGACACGCCGAGGGCGAGTTTCTCGCCCGAAACTGACGAACCAGCAGCCGCAGCGCCTCTGCCCGCTGAACCGGAAGGAACACCCTTCCTTCCCTTGTGTCGAATCTTGCACCGAGGTGCTCTATCACCTGGGATGGAAATAGCCTGCTCTTCGCCCGGTTGATAACCCACCCCAGACTCTGCAGGAAACCAACTACTCCGTCCGTGACCTTCCGACTCTCCTCCTCGGACTTGGCCCGAATCAACCAGTCGTCGAGGTACAGATGGACTAGGATCCCTTCCTTGCACAGCGCAGCCACCACCACTACCATCACCTTGGTGAAAGTGCGAGGCGCCGTCGCCAGACCAAAGGGCAGAGCTTGGAACTGAAAATGTCCCCTTGGCACAGTAAACCGCAGGTACTGCTGATGAGACTCCCAGATTGGAAAGCGTAGTTACTCACCTGTAACAGGTGTTCTCCAGGAGCAGCAGGAATCAGTCCTCACTTATGGGTGACGTCGGCGCCGACGGAGCCCTCGCGGAGCAATTTTCCCCAGCTTTCAAAGAAAGCCTTTGGGAATTGCAGCGCGCATGCGCGGTCGTCTTCCCGCCCGAGGGTGCCATCTTAGCCAGTCGGATGACATAGCTAAAAAAGACAGCATAAAAATTTGCAAAAAGAACATAAGCAGACGATTGCAACTCCAAGGGGAGGAGGGAGGGTAGTGAGGACTGATTCCTGCTGCTCCTGGAGAACACCTGTTACAGGTGAGTAACTACGCTTTCTCCAGGACCAAGCAGGAAGTCAGTCCTCACTTATGGGACTCCCAAGCTCAAGGCTACCGGAGACCCTAAGCACAAAAATGAGCTCCCTCTAGCTCAGCAGCACAGAAGGATAGAATCTTCGCTGAATTATCACCCACCGGTAGCCCACATCCGGGATGGAGGGTAGGAGTTGCTCAGACCTCAAAGAGATTACGGAGGACTGCCTGTCCGAAAGCACTGTCCCTACGGGACTCCCTCTCGAGACAGTAATGGACCGCAAAAGTCTGGCTCGAAGACCAAGTAGCGGCCCGGCAGATGTCTGCCAGCGGAACAGAGCGGAGGTAAGCCACTGACGTGGCCTTTGCCCGAACGCAATGAGCCGTGACTCGACTTTCTAAGGAGAGTCCGGCTGCCCCATAAGCCCAAGAGATACAGTCCGCAACCCAGATGGACAGAGTACGCTTGGAGACCGGGAGCCCCAATTTATTGGGGTCAAAAGACACAAAAAGCTGAGCAGCTTTACGGTGCTCCCGCGTACGGTCAAGGTAGAAGTTCAATGCCCTTCTACAGTCCAGGGTATGGAGGACCGTCTCAGCTCGGCTGGAGTGTGGTCTGGGAAAGAAGGTTGGAAGTACCACCTCCTGATTGATGTGAAAAGGGGAGACCACTTTAGGCAGAAATTTTGGGTGAGTCCGTAGGACTACCCTATTCTTGTAGAACCTAGTGTAAGGGGGATCAGACACGAGGGCCTGCAATTCACTTACGCGTCTAGCGGAAGTGAGGGCTATCAAGAACAGTGTTTTCCAAGACAGAAAACGGAGAGAACAGGTAGCCATAGGTTCAAAAGGCGGACAGGTGACCCGCTGCAAAACCACATTCAGGTCCCAGTCAGGCGCTGGCGGGCGCAGAGGTGGTTTAAGTAGAAGGAGACCTCGGAGAAACCTCGCTACGAGAGGGTCATTGGAGAGAGGTCTGCCGTCCACCGGCACATGATGTGCTGAAAGAGCACTGAGGTGAACTTTGACGGAGTTGGACTTAAGTCCCAGATTAGAGAGGTGCAGCAAGTACTGCAAGATCACCGACACCGGGCAGGAGAAGGGATCCTGAGACTGTTGGGTACACCAGACTGCAAAGCGACGCCATTTAAGGGCGTAGCATTTGCGGGTAGAAGGCCGTCGCGAAGCCAAGACGACCTCCTCCACCTCCGCCGGCAGGAGAAGGGGAGCAAGGACTACCCTCTCAGCAGCCAGGCCATGAGGTTGAGAGACCTGAGGTTGGGGTGCAGGAGGGACCCCTGATCCTGAGTGAGGAGATCCGGTTGCACCCCCAGAGGGATTGGATCCTCCACCGCCAGTTGCAGCAGGAGCGGAAACCACGGCTGCCTGGGCCAGCGAGGGGCCACCAGGATCATGAAGGCTTTGTCTCGGAGAACCTTGAAAAGAGTCCGAGAGACCAGCGGGATGGGAGGGAAAGCGTACAGAAGGCTCCCCGACCACGAGATCAGAAAGGCGTCCGCCGCCACCCGAAGGGGGTGTGGCCGACGAGAGCAGAAGCGAGGAAGCTGCCGGTTGTGAGGACTGGCAAAGAGATCCACCGTGGGGAGACCCCACTTGAGGAAGAGCTTCTGAACTACCAAGGGATCCAGACGCCACTCGTGCGGCTGGAGGACCCTGCTGAGTTTGTCTGCAAGGCAATTTTCTTGGCCCGGGAGATAAACTGCCTTGAGGAGAATGCCGTGACTGACGGCCCAAGAGCAGAGCCTCTGTGCCTCCCGGCAGAGGAGGAAGGAGCCCGTGCCCCCCTGCTTGTTCACGTAGAACATGGCAACTTGATTGTCCGTCTGGACAAGGACGGACTGTTGGGAAGTCAGGTGGGAGAAGGCCTTGAGAGCCAGGCGGATCGCCCTGAGCTCCAGGAAGTTGATCTGCTGAGCAGACTCCCACGTGGTCCAGAGGCCCTGAGTACGTGCCTCTTGGCAATGTTTTCCCCAGCCCAGGAGGGATGCATCGGTGGTCAGCACCCGGGTCGGCTGAGGTGACTGGAAAGGCATTCCGAATATCAGGTTCGGCTGCCGGAGCCACCACCGGAGAGACGAGACCAGCGGCTCGGAAACGCGCACTAGGTCTGCTAGGCCGCCCGTGGCTTGTCGCCACTGCTGGCGGAGACACCATTGAGCAGACCGCATATTCAGGCGGGCATTGGGGGTCACATGGACGGTGGAAGCCATATGGCCGAGCAGTCTCAGGAAGCGCCTGGCGGAGACCAGGGGCTGGCTGCGAAAGCGGTCGGCTAGGTCCATGAGCCGTTGAGCCCTGTCGAGCGGTAGGAATGCTCGCGCCTGAGGAGTGTGCAGCCTTGCGCCGATGAACTCGAGATCCTGTGAGGGGAGCAAAGTGGACTTTGCGAAGTTTATGACAAAGCCCAAGTGCTGCAGCAGAGTCACCGTGCGGCACGTGGCGTTGGTGACCTCCTGAGCGGACGCTGCTCTGATGAGCCAGTCGTCGAGGTACGGAAAGACATAGAGGCCGTGAAGCCGGAGATGGGCCGCCACGACCGCGAGACATTTTGTGAAGACTCGCGGTGCGGAGGACAGGCCAAAGGGCAGTACTCGGTACTGGTAATGATTTCCTGCCACCACAAACCTTAGGTATTGGCGGTGGCTTGGGTGGATGAGGATGTGCGTGTAGGCATCCTTTAGATCCAAGGAGCATAGCCAATCTCCCTGCTGGAGGTAGGGCAGAAGGATTCCAAGGGTAAGCATTTTGAACTTCTCCCGCACAAGGAACTTGTTGAGGTTGCGCAAGTCCAGGATGGGTCTGAGGCCCCCTGTTCTCTTTGGTATCAGAAAATACCTTGAATAAAAGCCTTGACCTCTCAGGTGGTGTGGCACCGGTTCCACCGCCTGTTCCTGCAGAAAACCTGCTAACTCCTGAAGGAGCAACTCCCTGTGCAGAGGGGGCGCGGAGGTTCTCCCGGAAAATAGGAGGGAGGGACCTGATGGAAGTGGAGAAGATAGCCTTCTCGCACGACCTGAAGCACCCAGGCATCTGCGGTGATGCTGGACCACCTGTGGGCGAAGTGAACCAGCCGGCCACCGGTGCTGGGAGGAACCAGCGGGGGGGGGAGAGGCTATGCTTAGCGAGTCAAAAGCCCCCACCCTGCTGAGCAGGGGCTGGTGGTGCAGGCTTGGGGGCTTGCTGCCTACGGGACCCGTTACCCCGTCCCTTGGCCTGCTGGGGAGCTGCAGGGGCCTGATAATGGGGGTATTGTTTGTAGGCAGCCGCCTTCCTCGGGTAAAAGGACTTTTTCCCCGAGCCCTTCTTTTTCTGGGAAGGGGCGGAGGTCTTCCTAGAAAGCCTGGTCCGGGTGAGAGTCTCAGTCTCAATTTGCGCAGCCTTTTCCGCCATGGGCTTGCCAAAGAGGTTTTCCGCCTCGGCAGGGGACATCGACCAACTTGTCCTGCACCCAGGGCTCAAGGTCTGACGACTGAAGCCAAGCCTGTCGGCGGGCACCGATGCCGGCTGCGCGGCCACTCGAGCTGAGGCTTCAAAGCCATCATAGGCTGCTCGGGACATGAACTTTGAGCATTCCCGAATGCCAGTGGACAAGGCTAGGAACCTCCGCAAGGGCTCCTCGGAGAGACCAGCGGAGAATCCGGCTAGCTCTTTAGCCAGATCCCGGAGATACATGCCCATGTATAGCTGGTAAGTCTGGACACGACATGCGAGCATAGAGTCCTGGAAGCACTTCTTGCCAAGGCCATCCAGGTTACGGGCCTCCCTGCCAGGAGGCACCGAGGAGTGCATCTTCTGGCTCTTAAGACGATGCATGGCCGATTCCACTACCATGGAATGGTGTGGCAGCTGTGCCTTTTGAAAGCCAGGGCTCTTGCGGACTCGATAGATAGAATCGACCCGCTTGCTCAGGACCGGCGAGGAGGCCGGACTCTCCCACATGCGGAAGAGTAGTCGTTCCAGCATAGGAGGAACCGGCACAGTAAAGTGTTCCCTCGCGGGAGAGTCATACTGGAGGGCGTCGAGCTCTTCGGCTCGAGGCTCCTCCTCGGGATCCGCAGGGAAGGCCAAAGCCTTGGCCATATCCCTAACGAAGTCCGAGAACCGGGCATCCTCCGGGGGGGACTGCTTCCGAGGCTCGGACTCCGGTGAGTCCGATGGGACACACCGAGTCCGGAAAGAATCAGGTGACTCTTCCTCCTCCGACTCCCAGACCGACTCCGACGAGGACTCGGTGGGGTCGGCCCGGGCAGGGTGCGGCGCCAGCCGCCCCAACGCCGAGGGAGTCGGCGTCGGCGACCTCGGTCCCGAACGGGAGGCCGAGGGCGACCTCGACCGAGGATCGACTCGAGTTCTCATCGACTCGAGGATCGGCTCGGTCTCCGGGGTCGACTTGGACGTCGACGTCCCGGCGGTCGGGGCAGCGACGCCAGCGAAGCCAGCGAGCAGTGCCCTCTGCTGGTCCATGAAGGCAGACAGTCTGCTCTCCAAGGCCGTCAACCTGAGTCCGAGCTCAGGTGACCCAGCAGCCCCCGACTCGGGCCCCGACGGCGTCGGGCCCGACGTCGGCTGTCGCGGAGGCGAGTCCAGAAGGACCACAGGACTTACCCGGGCAGGCATCTCCGACTCCAGGCGAGGTCGCTTCGGGACGTGTTCCTTCTCCAAGGACCCGGGGCGGCTGTCGGGGCTATGCGACCTGGCCCTCGCGGAACCAGGAGCGTCCCACCGACGCCGCCCTCGCGGGTTTTTCCTTCCGACGATGGTCCCCGGAGGGAGAACCCCGGTCGGAGGAGCTCCGGCGACGGTCCGAGCTGGAGCCTTTCGACACGGAGGCCTCCGACGAGGTCCGGGTACGGCTGGGGTCAGCGAAGATTCTCTCACGCTGATGCCGCCGACTTCTCAACGCCTTTGAGGACAGTTTGCTGCAGGGCCCACAGATCAGTTCCTCATGATCCGGGCCCAGGCAGCGGAGGCAAAAGTCATGTGTGTCGGTTAGTGACATATTTCGGTCACACCGACCACACCGCTTAAACCTACTGGCAGCCATCGGGGGAAAAAGGGCCCCTGCGAGGTCAAAGGACCGGGCTGCCAGGGAAAACGAAAACGAAAGCTGACTAAGTCAGAAAAACCGAAAAAAGTAAGAGGACTCGAGACCGGCGTCGCGAGTCCGGGCGGGAAAACGATCGGCGTCGAACCGAAAGAAAAAAGGATAAAATAAAGAAGAAAATCAACTTTTTCGCGGGGACAAGACGGGGACGTCTGTAGGGCTCCGCGGAAAAAAGAAGACTGGCTAAGATGGCACCCTCGGGCGGGAAGACGACCGCGCATGCGCGCTGCAATTCCCAAAGGCTTTCTTTGAAAGCTGGGGAAAATTGCTCCGCGAGGGCTCCGTCGGCGCCGACGTCACCCATAAGTGAGGACTGACTTCCTGCTTGGTCCTGGAGAATATGTAAATAGGCCTCTGTCAGATCGAGAAATGTCAAAAATTCTCCCTGCCGTACTGCCACTATTACGGACCGCAGGGTTTCCATACGAAAATGCGGAACTCAGACATTGATTGACGTGCTTCAAGTCAAGAATTGGACGGAAAGTGCCTTCCTTTTTGGGTACCATGAAATAAATGGAGTACCAACCACACCCGCACTGGTCGCTGGGCACCGGCACCACCGCTTCCAACTCCAGCAGCCTGTCCAGAGTTTCCTCTACTGCCGCCCTCTTTGCTGGGGACCTGCAAGGGGACCGAATGAACGCTGGAGAGACAGTGCTTGAGAATTCGAGAGCATACCCCTCTCAAATTACCTCCAGCACCCACTGGTCTGGTGACCCAGGTCCAAACGGGAAGAAACCGCCTCAAACGGCCTCCTATCGGCAGCCCCCCCCCGTCTGGACCCCCCTCACTTCATTGCGACTTTCTCGGACCCGTGGACGCGGAGGAGGCGCCAAAACCCCTTCCGGCCCCCCGAAACCCCTGACCTCGACAGTTAGCACGTCCTCTCTGAAACGGGGCATATCGCGACGCCCGAAACTTGCGGGATTCCCGCTGCTGAGTCCTGGCGGGAGTGGAAGAGCGAGACTGCTTCTGACGGTCCTCAGGGAGTCTGCCTCCCTTAGACTCTCCCAATTCCTTCACCAACTTGTGCAAATCCTCGCCAAACAGTAGCTTGCCCTTGAACGGCAACTTACTAAGACGAGCCTTAGAGGAACCATCCGCAGCCCAACTGCGCAACCAGAGATAACGACGAGCCGCGACCACTGACGCCATGTTCTTAGACAAGCTTCGAACCAGGTCATACTGGCTGTCTGCCAAGTTGGCTGCCCCTGATTCAATCTTGCTCGCTTCTCCCTGCGAAGCACTGGCAGAGTCGCCCGCTGGCTGGAGCTGTTGTGACCACCGCAGACAAGTGCATGCCACCCACGCACTACACACCGAGGCCTGAAGGGCCAGGGCACTGATGTCAAAGGCTTGTTTCAACAGCGTGTCCAACTTTCGGTCCTGCGCATCCCACAGAGCCACAGTGCCTTCCACTGGGATCGTTGTTTTCTTGGTGACCGCTGAGACTGCCGCGTCCACTCTCGGCGATCTCAATAGCTCCATCTTGATCCGGTAAAGGGTACAAACGGGCCATGGACCTCACACCCCTCAGGCCCGAATCCGGCTGATCCCATTCCTCCTGGATCATCTGCCTCACCACCTGGTGCACCGGGAAAACGTTCTGAGCCTTCCTAACCGCCTGAATAAGCGGATCTTCGAGGACCTCCTCCTCCACGGCACACTCAGAGCCATATTGAGAGCCTTTAAGGATTCAGAAATCAAAGCCGGTAACTCCTCCCGGCGAAATACCTGCACAATCCGGGTTCTCTGTTCCTCCTGAATCTCGCCCTCTTTGAGTTCCTCTTCTTCCTCTCCTAGATCCGACTCGGACAACTCCGTCTCCCGCTCCTCGACCATAGAGAGGGGAGGCGACGCGTCCTCAGCCATCCTTTGCCGCTTCTGCGGTATAACAGAACCCCCCTCACTGGGGTCCGAGCTTCTCTTGGATGGGCCGTCTCCTGCGCCCTGCTTCTGCTCCTGCTTCCTAAGGCAAAAAGCTTTATGCAGAAGCAGCACGAACTCTGGGGAGAAATCACCGAGGCCCATTCCCTCCTGCCCAGCCGGCAATGAGGAAGGACCTGGAATGTGCAGCATAGCGGCCTGCCGCTCCACAACTGGGACCAACGGACCCTCTGGCCCCCCCAATTGGGGCACCACCTCCCCTGCACTCTGAGGAGTGCCCTCTGCTGCTTCCAGAGCCAAGGAAGCCTGGATTTCCTGTTCCACAGAGGTGGCCTCCATAGCACACCCCCTGCAAATGTCTGCCGCCGATACCGCCCCACGCTTAGCACCACACACTAAGCACTGAGGCCTGGCTGGCATACTGGCCCTGGACTAACACCCCCCAAGACTTCCTTTCACTAAATAAACTGCAATCCCCGGGTTACTTTCTGATGTTTTCTCTCTTTTTTTTTTTTTTAAACGAACTGTAAAATTAAACAAAAGCAATAAAAGTATTCAATAAAGTATCTAATAATAGGAACCCTCACTGAGCTCCCCAGAGAGCAGCCTGATATCCGGCCTGCCCTCCTGCGCGCCAAAAACGCGCGCGCGAACAAACTACCGGGGCGATCCCCTCCCCCTTCCAACTTGGCCCGTACCTCTGACGCTGCCTTCCCAGCCAGCAAGGATCCTCCAGCGAAGATAAAACGGGCTACCGGTACTGCGGTTCAGCACCACACGGTCCTCAGCTCCACTCAGCCGCTTCCTTTCCGTGCCGTTGATGGGAGGAGCCAGTGATATTTATACTAGAGGATCATCAAAGGAAAAAAATTGAAGAGCTCAGTCTCCAAGGCTGCTGGTAGAGGAGCACAACCCAGAAGTTAAGGGACCGGACTGGAGGAACGCCTAGGAATAACTGTCAGTAAGTGAATACTAAGTCCCAATTCTTGAATGTGGATCTTACCCAAGGTATTGCAAAAGTATTTGTTGAGGCTGATATGGGTCTGTTGTAAAGAGCCATCATATTATCCTCACAAGGAATTCATTTACTGTGAGAAGTACAGGAAATAAAATTTGCAATACAGGTAGATATAAGAAACCTTAATGGCTAGAATCAACCCCAGAAAAAACTGGGTGAGTTTTATATGAGGTTGGGACTTTGGAGAAAATATTGTATTAGGGGTTTAACCCCAATTTCTGAAGATCAGTAATGTGTCTTTCATAAGTAATGGCACTTAGGATAAGGACTTTACATTGAGAGCTTCAGATGTAACGTAACCGAATTATGACAGTAAATGTAGGTGGTGGTTACAGTAAAAGAAGGTGTTTACCTATTTTACCAGAGAAGTTGGTTGTCCACTTAATAATTGATGGTATGCTTTAACAGCATTAACCTGGACAGTAAACAAATATTTCAGAGTCTGATAACAAGAAGGGTTAGACCTTCTTGAGAATACTCATTAAGAATCACTTATTAGTGAAAAGTGTAAGAATCATCTGTAAGGTTTCATGGAACCCAGTAGGATATTCTTACTTGTAACGAGAGGTCTAGATCTTAAGAGTCTAGTCCTTGAATAACCAGGTCTTGAGACGTACATGAAGGAGTGCAGAGGAGATCCTTAATCTTAAGACAGAGGATCTGGATCCTTCTATAACTTCAGTGTAGTGCTGGAAAGAAAGACGGATACCATATTTGCCTCTCTATGAGGGCAGTATGAGTATCATGCGTTCTTTGTTCATTATCAGCTTCAATGAAGTATAGGAAATTAGAAGAAATGCACCAGATAAGGACCGACTGCAGTGATCAGGAATGCGTCCCTGTTGTAAGAGCTCCACCGAAGAACTGGAACACCACCACCAGCAGCTCTCCCCTTCCCGGGGATCGAGCCACCGGCAGCAGCAGGGGCCTGCTGACTCCCGACGCCCAATCCGGGCCCAGCAAGGGGTTGAAAAGCACGCGCCTTCAGGCGCCGACATCCGGCAGCCCCCACCACCACCAGCAGCTCTCCCCTTCCCGGGGATCGAGCCACCGGCAGCAGCAGGGGCCTGCTGACTCCCGACGCCCAATCCGGGCCCAGCAAGGGGTTGAAAAGCACGCGCCTTCAGGCGCCGACATCCGGCAGCCCCCACCACCACCAGCAGCTCTCCCCTTCCCGGGGATCGAGCCACCGGCAGCAGCAGGGGCCTGCTGACTCCCGACGCCCAATCCGGGCCCAGCAAGGGGTTGAAAAGCACGCGCCTTCAGGCGCCGACATCCGGCAGCCCCCACCACCACCAGCAGGGGCCTGCTGACTCCCGACGCCCAATCCGGGCCCAGCAAGGGGTTGAAAAGCACGCGCCTTCAGGCGCCGACATCCGGCAGCCCCCACCACCACCAGCAGCTCTCCCCTTCCTGGGGATCGAGCCACCGGCAGCAGCAGGGGCCTGCTGACTCCCGACGCCCAATCCGGGCCCAGCAAGGGGTTGAAAAGCACGCGCCTTCAGGCGCCGACATCCGGCAGCCCCCACCACCACCAGCAGCTCTCCCCTTCCCGGGGATCGAGCCACCGGCAGCAGCAGGGGCCTGCTGACTCCCGACGCCCAATCCGGGCCCAGCAAGGGGTTGAAAAACACGCGCCTTCAGGCGCGCCCGCGACTGGCGGGCCGCGCCTGAGGGCCTCGCCAGAGGGCCCTTTGGCGTGGCCCTTAGGCGGAGCACGAGAGGCGGCACTTCAGATGCCTTACCAGCAACCTAACTGCCTGACACCTGACCAAGATTCCAGCATTCTACCAACATCTGAACTGTGAGAATGTGTGTTTGTTAAATATCTCTAGCTATTGTAAGCCACATTAACTTTCAAAGTAACCTGATAGCATCATAACGTATTAGATACTATCTTAGCAATACTATATTGCCAGTTGAAAGTCAATTTAAACTGCCAGCTTTGCACTTCTTACAGTGTTCACATTACTGCAATACTGCATTCTCTCTGTAAAGTTAGTCACTATCTTACATGTAAACTGTACCTGCTCTATTGTGCGCTCTCATATAATCACTCCTCTACAGTGTCTCACACACAATCCAAACCCTCAGAATGGCCCTCCAGGTCGCTGTCATTCTTAGCCTCTACCTCCTCACCCACTGGCTTGGAACCTCCCAATCTCTCTACACACCACATGGCAGGATTCCAATCCTGAATAGCCATGGCAAAAGATGGAATAGTCCCCCCTTACTTCAACACAGGAAGTAACACCTACCCACGCCACTCCCACCTGATACATGTAGCATTCCAGCTATCCAATACACCCAACCAGGAAAAACCTTGTAGATGCCGACCCCTAAAATGTGCCATCATTAACGCACGTTCCATCCGCAAAAAATGGCCTGTTGTCCTTGACACAATCTCCTTCTATGACCTTGAGATCCTCATGATCACAGAAACATGGCTATCACCAGAAGACAACGTCCTCCTCAATCAACTACTTCCCCCCAACTTTTCCATACACACGAAACATAGGGAAAACAAAAAAGGAGGAGGGGTGCTCATAATCTCCAAATCAGACCTCAACTTCCAGACTGTGGACTCTTCTAGCACAAACAGCCTGGACACTCTCTCTGTTGCTAACCAACAATTCTCCCTCACCCTCTTATATAGAACACCATCTACTTCTCCAATTGACCTCCCAACCATCATTGACCTTGCAGATAACACCCGCACCCCAACAAACCAAATTGGATAATGGGTGATTTCAATCTCCCATCGCTACACCAAAACCACGCAAATGCGTTCCTTGATGCAATGAAGGACCTGGGTCTCAAACAAATCATAAATGAACCCACACATACAAAAGGGAACATTTTGGACTTGGTTTTTGTGCCACATCCAGTCAAGGACAAAAGTCACAATCTGCCAACATCAGTCGTGGATGTACCCTGGTCCGACCACAAATTGATCATTATCCAGATTCCCAGCAACAATGACCAGCTGAACAGAAGCCAACCCACGAACACCACCTCTCGAACTTCCACTAGATGCTTCCGCCCCTTCGATAGGGAACTCATCCTTTCGGAAACCCCATCACTCATCAACAAAACAACACCTGACCTTGATGAACTAATCTCTCACTGGAATTCCAGCCTGCTTGCCATCTCACAACACCCAAACCCTAAAAATACAGCAAGAGCGAAAAGAAAATCCGCCCCATGGTTCTCTCCTGATCTACGCGCTTCCCTCATGCAATTACGTAGACTCGAACGCCGATGGCGCCGATCACACTCACCGGAAGATCAGACCGCATACCTAACCCACCTTGCAATACATCGAGGAACAATCTCTATCAGAATGAGACAATATCACACTGACACCCTAAAGAGGTCATTGAATAAACCTCGTGACCTCTTCAATTTGGTCAAATCCCTCTCAAAGGAACCATCACCCGAGCAACACATCAACATACATCCACAAGAATTCGCTGATTTTCTGCAATCCAAGATTGTACAAACTAACAAGGTCACAGCAGTCCAATATCAAGAACCGGCGGACCTCTCTCCACTTGACTTTTTTTCCACACCATCCAATAAATGTATTGAGAACACCATAGCATCACTCAACACCTCCACTGCACAGACCGACCCATGTCCAGCTTTTTGGATCAAGGAAACTACGTGATGTGCTCAGTCCTGTCATCGCAAATATAATGAAAACTCTCCTTTTCAACAGGTTATTTTCCCACTTCACTCAAGCAGACGTCCATTAGACCATTACTGAAAAACCCCAAACTGGACCCCCCAAAAAAGGTAGACTCCTATCGACCAATAGCTAGCATCCCCATCTTAGCCAAAATAATCGAGAAGGAAGCACAACGGCAAATTCAAGATCACATAGACTCTGTAGCTCCCTTAGATAACTGACCACATGGGTTAAGAGAACATCATGGGTTTGAGACACTACTCACTGGTATAATCAACAATATCAACCCAGGAATTTACAACATCCCTAAAGGTATTGTCCACATTTTCCTAGACATCGCCGCGGCTTTTGACTCCGTGAGTCACGAAATCCTCCTGGGAAGACTAAAAGAAAAGGGTGTCTGCAACAAGGCACTAAAATGGTGCAAGTCTTATCTGGACGATAGATGGCAATATGTGAAGTCTGGATCAGAAGAGTCTAGTCACTTCCATCAAAAACAAGGGGTACCTCAAGGATCCTCATTATCCTCCTTACTCTTCAATATCTACATGCAGCCCATATGCAATATCATAAGATCATTCAACGTAAACTGCATGATATATGCAGATGACATTCTTTTATACATGCCTTTCTCCACAACCCACATGGACCTGACCCCACTCACAGATTGTTTCAATGCAGTTTCAACATGGCTCCAGACACAGAACCTACGTATCCAGCATAAAAAAACAGAGGTCCTTTTCATCTCCAGAGACTCCAACTTTACGCCCCCATCCCACGTCAGTGTCAAGGAAGCTGATTTGCAAACTAAAGATGCAATAAAATATTTGGGAGTTACCCTGGACCAACATCTAGACATGAGACGCCACATAAGCAGCGTAGTCAAAGCCATCTACTTCAAAATCCGTTCCCCTCAAACACCTACGCTCCCTGCTGGACCCAGACGATTTCCGTACCATATATCAAGCGCTGATCCTGCCGCATTTTGACTTTACAAATGCCATCCTACAAGGTCTCCCCCAATCCACACTAACCCCCTTACAGTTGGCCATGAATGCCGCAGCTAGGGTCCTCTACGGTGCATCCAGAAACGAACACGTGACTCCCATTCTCAACAAGCTGCACTGGCTACCAATTCACGGGAGAATCACCTTCAAATCCCTTGTATTAGCATTTAAGGCAATCAAAGGCACCTCATCCCTCTCACTCACGAATCTAATCCACATGGTCCCCCCCAATAGAGCAAGAAGAACATCAGCTGTAAACTTGCTAGCAATACCAAAGGCTTCAACAAAGTCCAACACGAACACCACAAACAGGGCATTCAGTTTTTATGTACCAAAATGCTGGAACACCCTACCCCCCGACATTAGAGCCATTACCAATCTATATCAGTTCAGAAAGGCTCTCAAAACATACCTTTTCCGCCAATATTTCCCAGACAGCAACTGAACCAGATATCCCCTCCAAGAAATAACCCAATCTAGAAATGCCCGCACACTGCAGTGTAGATAGATTATGTATATAGTTAACCCAGTTATCCAAGTTTGTACTCCTGTTCAATGTAAAACCTGACAGTTTGTCGTAATGGTCGTTTTGTTATGATGTAAACCGCGCTGATTCTAAATAGCGCGGTATATAAGAAACTGTAATAAATAAATAAATAAATAAACCTAGGGAGTTGTGCAATTCCTTAAGCTTTCACGTCATCTAGGCCCTGGTTCCCCTTCCTTAAATGAAAATTTAGGGAAGATGGAAAGGATAGGAGAACCAGTCATGTAGAAACATGACTGGGTAGAGCCTACCAGCTGAAGCTTTTCGAACCACCTGAAAGCTATCTACCAGGGGTGAACTCTGACGCTCTCTGGCAAAGGCCCATAGTTGCAGAGCTTTATTGTATAGTTGCAGAGAGCATGTTGTAGGTTGCTTAGGTGAGACCTGGCTGTTTGATTGCCAGTGTGCAACCAAATCTATTCTGCTCGAGCTGAAATAGAATTGAAGATGGCTAAGAATAGAAAACAGGCTTCTTGACCTGCAATGATAAACTGTCCAAGTGGGTTCTGGACCCTCTCTCTTGGAGCCACCTGTTATTAAGACAGCAGAAAAAAATCAGGTCTTATAGCCGACAGACAAAATTAGGAGTGGTAAAACTAAAATTTTGTCTAATAAGTTGTCTTAAAAAGAACTATTTAATAGGTCAGCTCAAAGATACGCAGGCAGCGTAGATTAAGCAGAAACCCATGTGAGCTATATGTTGAAGCGAGCTCGTATAACCCACATGGTGGGTTTTTCGTTTTTCTTAATATAGGGTTTCGTAAGCCTTTTGGGCTGACTGTGCTCTAATGAACAGAATAAACCTGGTAGGGATTTTCAGAATGCTATTGTGCATTTTGTAATAACCCTAGTGCAAAAAAGAACCCCAAAGGGGGAAAACTCTGTATTGGAAATACTTACTGGAGTAGGAATGGAAGAAATTCCTATAGCTTTAGTGAAAAAGCTCTCCAGTTGAATAATGTTCCCCTTGGGGACTAAATGCCCCAACTGAAAGGGATAGAAAGCAATACAGAGTTGAGAGGACCTACAATTTGGTAAGTCCTTGTAACCCTCTCTCCCCCCCCCTTTTTTTTTTTTTTAAAAGGGGGAGCAGAATCTTGCTACCTTTAGAGCATGATTGCCCTCAATAGCTCTTGGAGCTAGAAGAGTGGATTTCTCTTGTAGCAAGAGATTCATGCCTAGAGGTTGAGAGTTGACTCAGTGTGTCACTGCCTCCTCAGCCTGGATGAGATCAAGTTCAAATGCCTGCTTTGATAAAAAGGCAGGTTTACAGGTTGCGAACCTCATACAAGAAGAAAAAAAAAAGAGTAAGCAAATAAAATATCAGAAACCCTGCAGTTACTGGGTTTGCTGAGCCTGTTGAGGTTTTGGTTTTCTTAGCCTGGTTTGATGTTGCCCTTTTTGGGAAACATTTGTGTGATGGGTAGAAGATGGATAAAACTTCTTTCCTCTAGGGGAATAAAGTCTTTTAGAAGATCTTTTATTAGCTGAGATAGAGGAAAGTTTTGACAATCCTCTGAAAGTAGCCTTATCAGTGTCTAACTGATTAGCCTGAAATAGACAATCCTTGTTGAAGAGATTCTCTCCAGTACAAGGACTATTTCCCAGCTTTTCTTGTACCCATTTATCCAAGTCTGAAGCTTGGAGCCAGGCAATACGTCGTGCTCCTGTGGCTATAGCAGAGGCTCTGCTAATAGACTCTAAACAGTCCAAGGAAGCACGATTAAGGAACCTAGAGATATTTTGAGCATGTTTGACTAATAATAAATAGTCTGCTCTTTTATGTTCTTGAAGAAAAGGGTTCAAAAGCTTTAAGTTCTTTGTAACCTCTTCAAGAGAGAATCCCATATAGAAAATATATGAGATGATTCTTTCTGAAAGCATGGATGCTTGGAAGCATCGACGCCCAAAGGCATCTAAGGTTCTAGACTCACGACCTGGCGGGTAAGAAGAGTGCTTTTTTGCACTCTTAATGCGCCTCATTGCTGATTCTAATGCTATAGAATGATAAGGAAGTTGAGTCTTTTGAAAACCTGGAGAAGGTGGCATTTTATACATAGTGTCAAGTCTTTCAGAATGTGGGGCTACCGTTAAGGGGGTTTCCCACATTCTTAATAATAGATCCTGTAAGATCTGATGTAAAGGAAGCATAAGCATCTCCTTTGAAGTCCAGGGGTATTGCAGAGTTCCTGAATCCCTTGGTATAGACTCTTTTTCAGGTATGGAAATGGCAAGTAGCTTTGCCATATCAAGCACAAAAGCTTGAAAGGAAATCTCTTCTGAGGGGGACCCTCTGAATTGAGAGGTAAAAGCTGGAACTGGTGAAAGTTCAGCTGTGGTACCGATGGATTCATCCGTCATCGGAATCGGAAGACTTGAAAGGATGAAGCATCGGATTTTCTTTAAAGAGATGTCCTTGGTACCGCTCAAGGTTGGTACTGAGCCGAGTCGGTACCGAATCCTCTATGCTCGAGAGCGATTCGAGGCTCGGCATCGGAGAAAGCCAGCCCGTCGAAGGAAACATCGACGGTACCGGTGGCAAAGTTGATACCGGTATGTGTACTGATGCCGATGGCAATGCCAGCACCAGTACCGGTGCCGATAACGGCATTCGGGGAACGGTCTGCAGCGACTCTAGCGGTACCGAAGTAGCTGAGAGATTCGCTAGACCACGTTCGACGGCGAGGAGTCTTTCATCCATCACCATAGCCGATGCCGGGGTATCGGTACTGTTTGAAGCAGCCAGAACCACAGAGCATGGCACAGGTGTCCATGGAGGTAAAAACCTCGGGAACAACCTGAAGCCCCGATAATGCTTTGGAGCCCGAAGACTCCCACTGGGACTGTATTGCCATGATGTCCTCGAGGGCAACGCCAGAGGCATCTCGATGCTTAGAAGGAGATCTACCTCTCGAGGACTGGCTAGTCTTAACAGACTTTTGTTTGGTTACCTGACCCTGGGAGGAAGAAGAAATTCTGGCTGGTGACATCAGGCCTGATGTGAACCGGGTATCAAGTTGTACTCGATTTTGAAGACTTCTTCTGGTTAAACATCTGCAGGCGAGACACTTCATCGAGTAATGGTCAGGACCTAAACATTTTAGACACCAGTTATGAATGTCTATTAATTTAGTTGTACCGCCACACTTTGAGCATTTCTTAAGGATAGTGGCTGGCTTTTCCATAAAGGAAAGGATAGAGGCCTAGTGGCCAAAATACGTCAGGCACTAAATAGGAAAAATTTCTTTAGTAAAAAAGAAACATTTTCAGTAAAAAGAAAGAAAAGCACTGGCGGTACCGGTGGGCGTCGAACGAAGGCAGGCGCGACCACAAAAAATAAAAAGAAAAAAAGAAGAATTTTCTGCAGTGACAAGGACACGTCCTGTTGGCTCCACGGAAAACGAAGAACTGATGTGAGGGAAGTGGGCAGACGGGAAGGCAGCACGCATGCCTGTGGGCATGCTCCCAAAAGCTTTCAGTTTTGGACGCTGGGGAGCGTTCCCACGCGAGCTCTGTCGGTACCGACGTTTACCCATATGTGAAGACTCATTCCTGCTTGTTCCTGGAGATCAGGTGATCTCCGGGAACAGCAGGAATTTAGTCTTCACATATGGGTATCGTCGATACCGACGGAGCCTGCGTGGGAACGCTCCCCAGCGTCCAAAATAGAAAGATTTTGGGAGCATCCCACAGCGCCTGTGTGCTGCCTTCCCACCTTTCCCAACTGCCTCTCTCCAGTTGCGTTTTAAAGTTGAGACAAAGAGAGAGAGAGGGAAAGAAAAGAAAAGAGATACAACTCCTAGGGGAGGTGGGTGGGTTGTGAAGACTAAATTCCTGCTGCTCCCCGAGATCACCTGTTACAGGTGAGTAACTATGCTATCTCCAGGAACAAGCAGGAATGTAGTCTTCACATATGGGGGACTCCCTAGCTACAGATGCCAGGGAGAGACCCCAGAAGTTGTATGCCCCTCTGAAAGGGCTTCACTTCCCCCCATGGATCTCTGGCATCCTACCGGGAATGGTGGGTAGGAGTTGATTAAGTATGGAACACGTGTCATAGCACAGCCTGACCAAACAAGGCATCCCGGCGGGAGTCCTTGTCTAAGCAGTACTGGGCTGTGAAGGTATGAACCGAGGTCCAAACAGCTGCTTGACAGATGTCGTCAATAGACACAGAGTGTAGATGAGCCATTGAGGCTACCATGGCTCTCACATTGTGAGCTATGATATGGCCTTCCAGAGAAAGGTTTTTACTCTGATAGGTAAAAGAAATACACTGTGCAATACAATTGGACAATGTTCTCTTGGAGACTGGAAGTCCCAAATGAGAAGGATCAAAAGCAACAAAGAGTTGAGAGGACTTTCTATGTTGCTGTGTCCTTTTGTAAGTAAAAAGCAAGTGCTCTTTTACAGTCCAAAGTATGAAGATTCCTTTCTGCATTTGAAGCATGAGGTCTTGGAAAAAATACAGGCAGGTAAACTGCTTGGTTTAAATGAAAAGGTGAGACCACCTTTGGCATAAAGTGTGGATGAGTCCTAAGGACTACCTTATCATGATGGAACCTTGTATAAGGAGGATCAGCCACTAATGCTTGCAACTCACTAATGCGACGTGCTGATGTGACTGCAATGAGAAAGACAACCTTCCAGGAAAGGAATTTCAAGGAGGTAGTAGTTAGAGGTTCAAAAGGCAGCTTCATGAGCTGTCCAAGAACCAGATTTAGGTCCCATGCCACCTTTGGTGGCCTAATGGGAGGCTTAGTTAGAAGGAGGCCCCTCATAAATCTATGAGAGGATGAGAGGAAATAGGTTGTCCATTTAAAGGCTTGAAAGAAGCTGAAATAGAACTTAAATGTACTCTTACTGAGTTAGTCTTAAGCCCTGCATTAGATAAATGAAGGATGAGGGTGAAGGGAGATAGATTCAGTAGTGATATGCGGAAATATTTCTTTACGGAAAGAGTAGTGGATCCATGGAATAGTCTCCCAGTGGAGGTGGTAGAGATGAGGACAGTAACTGAATTCAAAAAAGCATGGGACAAACACAGAGGATCTCTAAAGGTAAAAAGGGGACTGTTGTAGTTGTTGATATGGAAGGACAGACTAGACAGGCCATGTGGTCTTTTTCTGTCATCATGTTTCTATGTTTCTATGTTGAGATACTCCAATAATGATTCCAGAGGTATCGCCAGGGGGTCAAGACCCTTCTGCGAACACCATATGGAAAACCTTTTCCACTTGAAAGCATAAGAACGTCTTGTGAAAGGCTTTCTAGAAGCACAAAGGATATCCTTTACTTGTTGAGACAGGTTAAGACCATGAAGGTCTAGGCTCTCAGCAACCAGGCCCTGAGATGCAGAGAGTGGGGATCGGGATGCCACAACATCACGTCCTCCTGAAACATGAGATCTGGAGCAGATCCTAACTCCAGAGATGGAGCTTGAGAGAGATGTAGGAGCAGAGAACATAACATAAGAACATAAGATATGCCATACTGGGTCAGACCAAGGTCCATCAAGCCCAGTATTCTGTTTCCAACAGTGGCCAATCTAGGTCATATGTAACTAGCAGTTTTCCCAAGGGACACAGGTTCCACAATGCTTGTATTGGTTCAAGCATTGATATCCTGGGTCCCTTCTTAATAATGGTTTATGGACCTTTCCTCCAGGAACTTGTCCAAACCTTTTTTAAACCCAGCTAAACTAACAGCCTTTACTACATCCTCCAGTAACAAATTCCAGAGTTTGATTACACGTTGAGTGAAAAAATATTTTCTTTTATTAGTCTTAAATAGTTTACCCTGTAGCTTCATTGCATGTCCCCTAGTCTTTCTATATTCTGATAAGGTAAACAATCGATCTATGTTTACCCTTTCCACTCCGTTCATTAATTTATAGACTTCTATCATATCTCCCCTCAGCCGTCTCTTTTCCAGGTTAAAGAGCCCTAATCTTTTTAGCCTTTCTTCATAGGAGTAAACTTCCATCCCCTTTACCATTTTGGTGGTTCTCTGAACCTTTTCTAAAATCGCTATATCCTTTTTAAGATACGGTGACCAGAATTGCACACAATATTCAAGGGGCGGCCTCACCATGGAACGATATAGAGGCATTATAATATCTTTTGTTTTATTTTCCATTCCTTTCCTTATCATACCTAGCATTCTATTTGCTCTCTTGGCCGCTGCTGCACACTGGGCTGAGGGTTTTAACATGGTATCCACAATGACGCCTAAATCTTTTCCTGGGTGGTGGTTCCTAATGTGGAACCTTGCATCGTGTAACCATAGTTTGGGTTGTTCTTCCCTAGGTGTATAACCTTGCACTTGTCCACATTAAATTTCATCTGCCATTTTGATGCCCAGTCTTCCAATTTATCAAGATCCTCTTGCAATTTTCCACAATCCACTTGGGTTTTAACAACTTTAAATAGTTTTGTGTCATCTGCAAATTTGATAACCTCACTCGTTATTCCACTTTCCAGGTCATTTATGAATATGTCAAAAAGCAGCGGACCCAGCAGATCCCTGGGGTACACCACTATTCACCTTTCTCCATTGGGAAAATTGGCCATTTAGCCCTACCCTCTGCTTTCTATCTTTTAACCAGTTCCTGATCCACAATAGTACACTGCCTCCTATCCCATGACTCTTTAGTTTTGCCAAACGTCTCTCATGAGGTACCTTGTCAAAGGCTTTCTGAAAGTCCAGATACACAATATCAACCGACTCACCTTTGTCCACCTGATTATTCACTCCTTCAAAAAAACATAACAGATTAGTAAGACAAGATCTTCCTTGTCTAAAGCCATGTTGGCTGTCTCCCATTAGGTCATGACTATCTACCTGCTTAGTAATTTTATTCTTTATGATGGTTTCTACCATTTTTCCCGGTACTGATGTCAGGCTCACCGGTCTGTAGTTTCCCGGATCACCCCTGGAACCCTTTTTAAAAATTGGTGTTACATTGGCGATCCTCGTATCTTCAGGTATTAGAGATGATTTTAATGATAGTTCACAGATTACTAATAGCAGGTCTGCAATCTCGTATTTCAGTTCTTTCAACACCCTTGGATGTATACCATCCGGCCCAGGTGATTTGCTACTCTTCAGCTTATCTAATAGTTGTAATACATCTTCCCAATGTATCGATATTTCCTTCAATTCTTCCGCACCTTTAAATACCACTTCAGTAAAGACTGAAGCAAAGAATTCAGTCTCTCCGCTATTGCCTTGTCGCCTCTTAGTGCTCCTTTAACCCCTTTATCATCTAATGGACCGACTTTCTCACAGGCTTTTTGCTACGAATGTACTTGAAAAGTCTTTACTTCGCGTTTTTGCTTCCGCAGCAAGCTTCTTCTCAAATTCTCCCTTTGCCTGTCTTATCAATGCCTTGCATTTGACTTGCCAGTGCTTGTGCTGTTTCCAGGTTTCGTCGTTTGGCTCTTTTTTCCATTTCCTGAAAGATGCTTTTTGGCAACAGCAGCCTCTCTGACCTCACCTTTAAACCATGCTGGCAGTTTTTTGGACTTCCTTCCACTTTTCTTAAAGCGTGGAATACAGCTGGTCTGGGCTTCCAAGATAGTATTTTTCAACAACAGCCAAGCCTGATGTACGTCTTTAACCTTTGCAACTGCTCCTTTTAGTTTTTTCTTAACTGTTTTCCTCATTTTATCATAGTCTTCCTTTCGAAAGTTAAAAGGTAGTACTGTGGATTTCCTTACTATCCCTCCTCCACTAATTAAATTAAAGGCAATCATGCTATGATCACTATTGCCAAGTGGCCCCAACACCTTTATCCCTTGCACTAGATCTGGTGTTCCACTAAGGATTAGGTCTAATATGGCTTCCCCTCTGGTTGGTTCATGAATCAGCTGCTCCAAGAAGCAGTCATTTATTTCATTTAGGAACTTTATCTCCCTAGCATGTCCTGACGTGACACTGACTCAGTCGATACTGGGGTAGTTGAAATCACCCATTATTATTACTGCGCTGTAACTTTGGTTAGCTTCCTTGATTTCTTTGAGCATTTCATCATCCATTTGGTCATTCTGGCCAGGCGCTCGATAGTACACCCCCACTGCCATTGCCTTCCCTCTTTTACATGGAATTTCAATCCATATAGATTCTACAGCAGATTTTGTTTCCTGCAAAACTTTAATCCTTTCTGACTCAATGCCCTCTCTAACATAGAGAGCAACCCCTCCACCAAATTGATCAGCTCTATCATTACGATATAGTTTGTACCCAGGTATCACAGTGTCCCACTGGTTGTCCTCCTTCCACCATGTCTCTGATATTCCAATCATATCTAACCTTTCATTTAGTGCTATATATTCTAACTCTCCCATCTTATTTTTTAGACTTCTAGCATTTGCATACAAGCATTTTAGAGAATGTATTTTATTCATATTAATTTGGCTATTGTTAGACATGGGTAATTTGGGATCTTTAAGCTCTGTCTGCTCCATACTTGAGGGCATTTGGGCTACTTTACTCTTTTGTGGAACCTCTCTACTTTTGGTAGTATCCTTCAAAGATACATTCTTCCGAACCATCCGCTCTTGGGCGACTGTCGGCTTTCCCCTAAAAGCTGCTCTATCTCCTTTTTAAAGGTTAATGCCAGCAGCCTGGTTCCATCCCGGTTAAGGTGAAGCCCATCCCTTCAAAAGAGCCACTCCTTTCCCCAGAATGTTCCCCAGTTCCTAACAAATCCAAAACCATCATCTCTGCACCATTGTCTCATCCACGCATTGAGACTCCGGAGCTCTGCCTGCCTTTTGGGTCCTGCGCGTGGAACAGGAAGCATTTCGGAGAATGCTACCCTGGAAGTTCTGGATTTCAACTTCCTACCTAAAAGCCTAAATTTAGCCTCCAGAACCTCCCTACCACATTTTCTTATGTCATTGGTACCGACATGTACCAAGACAGCTGACTCCTCCACAGCACTATCTAAGACCTTATCTAGGTGGCGCGTGAGGTCCACTACCTTCGCACCAGGCAGGCATGTTACCAGGCGACCCTCACGTCCACCAGCCACCCAGCTATCTACATGCCCAATGATCGAATCACCAACTATAACGGCTGTCCTAACCCTTCCCTCATGGGCACATGGCCCTGGAGAAACTTCCTCAGTGCGAGAGGGTTTTACATCAACTGGAGGACAAGTCCTAGTTTCAGGATCACTTCCTGCCACACCAGGGCGATGCTCTCCTGTCACGTGACCTCTCTCCTCCATGGCAACAGGGATGCTGCCAGACTGGAGGTGGGACTTCAGGACTATATCCCTGTGACCTCTCTGTCTGTCTTATGCTTTCCAAGTCTGCTACTTTAGCCTCTAGAGAACGGACTCGTTCCCTGAGAGCAAAAAGCTCCTTGCACCTAGTGCACACGTAAGACCTCTCACCAACTGGGAGAAAATCATACATGTGACACTCAATGCAAAGGACTGGAAAACCCCCATCCCGCTGCTGGACTGCTGTCTGCATCTTAGTTTTAAGTTTGTGTTTAGATCTAAGTTCTTTACTTACTAAGGGTTGCTATGGATATTTATACTAATAAAACTGTACCTAATACGTGTAATATAGCTTGTTCACCTGAAGCTTAACTAATCTCAGGTCCTTAGTGTATGACTGATTTGGGTAATGAGCTTCACCTGAGAGCACCTCCTGTCTTTTAAGATGCGTAAGTACCTATAAAGCTACGATTATCCCAGGGGAGGGAGGGAAATAACACTTATTAAAAGAGGGCTGCTACACAGTACCCTGTCTTGTGCTGCTGAGGTAAGCTATATTCTGATTTGATTTAAATTATAGCTCTTAGCTGCTGCTAGGCTCTAACTTCTTATGAAATTTAAACTACAAGCTCTCTGCTGGGTTCTAAATTTAACCAGAAAGCTCTTTTCTGTGTTTTAAATTTAAGCTAAAAGTACTTTGCTGATGCTAGGCCCTGAGTGACTATTAAATTTAAACTACAAGCTCTCTGCTGGGTATGAAATGTAACCAGAAAGTTCTCCTCTGTGTTTTAAATTTAAACTGTTGCTACTAGGCCCTGACTGATTTAAAAAAAATAGTGGATTCACAGATTAATTAGCTTTAATACAAATAATTCCTTTTAGAAAATTACCAGAAGTATATACTCACAGTTGCAGATCTCTCTCCAGAAGTAACAGTCCCTTTTTCTAGTCCTTCAAGACAGAGGGTACCACACCTGCTGTGGCCAATGTGTAGCTATGAGAAAGCACAGTTACTTACCTGTAACAGGTGATCTCTGGGAACAGCAGGAATTAGTCATCACATATGGGTACGTCGGTACCGACGGAGCCCGCGCGGGAAAGCTCCCCAGCTTTTCAGATTAAAAGCTTTTGGGGCCTCCCACTGCACATGCGCGCTGCCTTCCCGCCTTCCTGAGCAGCTCTCGTCAGTTCGAGTTTAAAGCTGAGACAATAGAGAGAGAGGACAGGAAGATAGATAGAGATACAACTCCTAGGGGAGGTGGGTGGGTTGTGATGACTAATTCCTGCTGTTCCCAGAGATCACCTGTTACAGGTAAGTAACTGTGCTATCTCCAGGAACAAGCAGGAATACGTCATCACATATGGGGACTCCCTAGCTAAGATGCCTGGGAGATCCCCCTCCAAGGGTAAACCATCTTCGCATGGATCTCAGGCATCCATCCAGGGAAGGTGGGCAGGAGTTGTTTAAGTATGGAACAGGTGTTTGAGGACAGCCTGACCAAACAAGGCATCCCGGCGGGAGTCCTTGTCCAAGCAGTAATGGGCTGTGAAGGTATGAACCGAGGCCCAAGTGGCTGCTCGACATATCTGATCTATGGACACAGAGTGAAGATGAGCCATAGAAGTGGCCATGGCCCTCACATTGTGAGCTGTGACATGGCCCTCCATAGAAATGTTCTTACTCTGGTAAGCAAAAGAAATACACTGAGCGATCCAATTGGAAAGTGTACGCTTGGTGACTGGAAGTCCCAAATGAGAAGGATCAAAAGCCACGAAAAGTTGGGAAGACTTTCGATGTGGTTGAGTCCTGTTGAGGTAAAAGGCAAGAGCTCTTTTACAATCCAGAGTATGAAGGTTCCTCTCTGCACTGGATGCATGAGGAGCAGGGAAAAAGACAGGTAGATATATCTCTTGATTAAGATGAAAAGGCGAGACCACTTTGGGCATAAAGTGGGGATTCGTCCTAAGGACCACCTTATCATGATGAAACCTAGTATAAGGTGGATGAGCCACTAAAGCCTGCAGTTCACTGATGCGGCGAGCCGAAGTGACTGCAATAAGGAAAACAACCTTCCAGGAAAGAAATTTGAAGGAGGTAGAGTCCAAAGGCTCAAAAGGTGGCTTCATAAGCTGACCTAGAACGAGGTTCAAATCCCATGTTACCGGAGGAGGTCGGATGGGAGGTTTAGTTAGAGTCAGGCCTCTCATGAAACGTGCAACAAGAGGATGAGAGGAGACAGGTTGTCCATTTATAGGTTTTAAGGATGCTGCAATAGCACTCAAATGGACCCTTACTGAATTCGTCTTAAGGCCTGCATTTGAAAGATGCAGGAGATAGTCCAAGAGGGAATTCAAAGGAAGTGCTAGAGGGTCAAGACTCTGCTGAGCACACCAAATGGAAAAACGTTTCCATTTGAAAGCATAAGAACGCCTCGTGGAAGGTTTCCTAGAGGCATGAAGGATATCTGTCACAGGTTGAGAAAGATTAAAGTCTTGAAGACTTAGGCCTTCAGTAACCAAGCTCTGAGATGTAGGGATTTGGGGTTTGGGTGCCACAAAGTCCCCTCCTCCTGAGACAGAAGGTCTGGCGCAGCTCCCAGGTCCAGGGAGGATCCCTGGGAGAGATGCAGAAGTAGAGGGAACCACACCTGGCGTGGCCAGCGGGGAGCTATGAGGATCATAGTCCCGTGATCCCTCTGGAGCTTGAACAGAGTCTTGGATATTAGAGGAATGGGTGGAAAGGCATAGAGGAATTCCTGACCCCAATGCAGGAGGAAGGCATCGTGGGCCTGAGCTCCCTGACACTGAGTTCTGGAACAGAACCGGGGAAGTTTGGCATTCCACGTACTTGCAAAGAGGTCTATGTCCGGGGTCCCCCATTCCTGAAAGATTCTGTGTATCTGGTCCATATGTAGGGACCATTCGTGTGGAAGCAGAACTCGACTGAGTCTGTCTGCACGAGAGTTTTGAACTCCTGGAAGATACACTGCAAGAAGGTGAATTTGATGCTCTCTGGCGAAGGCCCATATTCTGAGAGCTTCGTTGCAAAGCGACAGAGAGCCTGTCCCTCCTTGTTTGTTTATATAGAACATGGCTACCTGATTGTCTGTCTGAACTAGGACAGTCAGGTTGACAAGGAGGGTATAGAAGACCTTGAGGGCAAGGTAAATCGCTCGCAGTTCCAGGAGGTTGATATGAAGGGTGGCCTCCTGTGGAGACCAAGTGCCCTGAGTGGAGAGGTTCTGAAGATGAGCTCCCCACCCTGTTTGGGAGGCATCTGTTGTGAGGGTTGCTTGGGGCAACAAAGGTTGGAAGGGGGCCCCCAACAACAGATTCTTGGTGGATGTCCACCATTGGAGGGACCAAAATAGACGGCTTGAGGTGAGTATTTGGTCGGAGAGCGCTCCAGATGCTTGAGTCCACTGGGTGGCCAAGGTCCATTGAGCTGCTCTCATATGCAGACGAGCGTAGGGCACCACATGTACCGTGGAGGCCATGTGGCCCAGAAGTCGCAGCATTTCCCGGGCTGTCAAATGACTGCTGGACTGAGCTTGGGAGGCCAAACTCAGCAGGCGTTGGGCCCTGACCTGAGGCAGGTAGGCCCTTGCAGTGATGGTGTCTAACTGGGCCCCTATGAACTCGAGAGACTGAGTAGGGATTAGTTGAGACTTGGGAAGGTTTACTACCAGTCCCAGATACTGCAGAAGACGCCTTGTGCGGTCCAGGGAAATTTGGGCCTGGGACTGAGAGGGAGCTCGGATGAGCCAGTCGTCCAGGTATGGGAATATGAAAATTCCCAGGCCTCTTAGAAAGGCAGCTACGACTGCCATGCATTTGGTGAACACTCTTGGAGCAGAGGCTAGACCGAAGGGGAGTACTCTGTACTGGAAATGTTTTCCCTGAAACAGAAATCGAAGGTATTTTCTGTGGGATGGGTGGATGAGTATGTGTGTATACGCATCCTTTAGATCTAGAGAACAAAGCCAATCCTGACTCTGAAGGTATGGAAGGAGAATGCCCAGAGAAAGCATTTTGAATTTCTCCTTGAAAAGAAATTTGTTCAATTCTCTCAGATCCAGAATTAGTCTGAAGCCCTCTGTCTTCTTTGGTATTAGAAAATAAGGGGAGTAGAATCCCGTCCCCTGTTGAAGAAGAGGGACCTCCTCTATTGCCCCCTGGGCAAGGAGGGAGGAGACTTCCTGACCCAAGAGGGCCAGGAGAGATGGGGGAGAATTGAACTGCCTCACCATAGTATAAGGAGGAAGGTCGGAAAAATGGAGTTTGTAACCCTCTCTGATGATAGAGAGGGTCCATTGCTCTGATGTAATTTGCTCCCATCTGGGAGCAAAGTGAGCTAACCTTCCGGGTATGGTGAGGGGCTCTGGTTGTTCTAGAGCCAGAAAAGTTAAGTTCTCTAGGGGCAAGTCAAAACCCCTGAGGGGGTGGAGCCTGCTGAGGCGTAGCAGACGCCGCAGGCTTTGACCTTGCCTGTTTAGGTTGCTGACGTTTAGCAGCAAAACGAGGCTGAGAGGATTGTTGGCCAGTATTTGTAGAAAATCTGGACTTCTTGTAATAAGGCCTCTTAAAAGACTTCTTCTTGGCAGGAGTGGAGGTAGACTTAGAAAGTCTATCTAAGGTGGCATTTTCTGCATCCATTTGAGTGGCCTTAATTTGCCACTCCTCACCAAATAAGTTCTCACCCTGTACAGGGCAGATTTCTTAAGCCATCGAGGACCCAAGGTTCTAGATCAGAAGCCTGGAGCCAAGCAAGACGTCGGGCTGCTATAGCAATGCCCGAAGCCCTACAAGCACCCTCAAAGGAATCAAAGCTGCCCTGTTGGAGAACTTTGAAATATCCAAAAGGTGTTTCACCAAGGAAATGAACTGCTCCCTCTTATCCTCAGGGAGAAAGGGGGCAAAATGCCGAACTTTTAGAGCGATTTCACTGAGAAACATGCCCATGTAAAGACTATAGGAATTAATCCTGGCTATAAGCATAGTAGCCTGGAAAATTTTCCTGCCAAAAGAGTCTAGAGTCTTACATTCTCGCCCTGGAGGAGTAGAAGAGTGCCTTTTGGTACTCTTTATCTTCTTCATTGCAGACTTCACCACAATAGAATGGTGAGGCAACTGGGTTTTTTGGAAACCAGGAGAAGGGGGGACACGGTACATGGTGTCCAACCTGCGAGAAGAAGGAGACAATGTTAGAGGAGCCTCCCATAAGTCCATCAAGTGTTCTTGAAGGATTTCATGGATAGGCAGGGTGACTGCCTCTTTAGGAGACTTAAGAGTATCCTAAAATATCCAGTTTCTTTGATCTGGGTTCCTTTTCAGAGGATGAAGCAATAGAAAGACCTTTAGCCATTTCTATGATGAAGTCCTGAAAGGACAAATCCTCTGGTGGAGACATTCTCCTGTTAGGAGAAGAAGGCTCCTCAGGAAGATCAAGGGAGAACTCATCAGAATCATCAGAGGAGTTAAAATCCTCTGAAGAAGCAGAGTATCCTCTATGTGCTTCCAACGCACGATACGCATACCGTTCGGTATCGACATCGGGCGTACCGGGTATGGGATCGGTACCGGGCAAAAGCCCGGATCCGGCATGCGGAACCGATCTGCATTTGGAAGACGATGGCCTCGGTTCCGGTATGGAAGCCATTACCGGAACCGGACCCGGTACCGCTGGCTGCGGTACCGAGGGCGTAGCAGCATTAATAAAAGCCAGAATGGCCTGCTGCATGACTTGGACAGTATTGCCCATAGACGCCACTGCTGCCTGGATGTCGGTACCGGTATGGGCCGGTACCCCAGAGCAGTACAACAGGTGATCTGTCGAGGCCGCGCCCATCGATGTCAACCTGTGACCCCATGATTGCTTTGGAGGCCGGAGCCTCCCGCCGGGGTTTTTTGGCCTGGGCAGAATCCTCGAACTCAGAATTGAGAGCCTCTCGATCTTTAGAAAGAGATTTGCTTTTAGAGGATTTGCCCACTGGAGTTTTGGTTACCTGAGATCCATCCGGAGAGGAAGACCTGGATGACTGTGATGCTTCTGAAGGAAACAGCACATGGAACTTGTTGGCCCGGTTCTGCAATCCACGTTTCGACATCTGGGAGCAGGATGGGCAGTCCGGTATGGAATGGTCAGGTCCTAAACATTTAAGACACCATTCATGGGTGTCTGTAAGAGGAATGACAGCACTGCACTTGGTACACTTTTTAAAACCAGGAACTGGCTTCTCCATGAGGAGAAATTGTGTAGGCCTGAAGGCCTAACAAAGTACCAAGCTGTGCTGAAGAAAAGAAAAATATTTTATTTATTTATTTTTTTTTTAAAGAAAGAAAGAGAGACCGGCAGTCGGTTTCAGAATGGGGAAGGCAGGTACGCGGTCTAAAGAAAACAATAAAATTAACAATTTCTTCAGCGGTGACAGGAACACGACCTGCTGGCTCCGCGGAAAAAAAGAAACTGACGAGAGCTGCTCAGGAAGGCGGGAAGGCAGCGCGCATGTGCAGTGGGAGGCCCCAAAAGCTTTTAATCTGAAAAGCTGGGGAGCTTTCCCGCGCGGGCTCCGTCGGTACCGACGTACCCATATGTGATGACGTATTCCTGCTTGTTCCTGGAGATTCATATGGCCTCTGTCTCTCTGAAGCTTGAATAGGGTTTTGGGAATTAGGGGAATGGGTGGAAAGGCATATAGGAAGTCCTGACCCCAATGGAGGAGGAAAACATCCCTGGCCTGAGAACCCTGAGCCGGAATTCTGGAACAGAACCGGGGAAGTTTGGCATTCAACGGACTTGCAAAGAGGTCTAAGTCTGGAGTTCCCCAAATTTTAAAAATGTTTGCTACCTGGTCTGCACGAAGAGACCACTTGTGTGGAAGCAGAACTCGACTGAGTCTGTCTGCCCAGGAGTTTTGACTGCCTGGCAGATACACCGCAAGGAGATGAATCTGATGCTCTCTGGAGAGGGCCCATAGTCGCAAAGCTTCGTTGCAAAGCGACAGAGAGCCTGTTCCTCCCTGCTTGTTCAGATAGAACATAGCTACTTGATTGTCTGTCTGAATTAGGACTGTCTTGTAGCTCAGCTGGGTGTGGAACACTCAAAGAGCAAGGAAGATTGCTCTGAGCTCCAAGAGACTGATGTGTAGATGGGTCTCCTGTGGAGTCCAGGTGCCTTGGGTAGAGAGATCTTGCAGATGAGCTCCCCAACCCACCTGTGAGGCGTCTGTTAGAGTGACCTGGGGTGGGGGCTGTTGGAAAGGGGACCCCACCAACAGGTTTTGGGTTGACTGCCACCATTGTAGGGACAAAATAAGGCGACTTGAGTTTGCTATTTTGTCTGATAGGCAGCCTGATGCTTGAGTCCACTGAGTGGATAGAGTCCATTGGGCTGCTCTCATATGGAGGTGAGCATAGGGAACCACATGCATGGTAGATGCCATGTGGCCTAGCAATTTTAACATTTCTCGAGCAGTAAGATGAGTTTTTAACACTGCTTGGGAAGCTAACTGCACAATGCGAAGGCAGCGGGGCTGTGGAAGATAGGCCCTTGTTTTCCTGGTATCCAGCATAGCTCCTATAAACTCTAGAGATTGAGTGGGAGTTAGGTTGGATTTTGGGATGTATATGACCAGGCCCAAATACTGAAGTATACGCATTGTGCAAGACAGGGAAATTCTGGCCTCTGACTCTGATAGGGCTCGAATGAGCCAATCGTCTATCTAGGGGAAGACGAATATTCCTAGAGTGCAAAGAAATGCTGCCACTACAGCCATGCATTTCGTAAACACCCTTGGTGCTCAGGCCAGGCCAAAAGGAAGAACCCTGTACTGTTAGTGCTTCCCCTGAAATAGAAACCAAAGGAATCTTCAGTGAGTTGGATGGATGAGAACATGAGTGTACGCATCCTTGAGATCTAGAGAACAAAGCCAATCCTGACTCTGAAGGTATGGCAGAAGAGTTCCTAGAAAAATCATCTTGAACTTCTCCTTGAACAGGAATTTGTTCAATTCTGAGGTCTAAAATGGGTCTGTGTCCCCCTGATTTCTTTGGAATAAGGAAATAGGGGGAGTAAAACCCTGTACCCTGTTGGGAAATGGGTACGTCTTCTATTGTCCTGTGGGCAAGAAGTAAATTGACCTCTTGACCCAACTGATTTTCGAGTGGTCTGAGAATTGAACCGTCTTACAACTGTAGGAGGGGGCATGCTGAGAAAGTGAAGCTTGTACTCCTCCTTTATAATGGAGAGAGTCCATTCTTCTGCTGTTATCTGCTCCCATCTGGGGGCAAAATGACACAACCTTCCTGGGATGGTGGAGGGCTCTGGCCCATTGAGGGCCAGGAAGGCCAAGTTCTCTAGATGGGAGTCAAATCCCCTGTGGAGGTTGAGTCTGCTGGGCCGGTTGAGGCTTAGCAGACTTTGCTTTTCTTTGTTTTGGTGGCTGCTGTCACTTTCGGACAGACTGACCTGCAGAATGCCCCTGCTGGGTATAGGAGGGGTAAAACTTCTTTTTAGAGAAGAATGGTTTCTTGTAGGATTTTCTCCTTGCAGGATCAGCTGTAGCCTTGGATAGTCTATCCAAAGTGGTGTTATCAGCATCCAGCTCATTAGCTTTCTCTTGCCAATTTTTGCCAAAGAGATTTTCGCCTGTGCAAGGGATATTCCCCAGTTTTTCCTGTACCCAGAGTTCTAAGTCAGATACCTGGAGCCAGGCAATCCTACGAGCACTTATGGCAATGGCAGAGGTTCTGCTTATGCACTCAAAGCAGTCAAAAGCTGCATGATTAACAAACTTGGAAACATCTTGGCCATGTTTGACAAGTGTAAGATAATCTTGCCTCTTATCATCAGGAAGGAGAGGGCTCATAAGCTCTAGATCTCCTGTAACTTCCTTAAGGAACATTCCCATGTATAAAATGTAGGAATTAATCCTGGCCGAAAGCATAGAGGCCTGGAAGGTTCGACGCCCAAAGGCATCAAGAGTCCTACATTCACGTCCTGGCGGATTAGATGCATGTCTTTTTGCACTCTTGATCCTTCTCATAGCTGATTCCACTACCATGGAGTGGTATGGTAACTGAGGTTTTTGAAATCCAGGACAAGGAGGCACTCGATATATGGTATCAAGCCTACGAGAATGAGGAGAGGTGGTAAGAGGTGTTTCCCACATTCTTAGCATGAGATCATGTATGATTTCATGAATAGGCAAAGTAGCTGCCTCCTTGGGAGCTTTAGGATATTGTAAAATCTCCAATTCCTTTGCTCTGGGTTCTGTTTCAGGAGCCACTGTGATGGAAAGACCTCTAGCCACCTCCCGGATGAAATCCTGAAAGGACATATCCTCTGGAGGAGACATCCTACGTTTAGGAGAGGAAGGCTCCTCAGAGAGAAGTACTCCGGTACCGACAGAGCTGTCAGAATCCTCAAACTCATCAGAGGATTCAAAATATCTCCTGTCCGGGTGCTCTTGTAAAGCACGATACCGGTACCGATCGAAGTCGGTACTGGAGGGATCCGGTACCGGCCTGTCGATACCGGAGGAAACAGCATGACTCAGTGTCGGTAACACAGGTGCCGATGTTGATGCTGTCGGTACCGGTACAGATATTGGTGCCGGAACTGGTGTCGATACTGGTTGAACCGTCTGAAGCGGTCCCGAAGGCACCGAAGCCGCTAGGAGAGCCGCCAGACTGCGTTCAATAGCCAAGAACCTCTGGTCTATTGACGCTGCCGATGCCTGGGTATCGGTACCGGACGAAGCGGCTGGTACCCCAGAGCATGGCACCAGTAGTTCTGCCGAGGTTGAGGCCTTGAGAACATCCTGGAGCCCCGATAGTGCTTTGGAAGCCGAAGCCTCCCGCCGGGGCAATTTTGCCGGTACAAGTCCCTCAAGGGCAACGCCAGAGGCATCTCGATGCTTGGAAGGAGATCTACCCTTTGAGGACCGGCCAGATTTATGTTTAGTTACCTGAGATCCATGGGAGGAAGACGAAGCCCTGGAAGACGTCGATGCCACGGATGCTGCATCGGATGGAAAAAGGGTGCTAAGCTTAGCAGCTCGGTTTTGCCGAACCCTCTTCGACATCATCCCACAGGCAACACACTCCGAGATGGAGTGGTCAGGACCTAAACATTTAAGGCACCACTCTTGAGTGTCGGTGACGGAGATGGTACCGCCACACTTGGAACACTTTAAAACCCAAAGCGGGTTTTTCCATTCTGAAGGAAAGGTCTAGTGCCCAAAATGGCGCGTGGCACCCGACAGAAAAAAGGCTGGAAAGTCCAGAAAAAAAAAATTTTTCTTTCTTCAAAAAAAAAAAAGAACCGCCGGTACCGGTATAGCGTCGAGGAAGGCAGACGCTACCACAAAAAAGAATGAAAAAGATGGGATAATTTCTGCAGTGACAGGAAAAACGACCGGCTGGCTCCGTGGAAAACAAAGAACTGGAGAGAGGCAGTTGGGAAAGGCGGGAAGGCAGCACACAGGCACTGTGGGATGCACCCAAAAGCTTTCTAATTGGACGCTGGGGAGCGTTCCCGCGCAGGCTCCATCGGTATCGACGATACCCATATGTGAAGACTACATTCCTGCTTGTTCCTGGAGATACAGGTATATAAAGGTGAGCCGGTTGATAGTGTATATGGATTTTCAGAAAACCTTTGACAAGGTCCCTCATGAGAGACTCTTGCGGAAATTAAAAGGTCATGGGATAGGAGGCAGCATACTATTGTGGAATAGGAACTGGCTAAAATATAGAAAACAGAGAGAATGGCTAAATGGCCAATTTTCTCAATGGAGAAAGGTGAATAGTGGAGTAACCCAGGAATTTGTGCTGAGTCTGCTGCTTTTTAACATTTATAAATGACCTGTAAATGGGAATAACGAGTGAGGTGTTCAAATCTGTAGATGATACAAAATTATTTGAAGTTGTTTAAAACCCAAGAGGATTGTGAAAAATTGCAAGAGGACCTTGAAAAATTGTGAGACTGGGCGACCAAATGGCATTAAATTTAATGTGGACAAGTGCAAACTACGGTTACACAATGCAAGGTTCCACATCAGGCATCACCACTCAAGAGAAGGATCTGGGCAGCATTGTGGATAGTATGTTGAAACCCTTTGGCCATTGTGCACTAGGAATCATAAGGAAAGGAATAGAAAATAAAACAAAGGATATTATTATAATATCTCTGTATCATGCCATGGTGCAACCTTGAATATTGTGTGCAAGTCTGGTCTGTGGTCACGTCTTAAAAAGGATATAGCAGAATTTGAAAAGGTACAGAGAAGAGCGACCAAAATGATAAAGAGAATGGAAGGATATCCTTATGAGGAAAGGCTCAAAAGGTTAAAGTTCTTTAACTTGAAAAAGAGATGGCTGAGGGGGGATGGAGATCTATAAAACAATGAATGGAGTGGAACGGGTAAATGCAGATTGGTTGTTTACTCCTTCAAAAATTAGAAAGACTAGGGGAGACGTAATTTATTTATTTAACAGGGTTTTTTTTAATACCGCCTTATCTTGTAATCAAGGCGGTTTACATTATAAGTTCAATTTTACAGAGAACTTGCGTTACAGCTAACAATTTAAACATAACTGATCAACTTTATAGCATGCAAAGGGATGGGGTAACTGGGAGTATTAAAACATGAATTATGTAAGGTGATGTAAAAAGGATATAAACAGGATGGAGTCCATACAGAGGGTGGCTACTAAAATGGTTAGTGGTCTTCATTATAAAGCATATGAGGACAGACTTAAGGATCTTACTATGTACACCTTAGAGGAAAGGCGGGATAGAGGTGATATGATTGAGATGTTTAAATACCTCCGTGGCATAAATGTTCAGGGAGAGAGCCTCTTTCAATTGAAAGCAAGTTCTGCTACGAGGGGACATGGGATGAGGGTGAAGAGGGATAGATTCAGAAGTGATATGCAGAAATATTATCTTTACGGAAAGAGTGGTGGATCCGTGGAATAGTCTCCCAGTGGAGGTGGTAGAGATGAGGACAGTATCTGAATTCAAAAAAGCATGGGACAAACACAGAGGATCTCTAAAGGAAAAAAGGGGACTGTTGTAGTTGTTGATATGGAAGTACAGACTAGACAGGCCATGTGGTCTTTTTCTGTCGTCATATTTCTATGTTTCTATGATGTGTATGTGGCATATTTAAGATCCATGTGACATATTTAAGACTAATTGGAGAAAACATTTATTCACTCTGTGCATAATCAAACTTTGGAATTCAATACTGGAAGATGAAGTAAAAACTTAGGGGCTTGTTTACTAAGCAGCGGTAGTGTCTTCCGACCGATATTGGAGCTACGGCCCCATTGAATTCACTGCTACTTAGTGAACAAGCCCCTTAGTGTTTTTTTTTTTTTTTAAAGTGCTGTCAGGTCAATGCTGAGTCCTGGTGACCAAGCAGCCCTTGGGTTTTCTTGGCAAGGTATGAAAGAAAGTAGATTGCCAGGCCTTTTCTTCTGAGCTAATGGAGGGTAAAACGTAGCACCTACTTTTGCCACCTTGCTGGGCAGACTAGATGGACCATGCTGGTCTTTATCTGCCATCATATACTATGTCACAATATAGATGTTCTCTGGGGACAGCAGGAATCGGTCCTCACATATGGGATGACGTACGCGCAGGACGAAGCCTGTAAGGATCCACTCCCCACCTTTCAAAGAAAGCCTTTGGGAGTTACACCGTGCATGCTTGCCCAAGAGTGCCATCTTATCTCAGTACTATGACACAGCTTAATCAAGCAGAAAAAAAGAAAACAACTCCACAGGAGGAGGGAGGGTAGTGAGGACTGATTCCTGCTGACCCCAGAGAACACCTGTTACAGGTGAGTAACTACGCTTTCTCCAGAAACAAGCAGGAAGTAGGTCCTCACATATGGAACAAGCTACAGGCTACCAAAAAACCCTGTAGAAGCCACGGGCGACCCAAAAAGGGGACCCATAAAGGACAGCAGGGAGCACTAGCTGGCTGGAAGTCAGGCAATGCCGCACTAACATCGAAGACGCAATCCCCTCTCCAGTAGCCTGGAAACAGAGGGCTAGAGAGAAGGAATTGCACTATTCCCCAAAGAGATGACGAAGTAATGCCTGGCCGAAGGCACTATCACGCCATGAGCTCTCTTCCAAGCAGTAGTGCGCTGTGAAGGTATGGACAGAGGACCAGGTGACGGCCCGGCAGAGGACCAGGTGACGGCCCGGCAGAGGACCAGGTGACGGCCCGGCAGAGGACCAGGTGACGGCCCGGCAGAGGACCAGGTGACGGCCCGGCAGAGGACCAGGTGACGGCCCGGCAGAGGACCAGGTGACGGCCCGGCAAGGGCACCGAGCGCAGATTGGCCATAGAGACCGCCATTGCGCGCACATTGTGAGCAGTGACATGTTGCAGGGAAAGCCCAGTCTGCTCGTAGGCAAAGGAAATGCAGACAGCCACCCAGCGGGAGAGGGTGCGCTTAGAGACAGCAACCCCAAGCTGATTGGGGTCATAAAAGACAAAAAGGCTGCACCAAGCGGCAGTAGGTCTGTTTCCTCTGGAGGTTGAAGGACAAAGCCCTCTTGCAATCTGAGTGTGCAGGGAGACCTCCAACCCAGGAGGTGTAAGGCCTGGGAAAGAAGGTGGGGAGCACCATCTTTTGATTCAAGTGGAAAGCAGAGACCACCTTGGGTAGAACTTGGGGCGAGTCCAAAGGACAACCCTGTTCCCATGGAATCTAGTGTAGGGCGTGTGGGCTACCAGCGCCTGCAGCTCACTCACCCATCTGGCTGAGTGCCACCAGAAAAATGACATTCCATGACAGGTACTTGAGATGGCACGTGGCAAAGGGTTAAGGGGGAGCCATGAGCTTCCCCAGCACCACATTGAGGTCCCATGCCACTGGTGGCAAACGGATTGGGGGCCATGACAGCAGTCATCCCTTCATGAAATGGCCAGGCCATCTACATGATGGTAATGTGCTGAAATGGCACTAAGGTGCACTCTGACCATGTTGGACTTTAGGCCAGCTCCAGAAAGATGCAAAAGATACCGCAGGATATCATGCACTGAGCAAGAGAAAGGATTAAGCCCCCCTCTGTGCACAAGACAGAGAACCTGCACCACATAAAAGGCATATGCTTGACACGCGGAATCCTTCCTTGAAGCCAGCAGGACATCCTCCAGCTCCCATGAGAGGCGGAGGTGTGCTATGGCTAATCCCTCTCAGCATCCAGGCCATCAGGGGGAGGGACAGGAGGTTGGGATGGAGAAGCATCCCGCTCTCCTGTGACAGGAGGTCCAGGGAACTCCCCAGCGGCAGCGGGTCTCCCCGGGACAGTGGAAATATTTCTTTAAGGAAAGAGTGGTAGATGCATGGAATTCTCTACAGTGGAGGTGGTGGACATGAGGACAGTATCTGAATTCAAAAAAAGCATGGGACAAACAGAGGATCTCTAAAGGTAAAAATGGGACTATTGCAGTTGATATGGAAGGGCAGACTAGATAGGCAATGTGGTCTACCGTCATGTTTCTAAGGAGCATAGCCAATCTCCCCACAGGAGGTAAAGGCAGCAAGGTTCCAAGGGATACCATTTTGAACTTTTCCTTGACCAGGAAGCGGTTGAGGTCCCGCAGATCCAGGATGGGCCAGAAGCCCCCGGTTTTCTTGGGCACAAGAAAGTAGCGGGAGAAGAACCCTTGCCCCAAAAAAGCTGAGGAACGGGTTCTACAGCTCGATCCTCGAGCAGGGACATGAGCGCCCTCTTCAGGAACTTTCTGTGCAAGGAACCCATGGGAAATTCCCCTGAAAAGAAGGGAGGAGGCAGCTGGACGAAGTGGAGGAGGTACCCCTCCTGGACCACCTGCAGCATCCAGGCACTGGTGGTAATGTCTGACCAGAGGTGCGCAAAGAGGACTAGCCATCCTCCCATGAATCTTGGGCCTATTACCTCCTGGGGGAGGAAGGCCATGCCCAAGGAGTCAAAAGCTCCCCACAGGCTGCGGCTAGTGCGCTGTTTGGGGCTTGGGGTCTTTCTGCTTACGGGGGCTGTGCCCCTGGAATGCTGCCCCTGTTGGGGAGACCGATAGACTGGAAACTGGGGGAATTTTCCCTAAGCCTTCTTAGTCTTTAGGCAGACTTTTTCCCTGAAACCTTCTGACGGGAAAGGTAAGCAGTCTTCCTGGACAGCCTAGTCCTTGTCAGGAATTTGGTCTTCAGCTTGGTTGCCTTCTCCGTCATGGACTTGCCAAAGAGATTCTCTCCTTGGCAAGAGACATCGGCTAGCTTGTCCTGCACTCATTGCTCCAAGTCGGAAAACTGTAGCCAGGCAAGGTGGCGGGCACTAATACCTTCCGCAGCTACATGAGCCACATCTCGAAGCTGTCGAAGGCTGTGCGAGTTTGAAACTTGGAGCATTCCTTGACAGAGGAGAGTAAGGCTGAAGCGCTCAAGAGGTTCACCTGTCAACCCAGCCGAGAACCTGGTGCGCTCCTCCATGAGGTTCCTCAGATATATACCTATGTACAGCTGGTATGCCTGGATCTGGGCTGTGAGCATGGAGTCCTGGTAACACTTTCTGCCAAAGGCATCCATGGTGCATGCCGCCCTACCGGGGGGGGGGGGGGGGGGGTGGGGCCACGGAGGAGTTTGTTTTCTGGCTCTTTATTTGACATATGGCCAGCTCCACCACCATGGAGTTATCAGGCAGCTGTGTTTTTAGGAAGCCAGGGGTCCAGCTGACTCAATACTGGGAGATGAGTCAATGGTTCACAATCTGCACCATCACCAGGCTCTCCCATAATCATGAACAGTCATTCATGGATGGGGGGAATGGGCACAGCCAGTGCCTTCTTAGGGGGGAGTCTCATATTGAAGACTCTCCAGATCCTCAGTAAGAGGCACGTCCTCAAAAGTCTAGAAAGGCGAGATCCTCTGGTGGAGATCTCCGATGCTGGTGAGGTGGAGATTGGTTGAAAGGGACATCTCGGTGGAGGACGGTGTTGGGAGACTCCTCGTCTGTCTCCCAACCCGACTTGGAGCTGGAGTCATCGTAGAGCACCGAATGATCCTCAAGTCAACATGACGTCGACAACGCCCATGCTCCGCAACCACAGCGCTCGACAGCAAGTTGCGCCTCAAGTCAGACGTTGATGGAGTCAGCGCCGGTTGGGCCAATTTCTCCAAGACAGGCTGGACAACCTCTGGGGAAGTCCTCGCTGTGGAGGGCCCCGAGGTTGGAACTGATGACCCGGAGGTTCCAGGCACTGGGCCCCGCTGCGCCTCGAGGAATGCAGCGAAACTGCATTCCAGGGCCACCATCCTTGCATCGATGCCAGTTGGCTCTGCAGTGGCTGGCACGGGTCTTGATGTCATCGCGCCCGGAGCAGTGTCCCACGTCGGGGAATGACCGTTGGTGATGGCGTCAGGGGACCTGACCCGATCCCTAGATGCAGTGCGAGTCTCCTCCCACCAGGCCTGCTTGGAAGGCCACTTACTACCTTTTAACTTTCAAAAGGAAGACTATGATAAAATGATGAAAACAGTTAAGAAAAAAATAAAAAGAGCAGGTGCAAAGGTTAAAGATTTTAAACACACATGTTTGATGTAAAACATGATCTTGGAAGCCCAGACCAGCTGTATTCCACGTTTTAAGAAAAGTGGAAGGAAGTCCAAAAAACTGCCAACATGGTTTAAAGGTGAGATCAGAGAGGCTGTTGTAGCCAAAACAGCATCATTCAGGAAATGGAAAAAGGAGCCAAATGACGAAAACTGGAAACAACTTAAGCACTGGCAAGTTAGATGCAAGGCATTGATAAGGCAGGCAAAGAGAATTTGAAAAAAAATCTTGCTGTGGAAGCAAAAACGAATAAAAACTTTTTCAAGTACATTCGTAGCAAAAAAACCAAACAGTGTGTGTCAGTTAAACCACTGGATGATAGAGGGGTAAAAGGGGCACTAAGAGAGGACAAGGCCATAGTGGAGAGACTTTATTGAAGATGATGTAGGGAAGTTACCCATGACTGAAATGGTATTTAAAGCTGATGCAGCAGAAGAATTCAAAGAAATATCGATAAACTGGGACAGCGTAGTTACTCACCTGTAACAGATGTTCTCCAGGGACAGCAGGAATCAGTCCTTACTTATGGGTGATGTCGGCACCGACAGAGCCCGCGCAGAGCAATTTCCCAGCTTTCAAAGAAAGCCTTTGGGATTGCTGCCACGCATGCCTGGTCCTCTTCCCGCCCAAGGGTGCCATCTTGCTCAGTCAGGTCCCTTAGCTTGAGCCCTACCAAGCAGATGGCAAGGGAAAGGTAAAAATCCAGCAACTCATCAGTGGAGGTGGGAGGGTAGTGAGGACCAATTCCTGCTGTCCCTGGAGAACATCTGTTACAGGTGAGTAACTACGCTTTCTCCAGGAACAAGCAGGAAGTCAGTCCTCACTTATGGGACTCCCCAGCTACAGGCTACCGAACCGGTAACCCAAAAACGTCTACGCGAGGCTGTGAGCAGAAGTTGATGCCCGAAGGAGCCCAAGTCCTCGGGTCCCTGGGGCGAAACCCTCGGTAGCCGTCAAGAAGGGTTGGAGGGCAGGAGTTGCTTATACCACGAACAGATTACAGTCTGGCCGAAGGTGCTGTCCCGGCGGGACTCTCTCTCCAGGCAGTAATTCGAGGTGAAAGTGTTCACCGAAGCACAGGTCGTAGCCCGGCAGATGTCCACCAGAGGCACTTGGATGCCGTGTGTGGTGACTCGCCGATCCAGCGGGGCGCCCGCCTTTGCATGAGCGAAGGCTAAGGAGTCTGCCACCCAGATAGAGAGGGTACATTTTGTGACTGCCTGCCCCAAGTGATTGGAATCGTAGGTCACAAAGTGTCGGCCAGACTTGCGATGAGGCTGGGTGCGCTGCAGATAGAAGGCGAGAGCCCGCTTGCAGTCGAGTGTATGCAAAACTGCTGATGCCTGGTTGGCATGGGGTCTCGGGAAGAAGGTCGGCAAGCCTATCTCCTGATTGAGAAGAAAATCCGAGACAACCTTCGGCAGGAACTTGGGGTGCTTACGGAGGACCACCTTGTTCCTATAGAACCTGGTATAAGGGGCTTCAGCCATGAGAGCCTGGAGCTCATTGACTTGGCGGGTCGAAGTCAAAGCCACCAGGAAGACCACTTTCCAGGATAGGTGCCGAAGCGAGCATGTCACCATCGGCTTGAAGGGTGAACGCATAAGCTGCATGAGCACTACGTTCAGGTCCCACTCCGTCGGAGGAGGCTGGATGGGAGGTTTGGACAGCAAGAGGCCCCGCATAAAGCAGGAGACCAAGAGCTGCTCCGAGAGGGGTTTGCCCTCTACGGGGAGGTGATCTGCCGAGATGGCGCTCAGGTGTACCCTGACATAGTTCGACTTCAGCCCCTCCTTTGAAAGATGGAGAAGGTACTGGAGGACCCACCGAGTGGGACATGAGAAAGGGTCTATCTGGAGCTCGGAGCACCAGACTGAGAAGCGTCGCCACTTGAAAGTGCAAGCTCATCTTGTCGAGCCCTTCCTCGACGCAAGGTGGACCTCCTCAACCTCCTCCGGGAGGTCTAGCGTGGCTAGGGAAACCCGTTCACCCGCCAGGCTGCAAGGGACAAAGCAGGCAGGTTCGGGTATATCACCCGTCCCTCCTCCTTTGTTAGAAGGCATGGGGGCACAGCCCAGGGGAACCTGAGGCTCGGACGCGAGCCGGAGCAGGAGTGGGAACCACGGTTGCAGAGGCCACGAGGGAGCGAGGAGTATCATTGACGCTCATTCCCGCTGAGCTTTGTGGAGGGTCATCGCAATGAGAGGAGTGGGAGGGAACGCGTAGAGAAGCCCGGAGGTCCAGCTCAAGATTAACGCATTCCGCGCCTCCCTGCTCGGATGCGGGACTAGGCCGCAGAAGCGGGGGAGCAGTGTGTTCACCGGGCTGGTGAACAGGTTCACGGTTGGGGGGTCCCCCACCAATGGAACAGCAAGTTGGCCACCATTCGTGAGGGCGGAGGATCCTGCTGAGTTTATCTGCAAGGACGTTCTCTGGGCCCAGGAGGTAGACCGCTCATAGGGTCAACCCCTGGCGGAAGGCAAAGGAGGACCGCTTCCCGGTAGAGGAGGCGTGATCCTGTGCACCCCTCCTTGTTGATGTATTTACTGTCTGATCAGTGGGCTGATAACTATTTACATTTGGATGGTATAGAGTCCATACTTTTGTATTTCAGTCATTTAGGTTTGTTTCATGGTTTTGAATGTGAGGGAAATTAGCAGTCTGTCCCATAACATTTCTAGAATATATGCGTTTTTAGCATCTTCCTGAAGTCCTTTAGGTCAGTGGTTGCTCAGATTAGCCGGGAGTTCCATAGGTCCGTATATGAAGGTGCGATGGCATGTTTCTTGTGCACTGGATGTTTTCTGTCTGGGGATTTTAAGGAGATTCGTGATTTGGTCTCTTCTTGGTCTGTTGTCTGTAGGTGCGGGTATGAGGGATTGTAGGTAACTTGCAGTTAGGTAGTGTATACTCTTGAAGGTGTTCATGATTGATTGTATTGTAATTGTGCTTGGATGGGCAGCCAGCGTAGTTCCTTTAATACTGGAGTAGTGTGCTCTTCTCTGGGTGTCCGTGATATCAATTGAGCAGAGTTTTGGAGTGTACTTTTTGGTAGGCCTTGGAGTATTCAATTACAGTAGTCCCAGACTGGAGTAATGATTGCTTGGCAGACTGTGTGGAATAGGTTACGGTCCAGTAGTGGGTGGAGGCTATGTAGTGCGCTTATCCTTTGCTATGTCGCTGCAGTTGTTTTCTAAACGTGTGCTTGGAAATTGAGTTTCTGGTCTAGTGTCACACCAAGGTATTTGATTTCAGATTTGATGGGGATATTGTGGTTGTTAAAGCTAAGTTTCTCTACTGGAACATAGTTGGCTTCTCTGTTCACCACCAGTGCCTCTGTTTAGCTTAAATTCAGTGTGGGCAAGTGTTTATGTAGCCACTGGGTCACTTCCTTGAGACAAGACAGGATAGTGGAGAAGTCCGGGTTCCTTGTTGTGTGGTAGGCGAAGGCCTATGCTCCATGCTAATTGAACTAAACAGACATACCTAACTAGCTTGACCTGTAAATGAAGTCTGTGGAGAGGCCCATAGGAAGCACATCCCCCAATATGCTGCTATAGAATTAGAACTCAGAAAAGTATTGAATTAGCTTAGACAAGCAGAACTGAACCTGGAAAAATACAGAAAAATATGTTTAAAAGCCACTGATAAGAAAATACAGCTGTAAGGGATTTAATTAAAACTGCTGACAGAAAGGTTACAGAGCCCTGCTTCCCTGCACGTATTAACTAGCCCAATGGCCTTGAAGTAGGAAAGTAAACAAGTTGGTGAACTGACCATTGTAATTGGGACTAGAAGGGGGGTGAGCAGGTGCTGAGCCCACTCAAAGAACATAATTGGATAATCATATCAGTACCGGGACCAATAGAAGAGGTATGGGAGGTTACCGGGACCAATGAAATGTTTTTCTATACCTAGAATGGAGTAAAAATCTATAAAAGTTGTTGTATTGCCAGAGAACATCGCTCAGCCATTTTGAATTTGATTCTGCTTGAGTCTTGTGCACAAATAAATGATTTGGACCTTCTGAACAGACTCCTGGTATTATTGGTTTGTCTGCGCTCTGCTGCTACAGTTGCAATAGGGGTGTACAGCATAATGTCATCTGCATGGATATAAAACATTATCCTGTGTATCCGAAGATGCTGCATATGGGCTGGATGTATAAATTAAATAAGAGGGCTGAGAGAGCTAATCCTTGAGACAGACCTTGGTGAATTTAAATGGTTCCAAGGTCCTGTTTTGTATTTTAACCTGTTCCGTGTGGTGGGATAAGTATGTGTGAAGCCATCTTAAGGGAATTCCATTTACTCCGATTTCTGTGAGTGAGGAGTCTTCTGTGGTTTACGGAGTGAAATGCCACTGAGATATCTATGAATATAAGAATGAATGCCTGTTTGGATCTTTTGATTCCCTTGAGCAGAGTGTCAAGGAGGGAAGTCAGAAGCGTTTCTGTACTGTAATGTTGTCGGAACCTGTAAGAATCATAAGGAAAGGAATGGAGAATAAAACAAAGGATATTATGATGCCTCAGAATTATTCCATGGTGTGACTGCACCTTGAATACTGTGCGCAATTCTGGTTGCGTATCTTAAAAAGGATATAGTGGAATTAGACAGGTACAGAGAAGATTCACCAAAATGGTAAAGGGGATGGAAGGATACCCCTTATGAGGAAAGGGTAAAAAGGTTAGGGCTCTTCAACCTGGAAAAGAGATGGATGAGGGAAGATGTGATAGAGGTCTATAAATTAATGAATGGAGTGGAACTGGTAAACGAAGACAGATAGTTTACGCCATTAAAACGTAGAAAGACTAGGGGACATGCAATGAAGCTTCAGTGTAACCCATATAAGACTAATAAGAGAAAATATTTTTTCACTCATCATCTAATCAAACTTTGGAATTTGTTACTGGAATTTGTTACAACTATTACTGGAATTTGTTACAACTATTTGATAAACTGAATAGTACCAAATCACCTGGACCGGATAGTATACATCCAAGAGTGTTGAAAGAACTGAAATATGAGATTGCAGACCTGCTATTAGTAATCTGTGAACTTTCATTACAGTCATCTGTAATACCTGAAGATTGGAGGATCGCCAGTGTAACGCCAATTTTTAAAAAGGGTCCCAGGGGTGATCCGGGAAATTACAGACAGGTGAGCCTGACATCAGTACCGGGGAAAATGGTAGAAACCATCATAAAGAACAAAATTACACAGCATGTAGATAGTCATGGCCTAATGGGAGACAGCCAACATGGCTTTAGACAAGGAAGATCTTGTCTTACTAATCTGATATGTTTTTTTGAAGGTGTGAATAAACAGGTAGACAAAGGTGAATCGGTTGATATAGTGTATCTGGACTTTCAGAAAGCCTTTGACAAGGTCCCTCATCAGAGACTCTTGGCAAAACTAAAAAGTCATGGGTAGGAAGCAGTGTACTATTGTGGATCGGGAACTGGTTAAAAGATAGAAAGCAGAGGGTAGGGCTAAATGGCCAATTTTCCCAATGGAAAAAGGTGAATAGTGGAGTACCCCAGGGATCTGTACTGGGTCTGCTACTTTTTGACATATTCATAAATGACCTGGAAAAGGGAATAACGAGTGAGGTTATCAAATTTGCAGACACAAAACTGTTTAAAGTTGTTAAAACCCAAGAGGACTGTGGAAAACTGCAGGAGGATCTGGATAAATTGGAAGACTGGGCATCCAAATGGCAGATGAAATTTAATGTGGACAAGTGCAAAGTTATGCACCTAGGAAAGAACAACCCACACTATGGTTACATGATGCAAGGTTCCACATTGGGAACCACCACCCAGGAAAAAGATTTAGGAGTGATCGTGGATAACATGTTAAAACCCTCCGCCCAGTGTGCAGCGGCGGCCAAGAAAGCAAATAGAATGCTAGGTATCATAAGGAAAGGAATGGAAAATAAAACAAAAGATATTATAATGCCTCTGTATCGTTCCATGGTACGACCGCACCTTGAATATTATGTGCAATTCTGGTCGTCGTATTTTAAAAAGGATATAGCGTTATTAGAAAAGGTACAGAGAAGAGCCACCAAAATGGTAAAGGGGATGGAAGGCTACTCCTATGAAGAGAGGCTACAAAGGTTAGGGCTCTTCAACCTGGAAAAGAGATGGCTGAGGGGAGATATGATAGAGGTCTATAAATTAATGAATGGAGTGGAACGAGTAAACGTAGATCAATTGTTTACACTATCAGAATATATAGAAAGACTAGGGGACATGCAATGAAGCTACAGGGTAAACTATTTAGGACAAATAAGAGAAAATATTTTTTCACTCAACGTGTAATCAAACTCTGAAATTTGTTACCGGAGGATGTAGTAAGAGCTGTTAGTGTAGCTGGGTTTAAAAAAGGTTTGGACAAGTTCCTGGAGGAAAGGTCCAAAAACCATTATTAAAAAGGGACCCAGGATATCGATGCTTGACCCAATACAAGCATTGTGGAACCTGTGTCTTTTGGGGATACTGTTAGGTACATATAACCTAGATTGGCCACTGTTGGATACTGGGCTTGATGGACCTTGGTCTGACCCAGTATGGCATATCTTATGTTCTTATGATCTAGTAAAAGCGGTTAGTGTAGCTGAGTTTAAAAATGGTTTGGACAAGTTCCTGGAGGAAAGGTCCATAAATCATTATTGAAAGGGACCTGAGAAATCCACTGCTTGTCCCAATACAAGCATTGTGGAACTGTGTCTTCTGGGGAAACTGCTAGGTATTTGTGACCTAGATTGGGCACTGTTGGAAACAGGATACTGGGCCTGATGGACCTTGGTCTGACCCAGTATGGCATATCTTATGTTCTTAAAGTGACCTGCCCAAGGTCACAAGGAGTACCAGTGGGAACTGAATCCTGATCACTTGGGTACTACGGTTGTTGCTCTAAACACTAGCCCACTCCTCTACTCCCAAAACAGATTTCAGTCAAAACCGATTTGGTTGAGTTCCTGGAGGAAAAAAATCCATAAACCATTATTAAAGAGGACTGGGGAAATTCATTGCTTACCTTGTGGCAAGCAGCATGGACTGTGTATACCTTTGGGTATCCATTAGACACCAATAAAGCTTTTGCTCCTACCAGTGGCATGCTGTTTTCCTGCTCCTCTTGTACCTTTAGGAACCAGACAGGTACTTGAGACCTGGAATGGCTACTGCTGGAAACAGGATATTGGTCTGACCCAGTTGGGCCTATCTTATGTTCTTATGAGGAAAGGGGGAGGTAGGTTTAGGAGAAAAGATAAGAAACTCCACCTTAGCCATGTTCAGTTTCAGACGGCAGCATGACATTCAGCTAGCAAGTTCAGACAGGCAGGGTGAGATATAGGGTTTGGATTCTTGGAAAGATGTCAGATGTAGAGCGGTATAAAGATGGTACTCAAAGCATAAAGATGGTACTCAAAACCACGGGAGGAGATCAAGGCACCAAGCGATTGAGTAGAGCGAGAAAAGAAGAGGCCCTCAAGATAGATGAACAGTGCAGCATACATCATGTAGCGCTGTAAAATGATAAGTAGTAGTAGAAGTATCCTGAGGTACACAAAGTTGGATAGCACTTGAGGAATATCTGCCAGAACAGTCACAACGTGTGATGGGAGAGAAAGAAAACTTGGACAGAACAGTGCCCTTAAATCCAAGCAAAAACAGGGTACTGAGAAGGTGGTGATCAACAGTATCGAAAGTGACTTATAGGTGAAGAATGAGTAATCTAGCAGAGGCTCTTGGATTTGGAGATATTTGGAGATATCCAGAAAAGATATTTGGAGACTTTGGCAAGGGCCATTTCAGTGGAATGTAGAGAACGAAAGCCATATTAGTGGATCCTGAGTGGCTTGAGAGGAAAGAGTGGTGGTAAACCACATGTTTAAGTAATTTAGGATGTGAAAAGGAGGAAGGAGCAGATAATTGGGGGAAAAGGTAGGGTCCAGAGAGGAGCAGTGTAACCACAGCAAGTTTGATGGTAGCAATAAGGAATATGCACAAGATTGGGTCTTCAGTATATATGCAAATTTATAGCGTAGTTACTCACTTGTAACAGGTGATCTCCGGGAACAGCAGGAATTTAGTCCTCACATATGGATATCGTCGGTATCGACAGAGCCTGCACAGGAACGCTCCCCAGCGTCCAATAGGAATGCTTCTGGGAGCATCCCTCAGCACATGCGCACTGCCTTCCCACCTTTCCAACTGTTCCTCTTCAGTTAAGTTTGTAGCTGAGTGAAAGGACAGAGGGTGAGAGGAAAGAGACAAAGAGAGAGAGAGAGACAACTCCTAGGGGAGGTGGGTGGGTTGTGAGGACTAAATTCCTGCTGTTCCTGGAGATCACCTGTTACAGGTGAGTAACTACGCTATCTCCAGGAAAAAGCAGGAATGTAGTCCTCACATATGGGGACTCCCTAGCTGAAGATGCTAGGGAGATAACCCCAGGAAGGTGCCACCGTCGAAGGTGAGAAATCCTTCCTCCCATGGATCTCTGGCATCCCACCAGGGTCGGTGGGTAGGAGTTGGTTTAGGTCTGAAAGAGATTTTGAAGAAAAGCTTGGCCAAAGAAGGCATCCCGACGGGAGGCTTTGCCTAGGCAGTAGTGGGATGTGAAGGTGTGTACCGAAGCCCAGGTGGCTGCTCGACAAATGTCATTGATAGATACAGAGTGGAGATTAGCCATAGAAGCTGCCATGGCTCTCACATTATGAGCTGTGACATGGTCCTGAAGAGGAAGACCCTTACTCTCATAAGCAAAGAATATGCATTGGGCAATCCATTTAGATAAAGTTCTGTTGAAGACTAAGTCCCAAATGACTAGGGTCAAAAGCTATAAAAAGTTGTGAGGACCTTCTATGCTGCTGTGTTCTTTGTATGTAAAAGGCCAAGGCCCTTTTACAATCCAGAGTATGAAGGTTTCTTTCTGCATTAGAGGCTGAGGCCTCGAAAAAAATACAGGAAGGTAAATTGATTGATTTACATGAAAAGGCGAAGCCACCTTTGGCATAAAATGTGGGTGAGTTCGAAGAACAACCTTATGATGAAACCTAGAATAAGGAGGATCAGCCACTAAAGCTTGCAATTCACTAATGCGATGGGCAGAGGTGATTGCAATTAGGAAGATGACCTTCCAGGTCAAAAACGTAAGGGCTGCAGTGGCTAAAAGTTCAAAATGCGGCTTCATGAGCTGCCGAAGAACTAGATTTAGATCCCATGCCACCGGTGGTGGCTTGATGGGAGGTTTAGTTAATAAAAGGCCTCTCATAAATCTTGATAGGAGTGGATGAGAGGAAATTGGTTGTCCATTTAGAGGCTTATAAGAAGCTGCAATTGTACTAAGATGGACTCTTACCGAATTGGTCTTTAACCCAGAATTCGATAAGTGAAGGAGATACTCTAATATCGATTCTAAGGGTATGACCAGGGGGTTTAATCCCCTTTTAAAGCACCATATAGTAAAACGTTTCCACTTGAAGGCATAAAATCTTCTTGTGGAAAGTTTCCTAGAAGCCTGAAGGATATCTTTTACCTTCTGGGACAGGTTGAAATCCTGGAGGTCTAAGCCCTCAGCAACCAGGCCGTGAGGTGCAGGGACTGGGGATTCGGGTTCCATAGCGACCCGTTCTCCTGGGAAAGGAGATCTGGAGCATGCCCTAACTCAAGAGGTGTCACTTGAGAGAGATGCAGAAGCAGGGAATACCACGTTTGGCGTGGCCATCGTGATGTTACGAGGATCATGCGACCCCTGTCTCTCTGAAGCTTGAAAAGTGTTTTGGGGATGAGGGGGAATGGGTGGGAAGGCATAAAGAAAGTCCTGACCCCAATGAAGGAGGAAGGCATCCCTTGCATAAGAACATAAGATATGCCATACTGGGTCAGACCAAGGTCCATCAAGCCCAGTATCCTGTTTCCAACAGTGGCCAATCTAGGTCATACACACCTAGCAGTTTCCCCAAAAGACACAGGTTCCGCAATGCTTGTACTGGGACAAGCATTGATATCCTGGGTTCCTTCTCAATAATGGTTTATGGACCTTTCCTCCAGGAACTTGTCCAAACCTTTTTTAAACCCAGCTACACTAACAGCCTTTACTACATCCTCCGGTAACAAATTCCACACGTTGCCTGACAGTTGTGCGCCAGAATCCTGGAACAGAGCCGGGGCAGTCTGGCATTCAGTGGACTTGCAAAGAGGTCTATATCTGGAGTGCCCCAGAGATGAAATATCTTTGCCACCTGGTCTAGGTGGAGTGACTACTCGTGAGGTAGCAGTACTCGGACTGAGTTTGTCTGCCCAAAGGTTTTGAATGCCTGGAAGATATACCACTAGAAGGTGAATTTGATGCTCTCTGGTGAGGGCCCATAGTCGTAAAGCTTCGTTGCATAATAACAGGGAGCCCTTTCCGCCCTGCCTGTTCACGTAGAACATGGCTATCTGATTGTCCGTCTGGACTAGGACTGTCGTAGCTGAGATGGGCGTGGAATACTCAAAGAGCTAAATAGATTGCTCTTAATTCCAGGAGGTTTATGTGTAAACCAATCTCCTGTGGAGTCCAGGTGCCCAAGGTAGAGAGATGATTCAGGTGTGCTCCCCAACCCACCTGTGATGCATCTGTTGTTAGGGTGGCCTGAAAGAGGGGTTGATGGAAAGGAGACCCCATTGTCAGATTTTCTAGTGATTGCCACCATTGGAGGGACAAAATTAGTCATTGAGAGATTGTTATTTTGTCCGACAAATGACCCGTGGCCTGTGTCCACTGTGTGGAGAGGATCCACTGAGCTGCTCGCATGTGGAGGCGAGCATATGGGACTACATGAACTGTGGATACCATGTGTCCCAGTAACTGCAGTAGCTCCCGAGCAGTGAGGCAGGATTTGCCTGCTGCTTGGGAAGCTAGCTGCATTATGCGAAGACACCGGGCTTGTGGAAGGAAAGCCCTTGCCTGTCTGGTATCCAGACAGGCTCCTATGAATTCTAGGCATTGGGAAGGAACTAGTTGAGATTTCGGGAAGTTTATTACCAATCCCAAGTATTGGAGGATTCGCATTGTACGGGACAGTGCAGTGCTGGCCTCTGCAACTGTGGAGGCTCGAATGAGCCAGTCGTCTAAGTAAGGGAAGACAAAAATCCCCAGGGTTCATAGAAATGCAGCTACTACTGCCATGCATTTCGTGAACACCCTTGGTGCTGAAGCCAGACCAAAAGGAAGAACCCTGTACTGGAAATGTCTTCCCCTGAAAAGGAAACGTAAAAATTTCTTGTGATCTGGATGGATGAGAATGTGAATGTATGCATCCTTTAAGTCTAGAGAGCAAAGCCAGTCCTGGCTTTGAAGGTATGGCAGAAGAGTTCCTAGAGAAATCATTTTGAATTTCTCTCGAAACAGATATTTGTTCAATTCTCTGAGGTCTAGAATGGGTCTGTGTCCCCCTGTTTTCTTTGGAATAAGAAAAGAGGGGGAGTAGAACCCTGTCCCCTGTTGAAAAATGGGTACTTCCTTTATTGCCCCTTGGGCAAGAAGTGTGGAGACCTCGTGATCTAGCAGATTGTCTGCAGAGGTTTGTGAATTGAATTGCTTTAGAATTGTAGGAGGGGGTATGCTGTGAAAATGAAGTTTGTACCCCTCTCCTACAATGGACAAAGTCCAATCTTCTGTTATCTGATGCCACCTGTTGACAAGTGGCATAACCTGCCCGGAATATTGGGGGGGTTGGGGACCCCTCAGAGGCAGGAAGGCAAAGCTCTCTAGGAAGGAGTCAAAGCCCTTGAGGGGGCTGAACCTGGAGAGCTGGTTGGGCTCTCCGGCCTTTTGGTTTCTTTTGCTGTCTAGTTTGTCCCTTTTGGGCAACCTGACCTGGAGTCTGACTCTGCTGGGTATAGGAAGGATAAAACTTCCTCTTTTTTCTAGAAGAGGGTCTTTTATAAGGCTTCCTTTTGGCTGGAGTGGCTGTAGACTTTGACAATCTATCTAAGGTAGAATTGTCAGCATCTAACTCGTTAGCCTTTTCCTGCCAGTTCTTGCCAAAGAGATTCTCCCCCGTGCAAGGAATGTTGCCTAAATTGTCCTGTACTCAAGTCTCCAAGTCTGATGACTGTAGCCAGGCAATCCGTCGTGCGTCAATGGCAATAGCAGAAGTTCTGCTGATGCATTTGAAGCAGTCAAAGGCTGCACGATTGACAAACTTGGAGATATCCTGAGCATGCTTAACTAGAGCAAGAAAATCTTATCATCTGGGAGAAATGGGCTCATAAGTTCCAAGTCTCCTGTGACTTCTTTGCGGAACATTCATATATAGGCTATATGAACTGATCCTAGCTGAAAGCATGGAAGCTTGAAAAGTTCTGCGTCCAAAAGCATCCAGAGTCCTGCATTCACGACCTGGAGGATTGGATGCATGCCTCTTTGCACTTTTCATCCTACGCATGGCTGATTCCACTACCGTTGAATGGTGTGGCAGCTGAGTTTTCTGAAATCCAGGACATGGTGGAACTCGATACATAGTATCAAGTCTCCTAGAGTGAGGAGAAGTAGTCAGAGGTGTCTCCCACATTCTGAGCATCAAGCTATGCAGAATTTCATGGATAGGCAGAGTAGCTGCCTCCTTAGGAGCTTTAGGATATTGGAGGATTTCCAATTCCTTTGCTCTGGGTTCCTCTTCAGGAGCTACTGTGATTGAAAGAACTTTGGCCATATCATGGATAAAATCCTGAAATGACATGTCCTCTGGAGGTGACATTCTGCGTTGGGGAGAAAAGGGATCTTCTAGGAGAAACCCTCTAGTGCCAGCAGAATTGTCAGAGTCTTCTGAATCGGAGGAATCAAAGTACTCCTGACCACGATGCTCTTGCAAAGCACGATCCCAGTACCGATCGGTCGGTACCGAGGTGACCCGGTACCACTTTGTCCACTCCAGCCAGAGATGGCATGGGAAGAGTTCCCACCAGGGCCGGTACAGTTGGTACCGGCATCGTCCGTGTCAGTACCGGTGTCGGTACCGGCATCATTGTCGGCACCGGTACCCTTGGGACCACCGGTACTGCAGCTGAAAGAAGAGCTGCGATACTGCGCTCAATAGCAAGAAACCTCTGGTCTATCGACGCTGCTGATGCCTGGGTGTCGGTGTCAGTACTGGTGAGAATGGCCGGAACCCCCGAGCATGGCACAGGTAGTTCTTGCGAGGTTGAGGCCTCAAGAACATCCTGAAGCCCCATCGATGCTTTGGAAGCCGAAGACTCCCGCTGGGGCTCTTTTGCCGGTGTGGCTCCCTCAAGGGCAATGCCAATGGCCTCTCGATGCTTAACAGGAGAGCTACCCTTTGAGGACCGGCTTTTATGTTCCATGGGAAGAAGAAGAGGCCCTTGACAATGTTGATGCAATGGATCTGGCATCTGAAGAAAAGACGGTACCGAGCTTTGCGGCCCAGTTCTGTCTTCCTCTTTTGGTCATCCCCATGCAGGAGAGACATTCAGTTGTAGAATGATCAGGTCCTAAACACTTTAGACACCAATCATTGGTGTCAGTGACGGAAATGGTACCGTCACACTTAGTACATTTTTTAAAATCACTAGTTGGCTTTTCCATGATTTAGAAAAATGGGGCCTAATGTCCAAAATGGCGCCTAGCACCAAAGAGGAAAGTTTCTGAAAAGAAACAAAGTTTTCTTTTTTTTAATAAGAAAAGAAAAGAACCGGCGGTACCGGTAGGCGTCGTGCGGTAGGCAAACGCGACCACAAGAAAGAACTTTAAAGACGGAATTTTCTGCGGTGACAGGGAATAGGTCCTGTCGGCTCCGTGGAAAATGAAGAACTGAAGAGGCACAGTTGGAAAGGCGGGAAGGCAGCGCACATGTGCTGAGGGATGCTCCCAAAAGCGTTCCTATTGGACGCTGGGAAGCATTCCTGCGCAGGCTCCGTCGGTACCGACGATACCCATATGTGAGGACTACATTCCTGCTTGTTCCTGGAGATCATGCATATTCATTGTGGTAATCCTGAAGACCCAACTGGTTAAGTGTACCTCCAGGAAAGAGTTTAGAAGCTCTATTCTAAGGTATATTTCCAAAGAAATTATGGGACTGGACAGATGGACCAAACTAAACTAAGTACACTTTTATTAAAGCACAACATGAAAAAGAACAAGCAGCAATATGCCCTTTATGAATCATTGGTGAGACCTGGGGATTATCATCCCTGATCAAAAGCAGCTAGCCAATGTTGACAAATCCCAAAGTCATCTCCTCCCCCACATCCAGTGATAAGACATCCTTTAAAAATGCTGAAGGATTTCACCAGCCAACACCGACCTCTGAGATTTTAGTGGATTGAAACTGCTTTCTGATAGCAAAGAAAAAAAGAAACTTCAGTAGGTGAGCCATGGGGTACACTATCCAAGTCATAAATCTGAATGAAATCGGATAACAACTCACAAATGATTAGAATGTCGTTCCGGAAGGGGGATGGATAGAAAAAATCTTATATAGCCAGCTCCCCTATAGAAATTAAGATATAATAGGATAAATGGGGAGGGTCAGTGCTGGCAATGCCAGACTATTCAATGGGGAGGGCACACCTACATTGTTAGGCAGAAGGACCAGTGTCAGCAGTGGGATTTTTGGGATGAAACTTACCTAGCGGCCAGTTGATGTTACAGGCATCAGTGTCGGGATCCTTTGATGCTCCGATGTCGATGCCTCTCCCGCAAGCAAAGCGTGCATCTCGAGAAACAGTTGTAGTCGCCAATGTTGATGCAGCATTGCGATCCGTTCCTCAAGAGCCTGCAGAAGGTGTTGCTCCAAGGCTGCAGACTCTGAAGGCTGCGGGGCTTCAGCAACTTTGATCGATGTAACTGGAATCTGTATAGGGTTATTGGTGGCTTGGTCTCCGCTCTTGGTAGACCGTCGTAGCCCCTCCTTTGTCCTTGAAGATGAGCTCTCCTCTCTTTGGTGCAGCTTGAAGGAGAGCTCTTGCAGACCCTCATCGCTCTCAATGCCGTGCCTTGAGAAGCTTTGCTGCCAGTGTACCAGAGCCTTGGTGCAGTCTTCCTTCGGCATCTATGAAGATAAAGGCTAATCCTTCCTCATCCTTGGGTGGAGATCAATGGATTGCCGATGTTCCAGGGCATATGTGTGTTCAGCCCTTGATGCCGATGCACCGCCAGTATCTGATACAGTCTTAAAAACCAGAGACCGATACAGATGGATCGGACTTGTGAGCGCCAAAAAGTGATTTGTGCCTTCTCTTGACTCTTAAATCCTCTTTTTGTCATCTGCAAACACAAATTACAAGGCGGCGGCTGATGATCAGGCCCCAGGCACTGAAGGCATCAATTGTGGGAATCCATGGCAGATATGGTCCTCGAGCACCAGAACACTTTTTAAACCCGCTGGACGTTTTTTGGGACATCTTATCCAGAAAAATAGACATGGCAAAATCAAACAGGTCGATCTTGAAAAAGAGAACCATGTGCAGAGCACTGGCGCCTAAGGGGGCAAAAGTGGCAGGGAAAAGAAAAGAAACTTAAAATGACAGAAAATGGACTAACTAAAAGGAAAAAGAGAGGACAGACTGCGACAGCAGGCAGAAAAAGAGAAATTAAACTGGTGAGGGCAGCAGGGTCCCTAGAGAGGAGAAAATATTTACCAGAGTGGCAGAGAACTTGAAATGCAGCCATTGGGCTCCGTGGAAAAATGAAGACTGTCCTAAAATGGCAGGAGGCGGGAAGATGGCACGCGCATGTGTGATGGAACCTCTCAAAAACCTCCACTAGTAGCTGGGAAGTGTTACCGTGTGAGCTCCATCAGATTACATCACCCATACCTGCCTGTCCAAGGAGAAGGGGGATGGATAAATACAATCTTATATAGCTAGTTTCCCTACAGAAATTAGAATATAAATAGGATGGGGGCGGAGCCTGATGTCCAGCGGGTAGGACGCTTTGCGTTGAAGCTCCCGAGAGGCCTACTCAGAATCCTGACTTAATACCTATATAAATTTACTATTTTGCTCCGAGCTGACCGGGGCACCTCGGGGGGGATGGCGGCCCACAAAACCAGCGCGCTTGGACTTCGGGTCTCCTTCTTCTTCTCACGGAAAAAACGCTCCAAAACGGAGGTATCCTCCCGCAGACAGAAGATGGTTCCATTTCGTGAAAACCCCGCAATGCACCTGGAGATTTTGGAGGAAATACGCGGCGTGAAGGAATTGGTGCAGTCTAATGGAGAAGCGCTTCGAGCCATGCGAGAAGACTTTGGAGTGCTCCAAGACCGACTTGAAGGTCTTTCATTACGGCAGGACATGATGGGCGGGGGTCCTCGACTCGCACGAGGTGCGCTTGGGCAAACTGGACGAGGCTGAGCGCCAGATACAGAATCTTCAAAAGGAGTTGGAAGATAGCAATAATCGCGCCCGTCGCAACAATGTGAGGCTCCTTGGAATGCCGGAGGAGAGGAAGCAGGAGATATAAGAGAATTCTTGCTCAAAACTCTTCCCTCCTTGCTGAAGATTACTTTTCACAGAGAACTGGAAATCGATCGAGCACACCGTGTTCCTGCCCGCATGGCGCTCAACCGCACGACCCCCCTGTATATTATCTTTAGCTTGCTACGATATCAACCAGTGGAACAAATTTTACATGCTGCCCGAGCGAATCATCATTTGGAATATGAAGGTCGTAAGGTCTCCTTCTTTCCTGATTTGGCAAAGCCTACCGTTGACCGTCGGAAGAAACTCCTTGCTCTTCGCCCTCGACTTCAACAGCTACAGGCTCGCTTTGGCCTGTTGTATCCAGCGAAGCTCCGAGTGACTCTCCATAACCAGACCAGGACGTTCGAGGATCCTGATCTATTATCAACATTTTTGGACTCCAAAGAAGCAGAACAGATGCGCTAATCCCAAATTTTGGACTCTTATCTGCCGGCTCTGTCCGCCATTTTGAAGGGCCCGATGCGGCGATCATAGCCCAGCACAGAAATAGCCAGGACTTTCTTTCTTTCTCTGTATGACTTTTGTCTTTGGTCTCCTATCCCTTCATGGATGTGGTGCCTCGGTCGGATTCGGAGCACGCACAGTCCTACAGGTTATATGTTTTTTCAATTCCGGCCTTCTCTGGGGTTTCTCCCCGCAGCACATTGTCGCCAGTAATTTTGGGGTTTTGCTTCTCCTCTACCGTACTGCGGTTATCTTTGTTAATGTGGGGCGCTTCATTGTATTATATTAGCTATTTCCTATGTCATGTGTACAGCCAGATACAGTCAGTTTGAGGGACACAGTGAAATTATGTGTGCATCATGCTCAGAATTTTAACTTTTCTGAATGGCCTCATGTAAAATCTTATTATTCATCGTACAAGGCATTGCTGGTCCACTCAGCAGAAAGACAATCCTTAGCTATCTTAGCCACGAACACGTTGATTAGGTGTTTCTTCAGGAAACGCACTACGCTCTGCTGAAACACTGAAACTTAATGCTAGGCCTCAACTTTATGCTTGGCATTGCTGTTTCCCTCATTGAGTAATACTGGGAAATTAGTTCCCATCTGAGCCTCAATGAATGGTGGAATCTTGCCTGTCTCTTCAGTAAATATTAACAAATACTTCGTCTGTTCGATTCCTCCGTACATACTCCTTCTTATTACTCTAAATGGAAGATGTACAATGAATATGAACAAATTGCTAAATGCTCTCATCAGACTGTCTAACAATGTATATATCTATGTCTAATTATCATGCTGTATTGTGGATATTATTTTATTGTTTGATGTATCAACACTGTTAACAGTAAGCGCTCACATGCTGATACAAAAGGGTAGAGAAGAAGCACCGGGGTGGGGGGTAATGGGTTTACTTTTCCTTATTGTATACTTGTTTTGTATCTTTTGGTGTGTTGTTTCTTTGTTTGTTGCAAAATGAAAATAAAAGTTTCAAAAAAAAAGAATATAAATAGGATAAATGGAGGGTCAGTGTTGGCGATGCCAGACTATCCAATGAGGAGGGCAAACCTACATTTTTAAGCATAAGTGGGATTTTTGTCAGATGTGGGATTTTTTGGATCAATCTTACCTGGTGGCCAGTTGATGTTACTGGAGCCATTTGGTGATTTGGCACGAGGCCAGCCTTCCCCCACAGTTCCTGGAGGGCTGGCTGGTGGATTACCGTTATTCATAAAGTCATAGGAAGCAAAGGGAGGCTCTTCAATTCTAAAACCACCGGAGATAGCACCTAAAAAGAAGCAAAAAGGAGATTATCAGATAGCTCTTACTTACTACAGATTGCCCTGAAATAGGATCATATATTACATGTTCACTCTAAGAGTGCCTGCAAACAACTTAATGATGACATTTTACTTAATTTCCTTTCCTGTAGACTAGATCTGAAACACGTGTTGCTTCCAGTTCATCCTGCGAGACCATCCAGACAAGTGGGTTGTGCCCCGCTGTCAGCAGATGATGGAGACAGAGAAAAACTAGAAGCTTCAGTGACATCATCGCTGCTATTTAGATTAGTGCAGCTAGGGGCACCTTCCAGTTTTTGCTAACAAAGCACGTGGACTAATCCTGCCCCTTGTACACTCATATCAGTTTTTTTTTTTTTAAACAAACGCAACCACACACAACCAAGAAAACATCAAAAACTGAACCGAGATATGTACAGCAGAAAGCAATCTGGATGGGTGCTGCACTGGTCTAGCAAGACTACAGGAAAGGAACTTCAGAGCATCCTGCTAGACCTGTCTAGACAAATGGGAATTACCAAAGCTACTCTTCCACAGGGTGGGACAAAACAGCAGTCACCAGCACCCAAGAGCCAAAATGGGCTTCAGCATTCAGCCCACGAAGTCGCTTGAGCTCTGGTAAAACGCACTCGAAGGCCCTCCAGAACTAGCTGAGTAACTGCAGATAGTCCCACATGCTGGGCGGCCTGAGATACAGAAAGGCCACTAGTTAGGATTGAAACTTAACCCATCATTCCTCAGTGAGGAAGACTCTTCTTCCAAGTACTGAATTTGCCCCCAGGTATTCCAGGCTCTGGGATGATTGTAAATAGCTCTTGGCACAGTTCACCATCCAGCCGAGGCTCTCGAGGAACTGCACTACCCAAGCAACTATCCACCATGCCTCGGACTGAGACCTTACTCGAATGAGCCAGTCATACAAATAGGGACGGCACACACGCCCTCCTCCTGATGAAATGCCACTGCCACAATCATCATGACCTTTGAAAAGGTCCGGGGAGCTGTTGCAAGAACTAAGGGCAGGGCACTGAATTGGAAATGCTGCCCCATAATGGCAAAATGCAGATAACGCTGGTGATCCTCTCCTGTGGTAATGTGAAACTAGGCCGCCGCAAAGTCCAAGGACGTGAGAAACTCTCTTTTGTAAACCATGACAGACCTTAAAAGTCTCCATCCAAAATCAGGGAACCCTTAAACAGGCTGGAAGGAGCTGCCCTCCTTTGGCACAACAAAATAAATGGAGTACCTCCCTGTTCTATGCTCCACAGGTGGGATAGGTAGGATTGCCTAGATGTAAAGGAGACATTGTAGCACTGACTTTATGGCCACCTATTTGTCCATGGACCCGCAAGGAGAGTCCAAAAAGATGTTTCAAATGGGCACTACACACTCCAATACATAATCCTGTCGGATGATGTCCAGCACCCAAGAGGCTGATGTAATCTGGGTCAACTCCTGTTTAAAAAAAAAAAAAAAGGATGAGGTCCTTCCGCCCACCTGTGGCACCTCAGAATGGGACCCTTGCTTGTCAAAAGGCTGGACAAGTGTGAGGTTCTGAAAGAGGAGCTGGGCCTGTCTTAAGACTGCTGTGCCCAACAAAAAGGCTACACCCTGGCCTCTGAACTCAGAAAAGAGCTGGATGGCTTCCCGGTACTGTCTCTCCTGGAGACCCAAAATCATGTACAAGAGGACCCAGAAGCTGAAGACAAACATCGCTTGGAGGAGCCCATAGGCTTATCCTCCGGCAAACACTGCGGCTGTACCTCCCCCAAGTCGTTGACCAACTTTGAGATCCTCACCAAAGAGCGAACTGCCTTTGAAGGGTAACTTGGCCAGGCATGCCATAGAGGCAGCATCAGCTGACTAGTTACAAAGCCAGAACCACCTATGTGCAACAATAACTGCAACAACATCCCTAGCGGTCAATCGCAAGTGATCAAAGAAGGCATCGGCTAGAAAGGCAGGCACAAGGCAGGCCAACACAGTCCTCCAGCAACAGCTGAATCCACCGGAGAAGTGCCTGAACCAAACCACCACAACAGAGATTTGCATGGCAAGGAAGGAAGCCGAAAAGCTTGACATTAGAAGGTTTTCTAGTTTCATGTCCTACTGATCACGGAGAGCTGCTCCGTTCTCCACAAGAATAGTGGTGCACTTTGTGACAGCCGTCACCAAGGCGACCACTTTGGGGAAAATGCAACCACTTATCCAAGTTGGCTTGTGACCACATGTAGAGCTTCCCCAGACGCTGTTCGCTCTGAAATGTCGTGTCAGATGAATCCCATTTTGCAGATACAGCGTAGTTACTCACCTGTAACAGGTGTTCCCCAGGGACAGCAGGAATCAGTCCGCACATATGGGTGATGTCGGCACCGATGGCGCCCGCACGGAGCATTTCCCCAGCTTTCAAAGAAAGTCTTTGGGACATGCTACCACACATGCGTGGTCCCCTTCCCACCCAAGGGTGCCATCTTAGTCAGATAACATAGCTAGGATGGCAGTAAAAACGAGTCTGTAATCATGTCCTGATATGATGCATATATATCTGTAAATAGTTACCCCGGTTATCCAAGTTGAATCCCTTGTTAATTGTAATTACGGAGTTAGTTTCTGCACCATAAAATTTTCTGTTCCATGTAAACCACACTGATGCCGAATAGCGCGGTATAAAAGAAACTGTAAATAAATTAAATAAATAAATAAAACTAAAATAAGTTAGGAAGGCAACTCCCAAGGGAGGATTGTGAGGACTGATTCCTGCTGTCCCTGGAGAACACCTGTTACAGGTGAGTAACTACGCTTTCTCCAGGAACAAGCAGGAAGTCAGTCCTCACATATGGGACTCCCTAGTTCTAGGCTGCCGAGGACAGCACCAATGGCAACCAAATGGGTAGCCGTGAGTTGCAGAAGGTGAGTCTCCACTGAGAGACTTTGCAAGACCCTCGTGTCCAGCGACACTATCACTCCAGTAGCCTGAACACAGAAGGGTTGGAGGGCAGGAGTTGCCTACACCTCGAGAATATTATGGGGTACTCCCTGGCCAAAGGCACTGCTCCTATGGGACTTACTCTCCAGGCAGTAGTGAGCTGCGAACATATGAATTGAAGACTATGTGGCGGCCTTGTAAATTTCCATCACCGGCACGGAGCGGAGGTTGGTCACAGACGCGGCCACTTCCCTCACATGATGCACTGTGATCTGATGCGCGAGGGAGAGGCCAGCTCGCTCATAAGTAAGAGCAATACAGTCTGCCACCCAGGTGGACAGAATTTGCTTAGTCACGGGGAGTCCCAGTCTGCTGGGTCAAAAGACATGAAAAGCTGAGGAGTTTTTTGATGGGCCTGAGTCCTCTGTAAGTAGGACGACAGGGCCTGTTTGCAATCTAGTATATGAAGTACTAGTCCTTCTTGTCAGCGTGAGGAGGCGGGAAGAAGGTGGGGAGGACCACCTCTTGATTGAGGTGGAAAGGAGACACCACCTTTGGGAGGAATTTGGGGTGCGTGCGGAGCACTATCCTGTTCTTGTAGAACCTTGTATATGGTGGATCTGCCACCAGGGTATGGAGCTCGCTCACTCTTCAAGTGGACATAAGGGCCACCAGAAAGGCCACTTTCCAAGACAGATACCACAGGTGGCAAGTGGGCAGGCGCTCGAATGGCGGTTTGGTGAACTGGGAGAGCACCACATTAAGGTCCTACTCTGCTGCTGGAGGGCGGAGAGGGGGCTTGGATAACAGGAAGCCTCAGAGGAATCTAGAGACCAGGGGCTGGTTTGAGAGGGGTTTTCCTTTATAGGGTGGTGGTGAGCGGCTATGGCGCTCATATAGAAACATAGAAAGTGGAGGAGTGGCCTAGTGGTTGGGGCAAGGTACTTCAGGCCGGAAGGTCGGGGGTTCAAATCCCACTAGAGGACAGCAACCTTGGGCCGGAAGGACTGGGGTTTCTAGTCCCACAGGTGCTCCTTGTGGTCTTGGGCAAGCCACTTAACCCTCCATAGCCCATGTTCCCTGTAAAATAGTTCTCTGTGTGCTGTGCTTTCCTGTCTAATCAATGTGTTTATACCTCAAAAATCTCCTGTCATGATTTGACAATTTCCAATCTGTAATCAAACCGCTGCTGATCGCTGGAAGTAGCGGTATACAAAATGTATACTAAATAAAATAAAATAAAATAGAAACATGATGACAGAAAAAGACCACATGGCCTATCTAGTCTGTCCTTCCATATCAACAACTACAACAGTCTACTTTTTACCTTTAGAGATCCTCTGTGTTGGTCCCATGCTTTTTTGAATTCAGTTACTGTCCTCATCTCTACCACCTCCACTGGGAGACTATTCCATGGATCCACTACTCTTTCCGTAAAGAAATATTTCTGCATATCATTCCTGAATCTATCTCCCTTCACCCTCATCCCATGTCCCCTCGTAGCAGAACTTGCTTTCAATTGAAAGAGGCTCTCTCCCTGAACATTTATGCCACGGAGGTATTTAAACATCTCAATCATATCACCTCTATCCCGCCTTTCCTCTAAGGTGTACATATTAAGATCCTTAAGTCTGTCCTCATATGCTTTATAATGAAGCCCATTAATCATTTTAGTAGCCACCCTCTGCACTGACTCCATCCTGTTCACATCCTTTTGAAGGTGCGGTCTCCAGAATTGCACACTATACTCCAAATGAGGTCGCACCAAAGACTTATACAGAGGCATTATCACCTCCTTTTTTCTGCTAGCCATTCCTCTCCGTATGCACCCAAGCATCCTTCTAGCTTTTGCCGTCGCCTTTTCTACCCGTTTAGCTACTTTAAGATCATCAGACACAACCACGCCTAGGTCCCGCTCTTCTTTAGTGGACAAAAGTACTTTACCTCCTATACTGTATTGCTCCCTTGGATTGCTGCAGCCCAAATGCATGACCTTACATTTTTTAACATTAAATCCCAGCTGCCAAATTCTAGACCATTCTTCAAGCTTAGCTAGATCACTCCTCATGTTATCTACACCTTCCTGGGTGTCTACTCTATTGCAGATTTTGGTATCATCCGCAAAGAGGCAAACCTTACCCGACAGCCCTTCCGCTATATCACTAACAAAGATGTTAAAAAGAATCGGACCAAGGACAGATCCCTGGGGCACACCACTGGTAACATCCTTCTCCTCAGCATGAGCTCCATTTACTTGTACTCTTTGTCGCCACCCACCCAACGAATTTCTAACCCAAGCAGTAACTTTAGGGTCCATCCCTAGGGTGCTCAGTTTGTTTATAAGTCGCCTGTGAGGAACAGTGTCAAAGGCTTTACTGAAATCTAAATACACCACATCTAGAGCTCTCCCTCGGTCCAACTCTCTGGTCACCTAGTCAAAGAAATCAATCAGATTTGTCCGACAAGACCTGCCTCTGGTGAATCCATGCTGCCTCGGATCCTGTAATCCGCTGGACTCCAGAAACCTCACTATTTTCTCTTTCAGGAGCGTTTCCAATAATTTACTCACCACCGAAGTTAAACTAACTGGTCTGTAGTTTTCAACCACATCCTTACTTCCGCTTTTGTGTAAAGGCACCACATGAGCCTCTCTCCAGTCCTTTGGCACCACTCCCGACTCCAACGAGGCACTGAAAAGGTCAGTCAGTGGAGTTGCTAGAACGTCCCCAAGTTCCCCCATATTTCTAGGGTGTATCCCATCCGGTCCCATCGCTTTGTCTACTTTAAGTTGAGCTAGTTTCTCACGAACACAGTCTTCTGAAAATTGTTCAAGATGTCCCTCGCTTCTGTTCCTATTTGTGGGTGTTTTCTGAGGTCCTGCTCCTGGTTCTTCATCTGTGAACACAGAACAAAAATATTTGTTAAGCAATTCCGCTTTATCCTTATCAGCTTCTACATATTCCCCCCCTGCACCCTTGAGTCTGACAATACCACTTTTGCCCTTCCTCTTCTCACTAATATATCTGAAAAATGTCTTATCCCCCCATTTTATTGCATAGGCTATTTCCTCCTCCTTTTGAATCTTTGCCTTCTTGACTACTTTGCTAGCTTCTCTAAGTTTTTCCAAATACAGATACCTGTCTTCCTCTCTCTGTGATCTCTTGTATTTCATGAAGGCCTCCCTCTTTCTTCACTTTTTCAGCTACTTCCTTCAAAAATCATAGTGGTCTCCTTTTCCTTTTATTTACCATTTTAACAAAAAGATTGGTTGCCCTTAAAATATCCCCTTTCAGTTTTGCCTACTGTTTTTCTACATCCCCCAGCTGTTCCCATCCCACTAACGACTCCCTAAAGTATTGGCCCATCTTCGCAAAGTTAGTCTTCCTAAAGTCTAAGATCCTCACCTTGGAATGGATTCTAACAGCCCTAGTCCTAATACTGAACCACAACATCTGGTGATCACTGGATGCAAAATGATCTCCCACTACAACATCAGAAACACTTTCACCATTGGTAAGCACCAAGTCCAGTATGGCCCCTTCACGTGTGGGGTCTGTTACCAATTGCCTGAATAGTTCTCCCTGTAGAGAATCCAGGATCTCCTTACTTCTAGATGATACTGCAGCAGGAATGTGCCAAACATCATCTGGCATAGCACAGTTACTTACCTGTAACAGGTGATCTCTGGGAACAGCAGGAATAAGTCTTCACATATGGGTACGTCGGTACCGACGGAGTCTGCGCGGGAACGCTTCCCAGCGTCCAATCAAAGAGCTTTTGGAAGCATCCCACCACACCTGCATGCTGCCTTCCCGCCTTTCCTAACTGCCTCTCCTCAGTTAAGTTTTAAAGCTGAGACAAAGAGAGAGAGAGGAAAGGAAAGATAGATAGAGATACAACTCCTGGGGAGGTGGGAGGGTTGTGAAGACTTATTCCTGCTGTTCCCAGAGATCACCAGTTACAGGTAAGTAACTGTGCTATCTCCAGGAACAAGCAGGAATGAGTCTTCACATATGGGGACTCCCAAGCTGAGATGCCTGGAGTCCCAGCATGTCATAGGTTGGAACATGCTATCTCCAGAACACCAGGCATCCTGAGGATGGAGGGTAGGAGTTGAAGAAAGAAAGAAAGGTGCTGTGGAACAGCTGACCTAGCATAGGCTTGCAGACAAGGAGTCCATGTGTGGATGATAATTGTCATCAATGATATTGCAAAGAAAAAATATTGCAATAGGGACCTCCCCTAACAGGACTTCCGAGAAGTATGGAGGTTCATGGGATCTACTGGGGAACCCAGTAGAGGAACCTCGAGAAGGACCTCACTGTAAGTGGAGGTAGTAAACCTGTAGGAAAAGTAATGGAGGTCAGAATCCTGAAAGGTAACAGGGAACCCCAGTAGGAGAAAACTGGGGTAGTACAAAAACGGTGGGCCTTCAGCAGAAGGCTTTATGATAAAAGCCCAACTCTTTTGGCAGCAGAGTGGCTCACTCTTAGGAACAAAAAGAGAAAGGCTAACCGATTTGGACAGACAGGCCCAGTCCTTGTGGGGAGAAAAGGTATGGGAACCCCTTGTATCCCAAAAGAAAGGACAACGCCGGAGGCGTTAGAGCCTGTGAGTAGCTGAAGATCTGCAATATCTCTCCTAACTGAAGTCAGCTGGGAGAGATATTGGAGCATGGAGAGCTTCAGAGGTACCTAAACCTTAGGGTTATGGGAGGTGTTAACTACCAAAGTGGTTGTGAGTGTAGGACCCCAAAACATGCTGGATAGCATAAGTATGGGTAAAGCCCATCTGTCAGAATCACATGGCTATATGAGCTTAGGCAGGTAGATAAAGCAGAAACATATCTACCGATAGTAAAATATCTCGACAGATACATATAGACAGATATATATATATATATATCATATAGATATATGAGAATATATCTATAGTGAGATATGAAGGGCATAAAATACTCACAAATGATAGACAGACATCTGTAAGATGTGTGCTATAGGTATGAATATATATATATATCTATATCTATATATATATATATACACCTACCTCTAAATGGAAGTCTGCAAGAAGCAGACAGAGATATGCCTACAAAGGGTATTCACATAGGAAAATGTGGAGAGGAAAGATTCACTTAATAACAAGAAGGTGGAACCTACTTGAGAAGACATATAGAGAATCAATTCCCACTGGTTATGGCTACAGGAATGCTAGGTAGTAGAATAACCAGGATGGTTACGTGACAAGCAGAGGATGATATCAGTCTGCAGCCTGCAAGTCCCGAGTATTCTAGAATGCTAGCATGGTAAGTGAATAGAAGACGCATAGGAATGAGATACCATGCTGACCTGCTTAAGGGCAAAAAGGTATCATGCGTTCTTACCATGAGAACGAGCTGGAAGGAGAAAACATATTCCCTATTGGAAATACTATGGACCAAAGCAGGGAATTAGCAACTCCTTAAGCTTTCACGTAAGAGGAGGCCTATGTCCTTTATATTAAAAGGAGAACTTTTCTAGTCATGGGAGACATGACTGAAAAAGCCTTTTTCAACCATCTAGTATGGCTGTTGGAGAAAAAGCCCTCCCTCATGCTCTCTAGCAAGGGCCCATAGTGGAGAGCTTCTCTGTAGAATTGCAGAGAGCATGATGCAGGAGAATGGGGAGATAGCTACTGGCTCTTCTGCAGAGCCAGTAGCTATGTCAACTATGCTGCCAAACCCAGGGGAATGGAGATGGCAGAAAGAGAAGAGAAGACAATCCAGCAAGCTTGTAGTGAAAATATTTTCAAGACAGATGACAGCACTGACTTGGAGCCACTACTAAGACCAGACAGAATGTTAGCGGAGGACAAATCTGTTGCTGGTGGACAAGAACCAGTGGTTGAAAGATTAAGGCTCCTGCATTGGCAGCTGCTTGCCAGACAGCAGAAGAATGGTACTGTTTAAAAACAGTAAGAACAGACAAAACAAGAGTAGAAAACTCTGGACGTGTCTGATGAACTGCTTCAAAGCAAGATTGAAAAAGAGGAGTCAACTCAGAGAAGAGAACTCCGCACTGGAAAAGTAAGAAAACTAGAGAGGCTGAAGAAAAGCCCTCCAGTGAAGCAATACCACTCTTACAGAGGAAAAACCCTGGTAAGAGGGTAAAGAGAATGGAGCTGAAGAAAACTTACAAGCAGTAAGTTTATAGGAGGGAGAAAAGACATGCTGGCACAGGAAACTATCATTTGATAGTGGATAGACCTCTTTCCCTAGAATGAAAAAGAGGAAAAATCCTGTGACCTAGAAGCATGAACATCCTAACAGCTGTGATAAGGAAGCTTATCATAGCTCAGGAAGGAGCTATAGAAAAGGTGAAGTGACTCTGAACAAGCAACCTGTCAGTTCTGGTAGAAATAAGAAAATAGAATTTTCCCATAAAAGACTACCAGTCCCAGAATGCACCAGGTTTCCAACAGCCATTAGAGGAGCTGAAGTGGGGGGAACGTGTGTCAATCAGGAGGGCTATGAGGTAATCCCTAAGCACTCATCTCAAAGGGCAGGGCCTGATTCAGCACAGCTGCGCTGTGTTAGGGAGGAGCACTCATCAAGGCAGAATAAGAGTAGAGTTTATTCTACAGATGACCATCTTCATGATCTCCTTGGATATCCAGAGAACTGTCCTCAGTATCCTGAGAATCAGCTTGAGTTTCATCATCAGTTTCATCTGAAGGATCATCAGAAGCAGAAGCCAAACCAGACGGACAGAGAGGGAAAGAGACCCTTTGGAAGAAGGAAGAGAAAAGCCTTTGAGAGGTCTAGAAGAGTCCAAAGCAGTACGTATACTGGGAGGTATTCCAAGGGCCAGCATACACCATTGGACTGGGGGAAAGCCAGAGGAATGGTGCTGCAGAGCTAGGAATCACCAGAGGCTACCTGTGAGGGAGACGGCCTGCAGTGGAAGGGACCCTAAGACCTGTGCCAGAAGGTATGTGAAGAGAGATTCCAGTGTCCAGGGATCTGGATTGGAAGGCTGGACATAAGAACTGGACTACATACTGGCCAGGCTATATAGAGAGGAACTCTAGCAGCAATGGAAGCTCAGGTATGAACACTGATCTATGCCCTAGCTATAACCTTGAAAGACAGCAGGGAAACAAGTATTCTCCTGAAAATGCTCCATTGAGAGATTCATCTGTGCCAATCCATGATATTGAACCCATGCTTGTTGAACAAGGGGGAATAATAGCAGATGAGGATCCTGTTTATATGGACTGCTCTCTATCTAAACTCCGTTGGTAACTTTCTGTTATAAAGTACAGCAACCATCACAAAGAAATACAAATTTGTTCTTTAATCTACTCAGAAAAGCTCCTGAAGCAGGATTTGACCCACACAGTACAAATCAAGCCAGCTAAGGGGTTTCAGCTGGATAACTGCTAGCAATTAAGCCTTACCTAATTGCTTGTGAGCTAGGAGAGAATCACTTCTGTATCTATGTGGGAAGTAATCAGAAGTTAATCTGAAAAGAACAGGTTGTTTCTTGCTTTGTAGCTTTTCATTTGTTGTTTTCCTGATTTTGACTTTGTTTTTCCAAGTTAACACTGAAAGCAAGTTACCTAATTTATGTGCTACCAAGCATATCTGTGTTGGGAGAAATAACCCCATAAATAAATATCTTATTGGCTTTACCCAAGAGCACAACTAAATTATTGTCAGCAGCTGTGTCTGGCGTGAATGAACTACATTGCCCACAATACCTTGCAAATCATAGAGAGATATGCACTTGCCAAGTTTGTGAAGATTCTCCCCAGGCAGCCGTCTGACACAGCTCATAGAACATAGAAAGAATGGATGTCTTTCGGGAAGAGATCCATGTTTAGGATTTAGAATGACAGCAGTGGATTGTCTCTAATGAGCAGAAGCAACTGCAGATTGTAATCCCCAGAGTCACAAGCATCTGATGAATTGATCAGAAACCCTGTGGTTGCTGGGTTTGCTGAGCCTGGTGAGAGGTTGAACTCTGTAGACCAGGACGATGCTTCCCCTGTTTGGGAACATCTGTATGATGGGCAGATGATGCATAAAACCTTCTTCTCCTATGGGAAGAAAGTTTGGCAGGACATTTTCTACCTACTGGGACAGAAGAAGGTGCAGAACAGCTCCTAGGAACAGGTAAGTCAGTGGAGAACTGAGTAACCTGACGTAAAGACTCCTTGTTGAAAAGTGTGTCTCCAGTGCAAGGAGTATGTCCCAGTCTGTGCTGTGCCCATTTGTCCAAGCCTGAAGCTTGGAGCCAGGCTCTATGTCGTGCCCCTATGGTTATAGCAGAAGTCCTGCTAACAGACAAAAGAATCTAGGGAAGCACGAGTAAGAAACCAAGAGATATTCTGGAGATGCTTGAGTAGTGAAGAATAGTCTGCACTCCTGCACTCTGGAAGAGAAGGAGTCAAAAGATGTAATTGCTTTGTGACCTCCTCAAGAGATAGACTCATATAGAAAATATATGAGAGAATTCTTGCAGAAAGCATAGATGTCTGGAAGGTTTGACGTCCAAAGGCATCAAGTATCTTAGACTCACGACCTGGCGGATAAGAAGAGTGCTTTTTCTTGCTCTTTACCTGCCTCATTGCTGATTCCACAACTATAGAATGATGAGGAAGTTGAGTCTTTTGAAACCCTGGAGAGGGGGGCACTTGATGTAAGAGATCAGTTGCTCTGGAAGGTGGGGGTACCCTTAAAGGTATTTCCCACATTCCTAGAAGGAGATTCTGGAAGGAATGATGCAAAGGAAGCATTATGTTCTCCTTTGCTTTGGTAGAAAGAGAGTCCTGTGCAGGATCATGTCCTGGGATAGGAATGGCAAGAGATCTTGCTATATCTAGGAGGAAACTCTGAAAAGAGGGTTCCCCAACAGTATTTTCCCTTGGACAGGTTAGATCTGGAGAACTAGCCTAAGCACCGACAGAGCTATCCAGATATATAGGAATAAAAGATCCTGCACAGTGCAGTGTGGAATGCTTAAAGGATGGTCACCTGTACTGGCTGTCAGGAGCAGCGACCGTCATTACTACATTGTCCATGCCAGGTATCGACTCCAAGCTTGGCATAGAAGGGAGTGATCCTGTTGAAAAAAGCATGGTAGGAGTTGGCCACGATGCTACTGTGGATACCGGTACCGATGCCAATACCGGTACCGATGTCGGAGTCGAGCTCGACAAAGACATCGGAGCAGTCATCGGTGACCGTTCAATCGGTACCGAGGTAAGCGAAACCCTCTGGGTGCTATCCTCGGTACCGAGCCACCGGTATCGTTCGGTGTCGGTACCAAAATGTACTGGTACCGAGTCTTCCAGACTAGAGAACGATTCTAAACTGCATCGATAAGCGAAGCATGGAAGGCACCGACTGTAAGGTTAAAGAGGACATCGGTACCGTGTCTGATACCGGTGAGTGAAGGTCCGCTAGTGACAACTCAATCGGCCTCGAGGGAACCGAGAGTTGTGGATCCGAATCATCGGAACCGAGCCTTCGATACCGCCCGGAGCTGGTACCAAGGCGAGTCGGTACCCAGTCCTCCAGACTGGAGATCGATTCCAGACTCGGCTATGAAGGAAGCGAGGCTATCGATGCACGTCTGGAGGGTACCGACGTCGGTGGTAGTATCGGTACTGGTACCGATAATGGAAGGTCAGTCTGGAGTGTATCCACCGGTCCCGAAGGCACCGAGGAAGCCAGATGACCATCCCTGGTGAGGAGTATTTCATCCAACACCAGTGCCGATGTCGGGGTATCGGTACCGCTCAAAGCAGATGCCACCACCGGACACGGCTCAGTTATGTTCTGTGAGGGGTGAACCCCAGGAACAACCTGAAACCCCTTATACCGAAGACTCCCGCTGGGGTTTTGAAGCCGGTAGGCCCTCGAGGGCAAGGCCGGAGCCGTCTACATGCTGTGCATGAGACCTACCACTCGAGGGCTGGCTAGTCTTAACAGACTGTTTGTGAGTTACCTGATCTTGTGTATAAGAAGATGACGGTGCCCCGAAGCTGGAGGGAAACTGTGTATCGAGGGAACCTCGATATTGAAGACTTCTTCTCACCAAACTATGGTCAAGACCCAAGTAGGTTAGACACCGACGTCGAGGGTCTAAAAATAAAGTTGTACCGCCAGTTTGAACATTTCTTGGAGAAAGTGGCTGGCGATTCCATGAAGGAAAAAGAAGAGGCCTAAAAGGCCTAAGATACCGTGAGACACTATGAAGAAAAAATATTCTCTGAAAAAGGAAGATTTTACAAGAAAAGAAAACACCGGCGGTACCGGTGGCGTTGGGAAGACAGCCGCGACCACAAGAAAACTAAAGAAATAAAAGAAGAATTTTCTGTGGTGACAGGAGGACGTCCTGCCAGCTCCAAGGAAAAACGAAAACTGAGGAGAGGCAGTTGGGAAAGGCGGGAAGGCAGCACGCACGCAGGTGTGGTGGGATGCTTCCAAAAGCTCTTTGATTGGACGCTGGGCAGCGTTCCCGCGCAGACTCCGTCGGTACCGACGTACCCATATGTGAAGACTCATTCCTGCTTGTTCCTGGAGATATTGAAATCTCCTATCAGTAGCACTTCCCCTTTCCTAGCAATGCTGCGTATGTCTTCAATTAACTCTCTGTCCACCTCTTCCTCTTGTGAGGGAGATCTGTATATCACACCGATGCAAATAGATTTCTCTTTCCCTCTTTCTAGTTTAACCCACAATGCCTCCTCTCTCCCTTTTAAGCTCTGTAATTCCAAAGCTTTAACAGTAGTTTTTACATATAGTATCACTCCTCCTCCCCTTCTTTCTACCCTGTCCTTTCTGAATAAAGTATAGCCAGGTATAGTTACATCCCTACATCCCAATCATGGTTTTCTGTGAACCATGTTTCTGTAACTGCCACTAAATCCAAGTCAGCCACTCCCACCAAAGCTTCAACATCAGGGATCTTATTTCCCATGCTACGGGCATTTATACACACTGCTTTCCATATGTTACCCCTGTTACCCATTTCCATAAAGGTATTTAATGTATCACCTACCTGGGGGCTTTCACTTACCTGGGGGCTTTCTTCACCCATCCCCAACGAATCTAGTTTAAAGCCCTCTTCAGTAGATTAGCCAGTCTACTACCGAAGATGCGTTGACCTTTCTTGGACAGATGGATGCCATTTCTGCTTTGCAACCCTTGGAACAGCATCCCATGGTCTAGGAAACCAAAACGTTCTCGATGACACCATCCACGCAGCCATGCATTCATCTCCAGGATGCGAGCCTCTCTGCCTTGGCCTTTACCCTCAACAGGGAGGATTGAAGAGAACACCACCTGTGCACCTAACTGCTTCACCCTCTGTCCCAGAGCCATGAAGTCACTTTTGATACGTTCCGAGGTATACCTGGCAGTATCATTGTTCCAACATGGATTAGCAACATTGGGTAATAGTCAGTGGGCTTGATGAGTCTCGGCAAACTCTCCGTAACATCTTGGATTTTGGCACCAGGCAGACTGCATACCTCTCTGGACATCAAGTCTGGTCGGCAGATGGACGCCTCAGTACCCCTCAGAAGAGAGCCTCCAACCACCACTACCCTTCGTTTCCTTCTGGTCACTGATTCTGCAACTTTGGGGTACTTGAACTCTGGTTCTTCCCTTTCCAGGGATGCTTTCACCTCCTCCACTTCCAGGGCTGCATAATGGTTCTTCAATTCAAGGGCTGGAGAAGTTGGATTGGTGATTTTGCAGGCCCTGGTGACTTGTGTCCAACCATTGACATTCTGTTGGCACCCATCTTCTCCTGTGCTGGAGAGCTTGGATGCTGCAAGAAGCATCTCATCAATGTACTTCTCACTGTCTTGAATGCTCCTCAGCCTCGCCACCTCCTCTCTGAGTTCCTCCACTTGTTTCCTCAGAGCTTCAGCATGCAGGCACCCTGCACATGGAACTGGTCCTTCAACTGGCATTAGGACCTCTGTCTGGACCGAGGCAGGAGCTGTAACGGGGGCAACAGCTTTAGCAATACGATTTTTCCCAGCCATTGTTCTGTTTGTGGAGCTTAGGTATCTGTTAAAGCAAAAGAGAGAGATCTACCAAGTACCAGCCGGTTTCCCAGCTGTCCTTTCAGAGAAAAAGCAGTTAAATCACTTTAATTATATTCAAAATGTGCTGGTCCAATTCTCTGTGATGTGTTAAAGGGGGAGGTGCCCTATAAAGCAAGACTGCTCACTAGGGGTGGGTGGGTGGGAGTCGGGGTGGGTAGGGAGGGAACTAACACCTGATTAGGTGTTAGCAGTTTCCAAAACCTGAGGAGGTTACTAGAGTTCAGCAACCTACTGTGCTCAAGGAAAGTTCCACTAAAGCATCAAAAAGAAAGTAACCTTGCTTTAAAAAATATACAAAAAACCCTTTTAAGAGCTCCCAGTCAGAGAGCTAGTAATGTAATATAATAAAAACAAACAAACCAACAAACCCTCAAATCCTTACTGTTTGTTGATCTGTAGAGCCCTGGTTAGGAACCCTTACAGAATTAGATTATAGCCCAGTGTGTGACAGGTGCAGTAGATACTGAAGTACTAGTTGCACATGGCAGGAGAAGGAATTCTCCTCCCTTTCCACACACTAGACGGAGATCTTTCTCCACTTAAAGGCATAAGCCAGTTTGGTGGAGGGTTTTTGGGAGGCCAGTAGGATCTCCTTGACTTCTCCTGGAAGACTGAAAGGGGCCAATGCTACCATTTCAGCAGCCACGCTGTCAGCATTAGTGATCCCAAACTGGGATGCAGGAGGGAGCCCTCTTCCTTGGACAGGAGGGTCTAGGGCTCAGCCCAGAGGGACTGGGAGTGCCACCAACAGGGAAAGCAGCAGAGGGAACCAAGGTTGCCTGGGCCACCTGGGGACAATCAGTATAAATGATGCCCTTTCACTCTGGACCTTGAAGAGGGTCCTGGCGACCAGGGGGGTCGTGAGAACGCAGAGAGTAGACCCTCGGACCACGAGATCAGGAAGGCATCTGCCGCCGCTCTCTCCGGTTGCAGCTGACGGAAGCAGAAGCGAGGTAGCTGCGTGTTGTCCAGAGGCGCGAATAGGTCCATCATGAGCCTGCCCCAGAGGTGGGAGAGCTGCTTCATTACTCTGGGGTTTAAGTGCCACTCGTGTGGGCAAAGGACTCTGCTCAGCCTGTCTGCTAGGCAGTTGTCCTGGCCTGGGAGGTACACCACTCACAGAAGCATGCTGTTGCGTGCTGCAAAGGAGAGGAGGGCCACCGCCTCTTTGCAGAGGGAGTACGAACCTGTGCCCCCTGCTTGTTGATATAAAACATGGTGACCTGGTTGTCTGTCTGGATCAGCACAGGTCAGTGTCATAGGCGGTGGCGGAAAACTCGCAGGGCCAAGAAGATTGCCCTGAACTCCAGGAGACTGATCTGTAGGAATGACTGCTCCTGAGACAAGCTGCCCTGTGTGCAGTGGTCTCCGCAATGTGCCCCTCAATCCAGGAGGGAGGCGTCTGTAGTCAGGGTCCTCTGCGGCGCGGGTGCCTGAAAGGGCATTCATGCCTGGAGGTGGTACAAATTTGGCCACATGTGGAGGGACTCTGCCAGTTGGTGGGTAATCCTGACCATGTCCCATAGCCTACCGGTGGCCTCTGCAAATTTAGGCACCACTGGGTTGTCCATATGTATAAGAGGGCTGAGGACGTGACATGGACTGTTGGGGCCATATGGCACAGCAGGCGGATGAGGAGATGAGCCGGCATTGACCAGCAGTGTTGAATGTCTCCTGCCAGTTGCTGGAAGCATTCTGCCCTTTTTCTTGGGAGGATGGCCTTTACCTGTAATGTTTCCAACTGAGTACCTATGAACTCCAGGTTCTGGGCTGGAGAGATGGGATTTTGGATAGTTGATGACAAACCCAAGCTGCTGCAAAAGGAGGTTTACATGCCCTGCAGCCTGACTGACCTCCGAGGCCGTGCCGCCCCTGATGAGCCAGTCGTGTAGGTAGGGGAAGACGAAAGCCCCTTGTAAGCACAGGGAGGTGGCTACCATCGCCAGGCATTTGGTAAAGACCCTTGGCGAGGAAGCCAGGCTGAAGGGTAGCACCCTGTACTTCTTGTGCCCTTCTCCCACCACAAACCTTAGGTACTGCCTGTGAGGGGTAAATCAGGATGTGAGTGTACACATCCTTTAGGTCCAAGGAGCACAGCCAGTCTCCCTGGTGAAGGTAAGGCAGCAGTGTTCCAAGGGAGAGCATCTTGAACTTCTCCCTCACCAGAAACTTGTTTAAGTTTCTCAGGTCTAGTATGGGCTCCCAGCTCTCTTTGGGACAAGGAAGTATCTGGAGTAGAAGTCTTTTTCCCCATAGATGTTTGGGTACAGGCTCCACTGCGTTATCCCTGAGAAGACCTGCGAGCTCTGAGAGCAGAAGGGTCTGGTGAAGGAGAGGTCGCACTGGCTCTCCTGGAAAGAACCTGGATGGTACCTGCGGTAAGCTGGAAGAGGTATCCTTTCCTTACCACCTGCGGTACCCACTGGCCTGAGGTGACACTGGCCTACCTGTGGGTGAAGAGTGCCAGGTGGCCCTATGGGCTGCTGAAGGTCTCCCTGGGGAGGGGAGGCCCTGCCCCAGGAGTCAAAAGCTCCCCCTGGGATGGGTGGGAGCTGGGGCTTGGGGGTTTCTGTGCCTTTGGCTTCTGAGTTCCATGGTTCTGTCTTTTAGGGTGAGAATTCAGTTGCTGGCCCGAGAAGGGCTGGTAGTGGTTACTCTGATGAAAGGGCCCCTTTTTCCTCGGGAACAGGGGTCTTTCCCCCGATGGTTTCTTACGAGTTAAGGATGAGGTCCTTTTGGAGACCCTCTGTAGAGTCACCACGTTTGCCTCGATCTTGGCCGCCTTGTCGGCCATAGGCTTGCCGAACAGGTTCTCCTTGGTGCAGGAGACATCTAGCAGCTTGTCTTGGACCCATTGCTAGAGGTCCGAAGACTGCAGCCAGGCTTTGCATCGGACATTGATGCCGGCCGCTGCTACCCGAGCTACTGACTCAAAGCAGTCATAAGCTGCCCAGGAAAGGAACTTAGAGCAGTCCTTGATACCGGAGATTAGGGATTGGAACCGTTAGAGGGGTTTCCCGGTAAGCCTTACTGAAAAACTGGACAACTCCTGGGTTAGGGCCTTCAGGTACATGCCTATGTACAGTTCATAGGCTTGAATCCGACAACCCAGCATGGAGCCCTAGTTAACACATGTGCCCGAGGGCATCAAGGCCTCTAGTGTCCCTTCCAGGAGGGACAGAGGAGTGGGTCTTCTGGCTCTTGAGTTTCTGAATGGTCGACTCGATGACCATGGAGTTATGTGGGAGTTGGGGGTTGAGGAATCCGGGGCCCTTCCTGATGCGGTACATGGCGTCAAGGTGCCGGCTCACCATCAGTACCGAGTCTGGTGTCTCCCACATTCTAAGTAGCAGCCGCTCGAGGATTGGCTGAATGGGCACCATGAGTCTCCTTGGGTGGAGACTCGTACTGGAGAATCTCCAGTTCCTCGGTGCGTGGATCTTCCTTCACCTCGGTTAGCAACGAGGGCTCTGGTCATATCCTTGACAAAGTCGTGGGAGGCCATATCATCTTCCGTAGGAGAATGGCGCCAGGGGCGACAAGTCTGAGGGAATATCTCAGTGCTATCTGGTTTCCGGGGACGCCTCGTCGTCAGTCTCCCACTTGGAGTTAAGTGATGATGAGTTTGAGGCCCTGTGACTCAATGTTGAGCCTGGGGCTGAGCGGCCAGTAGCCTCCGGAGGACCTGGGGTCCGAGTTGCTGAAACTGGCTGGGGAGGATCGTATGCCCAAGGAATGGGACCAAGACCTTGACCAGCGCCATTCAGAGCTCAGCTCGATGACCGGGGGACTCCCCTGCAGTATGGGATCCAATTGTTGGGGCAGATGATGCGGATAAACAAGCCATAATTGCCTGCTGCAGGGTCAGGATAACAGTGAACTTCTGCTCCAAGGTGGCCATTCTGGTTTCCAATGCAACCAGTACAAAATGTGGATAGCAAAGGAAGGGATCTTTATTAATGAACACTTCTCAGCCAAGGCCCGACACAGTCCGTGTTTCGCTATGTCTTCATCAGGGGCTGTTATTGGCTACAAAAATGTTCCAAACATAAAATACATAAAAACAACTCAATTAATACATATCTAAATAAAAACAATTAACAATTAAATGTCAAAAAAGCACCTTAAACAAAAATAGATACATGCATAGAGGAAAAGAACATGTATATCAAACCCATTGTTATTGATATGCAAATAAATCCTATACAGCTAAAAATTCATATTAAAAAAATAAAATTAAACTGAAGAATAATCTGAATGGAGTTAAAACATACAATAGAAACAATAATTAACAGGCATATGGAAGTGACACACACCATCAACAAACTTTAAAAAGGGGAACATACCTGCCTGTTCCTTGCAAATCTATATTGTATCACAAAGAGAGGATGAGGAATATTCAATACATACTAATATGTATCATACCCAACCAAGATGATAGCGCAACAGGACTGAATTAAGAATACTAAATTTATAACTAATTGTGAATTATAACTAAAACAAAAGGCCTATAAAAACTTGAAGGTATTACTGGATAATGTATCGTATGAATGTTATTAACAAAGGTATTTTGTGTATATATGAGTCTATAGGCAAAACTCATACTGTACCACCACAGTACTTGAAATAATTATACGAGCCAGCAAACTGCCATTATTATTATTAGAAACCATCTATGAAATGCCGCCAAAAAAATAACCCGATTAGATGGGCTTATCTATTGATTATAACCCACAAAAGGCTGAGACATCATAAGAATCAAAGGGTATACCTTGATCTCGTCCCGGCTTCTCTATCTACCGTTTCTGACGGTGAACCTTTCTATATAGAGATCGCACCTAAATAAAAGATGAGTGACACTTTAAAACATTTTTTTTAAATTTATTATTTATAAGCTTTTACATAATAATCCAGAAATACAACTCTGAATCTGAATCACAAAAGGAAAAAAACAGAATTATAGAGAGAAACTAACCCGCAACCCTCTATATGAGAAAAAAAACCAACACTGGTATAGACAGCGTAGATACTCACCTGTAACAGGTGTTCTCCAGGAGCAGCAGGAATCAGTCCTCACATATGGGTGACGTCGGCGCCGACGGAGCCCTCGCGGAGCAATTTTCCCCAGCTTTCACAGAAAGCCTTTGGGAATTGCAGCGCGCATGCGCGGTCGCCTTCCCGCCCAAGGGTGCCATCTTAGCCAGTCTGATGACATAGCTAAAAGACAGCATAAAAATTTGCAAAAAAACTTAAGCAGATGATTGCAACTCCACGGGGAGGAGGGAGGGTTGTGAGGACTGATTCCTGCTGCTCCTGGAGAACACCTGTTACAGGTGAGTAACTACGCTTTCTCCAGGACCAAGCAGGAAGTCAGTCCTCACATATGGGACTCCCAAGCTTAAGGCTACCGGAGACCCTAAGCACAAAAATGAGCTCCCTCTAGCTCAGCGGCACAGAAGGAAGGAATCTTCACTGAACTATCACCCACCGGTAGCCCCCATCCGGGATGGAGGGTAGGAGTTGCTCAAACCTCGAAGAGATTTCGGAGGACTGCCTGTCCGAAAGCACTGTCCCTGCGGGACTCCCTCTCGAGACAGTAATGGACCGCAAAAGTCTGGCTCGAAGACCAAGTAGCGGCCCGGCAGATGTCTGCCAGCGGAACAGAGCGGAGGTAAGCCACTGACGTAGCCTTCGCCCGAACACAATGAGCCGTGACTCGACTTTCTAAGGAGAGTCCGGCTGCCCCATAAGCCCAAACGATACAGTCAGTAACCCAGATGGACAGAGTACGCTTGGAGACCGGGAGCCCCAATTTATTGGGGTCAAAAGACACAAAAAGCTGAGCAGCTTTACGGTGCTCCCGTGTACGGTCAAGGTAGAAGTTCAATGCCCTTCTACAGTCCAGGGTATGCAGGACCCTTTCAGCTCGGCTGGAGTGAGGCCTGGGAAAGAAGGTTGGAAGTACCACCTCCTGATTGATGTGAAAAGGGGAGACAACTTTTGGAAGAAATTTTGGGTGAGTCCGTAGGACTACCCTATTGTTGTAGAACCGAGTGAAAGGGGGATCAGACACGAGGGCCTGCAATTCACTTACGCGTCTAGCGGAAGTGAGGGCTATCAGGAATAAGGTTTTCCAGGAAAGAAAACGCAGAGAACAGGTAGCCATCGGTTCAAAAGGCGGACAGGTGATCCGCTGTAAAACCACATTCAGATCCCAGTCAGGTGCTGGCGGGCGCAGAGGTGGTTTGAGTAGAAGGAGACCTCGGAGAAACCGTGCTACAAGAGGGTTGCTGGAAAGAGGTCTGCCGTCCACCGGCACATGGTGTGCTGAAAGAGCACTGAGGTGGACTTTGACGGAGTTGGACTTAAGTCCCAGATTAGAGAGGTAGAGCAGGTACTGCAAGATCACCGGACACCGAGCAGGAGAAGGGATCCTGAGACTGCTGTACACACCAAACGGAAAAGCGACGCCATTTAAGGGCGTAGCATTTGCGGGTAGAAGGTCGCCGAGAAGCTAGGACGACCTCTTCCACCTCTGCCGGCAGGAGAAGGGGAGCAAGGACTACCCTTTCAGCCGCCAGGCCATTAGATTGAGAGATCTGAGGTTGGGGTGTAGCAGAGACCCCTGATCCTGTGTTAGGAGATCCGGTTGAAACCCCAGAGGGAACGGATCCTCTACCGCTAATTGCAACAGGAGTGGAAACCACGGCTGTCTGGGCCAGCGAGGAGCCACCAGGATCATGGAAGCTTTGTCCCGGAGAACCTTAAATAGAGTTCGAGAGACTAGCGGGATGGGAGGAAAAGCATAGAGAAGGCTTTCCGACCATGAGAGTAGAAAAGCATCTGCCGCTACCGAAGGGGATGTGGCTGACGAGAGCAGAAGCGAGGAAGTTGCCGGTTGAGAGGACTGGCAAAGAGATCCATCGTGGGGAGGCCCCACTTCAGAAAAAGTTTCTGAACTACCAAGGGATCCAGACGCCACTCGTGCGGCTGGAGTATCCTGCTGAGTTTGTCCGCCAGGCAATTCTCTTGGCCTGGGAGATAAACCTGCCTTGAGAAGAATGCCGTGACTGACGGCCCAAGAGCAGAGCTTCTGAGCTTCTCGGCAGAGAAGGAAGGAGCCCGTGCCCCCCTGCTTGTTCACGTAGAACATGGCAACTTGATTGTCCGTCTGGACAAGGACGGACCGGTGAGAAGTCAGGTGGGAGAAAGCCTTGAGCGCCAGACGGATTGCTCTGAGCTCCAGGAAGTTGATCTGTTGAGCAGACTCCCATGCGGTCCAGAGACCTTGAGTACATGCCCCCTGGCAATGTGCTCCCCAACCCAGGAGGGAAGCATCGGTCGTCAGCACTTGAGCCGGCTGAGGCGACTGAAACGGCATTCCGAGCACCAGGTTCGGCCGATGAAGCCACCACTGTAGGGAAGAGGCCAGCGGCCCGGAGATGCGCATTAAGTCGGCTAGTCCGCCGGTGGCTTGTTGCCACTGCTTGCGAAGGCACCATTGAGCAGGCCGCATATTCAGGCGAGCATTGGGGGTCACGTGGACGGTGGAAGCCATATGGCCGAGTAGTCTCAGGAAGCGCCTGGCGGAGACCAGGGACTGGCTGCGAAAACGGCCGGCTAGGTCCATGAGCCGTTGAGCCCTGTCGAGAGGCAGGAAAGCTCGTGCCTGAGGAGTGTGCAGTCTTGCGCCGATGAACTCGAGATCCTGTGAGGGGAGCAAAGTGGACTTTGCGAAGTTTATGACAAAGCCCAAGTACTGCAGAAGAGTCACTGTGCAGTGTGTGGCATTGGTGACTGCCGGAGAGGACGATGCTCTGATGAGCCAGTCGTCGAGGTACGGAAAGACATAGAGGCCGTGAAGCCGGAGATAGGCCGCCACCACGCGAGACATTTTGTGAAGACTCGCGGTGCGGAGGATTAGGCAACAGGGCAGTACTCTGTACTGGTAATGATTTCCTGCCACCACAAACCTTAGGTATTGGCGGTGGCTTGGGTGGATGAGGATGTGCGTGTAGGCATCCTTTAGATCTAAGGAGCATAGCCAATCTCCCTGCTGGAGGTAGGGCAGAAGGATTCCAAGTGAGGTTGCGCAAGTCCAGGATGGGTCTGAGGCCTCCTGTCCTTTTTGGTATTAGGAAATACCTGGAATAAAAGCCTTGACCTCTCAGGTGGTGGGGCACTGGTTCCACAGCCTGTTCCTGAAGGAGACTTGCTAACTCCTGAAGGAGTAAGTCCCTGTGCAGAGGGAGTCAAGGAGGTTCTCCCGGAAAATAAGAGGGAGGGACCTGATGGAAGTGGAGAAGATATCCTTCTCTCACGACTTGAAGCACCCAGGCATCTGAAGTGATGTTGGACCACCTGTGGGCGAAGTGAACCAGCCGGCCTCCGGTGCTGGGAGGAGCCAGCTGAGGGGGAGAGGCTATGCTGAGGAAGTCAAAAACCCCCACCCTGCTGAGCAGGGGCTGGTGGTGCAGGCTTGGGGGCTTGCTGCCTACGGGACCCGTTACCCCGTCCCTTGGCCTGCTGGCCCTGTGGGGGAGCTGCGGAGGCCTGATATTGAGGGTAGTGTTTATAGGCAGCCGTCTTTCTCGGGTAAAAGGACTTCTTCCCCGAGCCCTTCTTTTTCTGGGAAGGGGCGGAGGTCTTCCTAGAAAGCCTAGTCCTGGTGAGAGTCTCCGTCTCGATTTGTGCAGCCTTTTCAGCCATGGGCTTGCCGAAGAGGTTCTCACCTCTGCAGGGGACATCGACCAACCTTGTCCTGCACCCAGGGGGTTCAAGGTCAGACGACTGAAGCCAAGCCTGTCGGCGGGCACCGATGCCAGCTGTGGCTACTCGAGCCGATGCTTCAAAGCCATCATAGGCTGCTCGGGACATGAATTTGGAGCATTCCCGAATACCAGTTGTCAAGGCCAGGAACCTCCGCAAAGGTTCCTCGGACAGTCCAGCGGAGAATCCGGCTATCTCTTTAGCCAGGTCTCGGAGATACATGCCCATGTATAGTGGTAGGTCTGGACACGACAAGCCAGCATAGAGCCCTGGAAACACTTCTTACCAAGGCCATCCAGGTTACGGGCCTCCATGCCAGGAGGCACCGAGGAGTGCATCTTTTGGCTCTTAAGCCTATGCATGGCCGATTCCACTACCATGGAATGGTGTGGCAGCTGTGCTTTTGGAAGCCAGGACTCTTGCGGACTCGATAGATGGAATCGACCCGCTTGCTTAATACCGGCGACGAGGCCGGACTCTCCCACATGCGGAAGAGTAGTCGTTCCAGCATGGGAGGAACCGGTACAGTAAAGTGCTCCCGGGCGGGAGAGTCGTACTGAAGGGCGTCGAGCTCTTCGGCTCGAGGCTCCTCCTCGGGATCCCGCAGGGAAGGCCAAAGCCTTGGCCATATCCCTGACGAAGTCCGAGAACCGGGCATCCTCCGGAGGGGACTGCTTCCGAGGTTCGGACTCAGATGAGTCCGAGGGGACACACCGAGTCCGAAACGAATCAGGTGACTCTTCCTCTTCAGACTCCCAGGCCGACTCCGAGGAGGAATCGGTGGGGTCGGCTCGGGCAGGCGGAGGCGTCGGCTGCCCCGACGCCGAGGGAGTCGGCGGCGACGACCTCGACCGAGGATCGACTCGAGTTCGCATGGACTCGAGGATCGGCTCGGTCTCCGGGGTCGACTTAGACGTCGACGTCCCGGCGGTCGGGGCAGTGGCGCCAGCGAGGCTAGCGATCAGTGCCCGCTGCTGGTCCATGAAGGCAGATAGTCTGCTCTCCAAGGCCGTCAACATGAGTCCGACCTCAGGTGACCCAGCAGTCCCCGACTCGGGCCCCGACAGCGTCGGGCCCGACGTCGGACATCTCGGAGGCGAGTCCAGAAGGACTACAGGACTTACCCGAGCAGGCAACTCCGACTCCAGGCGAGGTCGCTTCGGGAGGTGCTCCTTCTCCAAAGACCCGGGACGGCTATCGGGGCTATGCGACCTGGCCCTCGCGGAGCCAGGAGCGTCCACCGACGCCGCCCTCGCGGGTTTTGCCTTCCGTCGATGGTCCCCGGAGGGAGAACCCCTGTCGGAGGAGCTTCGGCGTTGGTCAGAGCTGGAGACTATGGATGCCGAGGCCTCCGACGAGGTCCGGGTACGGCCGGGGTCAGCGAAGATTCTATCCCGCTGGTGCCGCCGACTCCTTAACGCTTTGGAGGACATTTTGCCACAGGCTCCACAGATCATTTCTTCATGATCCGGGCCCAGGCAGCGGAGGCAATTATCGTGTGTGTCAGTGAGTGACATATTTCTGTCACACTGACCACACCGCTTGAAACCACTGGCAGCCATCGGGGGAAAAAGGGTCCTGCAAGGTCAAAGGACCGGGCTGCCAGCGAAAAACCGAAAACGAAACTGACCAAAATCAGAAAAAACCGAAAAATAAGAGAAGGACTCGCAACGGCGTCGCGAGTCCGGGCAGGAAAACGACCGGCATCGAACCAAAGTGAAAAAAGAGAAAAAACTCACGAAAATCAACTTTTCAGCGGGGACACGACGGGTACGTCTGTAGGGCTCCGCGGAAAAAAAGAAGACTGGCTAAGATGGCACCCTTGGGCGGGAAGGCGACCGCGCATGCGCGCTGCAATTCCCAAAGGCTTTCTTTGAAAGCTGGGGAAAATTGCTCTGCGAGGGCTCCGTCGGCGCCGACGTCATCCATATGTGAGGACTGACTTACTGCTTGGTCCTGGAGAACACAACATTTTACCCCACTATAAGATCCAAGAAAAAAGAAATAAATCACATATGTATAACCACCACCTAGGATGGAAAAAATATCATAGGAGCAAAGATTACATTATACAGCTGCCGATATGAGACTATCTCCCCCCCCACCCTCTTCCTTAGTAACAATAAATTGTAACAGTTGTCCGGGTTCAAAGAAAATATACTGCTTAGACTGAAGCTTAACCATACACTTACAAGGATATCTCAATTTAAACACCGCACCCAAGGCCTCCGCTCTCTGGCACAAGGCCAGGAACACCTTCCGCCTCTTTTGCGTTTCCCTCGCCAGATCAGGAAAAATTAATATTTTAGAACCCATAAACTGAGAAACAGAAAGTTTACGAAAACACAATTTAAGAACAGTATTCCTATCTGACTCAAAGGCAAAATTAACTAATAAAGTCGCCCTGCTGGCCACCACCTCCAAAGAACTCTCCAAAAAAGCAGACAAATCCAATTGAGGCATCTCTGAATCCACTCCCGAAGCCCGCTGAACCCCGGGCTCCGAAGAGGAGATTGAAACATATTGAGTGTTCACCACAGGAGGCAACGAGTCAGCGGGCATCTGCAAAACCTCAATAAAGTATTTCCGGACCAGTTCCATGGAGGCCATCAAGGGTGACCGAGGAAAGTTCAGAAATCGCTAATTATTCCTACGAAGACGATTATCCAAATACTCAATTCTTCGTGCCTGAACCAACCGGTGTTTCTCATTGACCACCCTAAGGGACTCAAGTCCTTCCATCTTAGATTCCAAGGAAAAAAGTCTAGCGGAAACAGCCACAACCTCTGAGTCCATCTGGGAACACTGGGCTTTAATATCCCCAAGTTGCTGCGAAAAAGTACTTACAAAAGGAAGAAGGATTTGCTGGACGGAGGAAATAGCTTCCCACAAGCTATCAAGAGTAACTCGCGCCGGTTTTTCCACATAGCCAGGTAGCCTGGAGCCGATAGTACCGGATAAGCTAGGCGTCTGTTGACTCGATTCCCCATTATCAAGGGAAGAAGAAAAACCTTCCCGTCTCCTCACTACAGCTCCACCGCCTGCTGCCGTCGTTTCACTCTTCACGGGGGAACCCCCCGCTGCCACCGGCAACTCCTGTACCGGAGAAACACCAGGTAGCCGCCCCACCGGAAGTCGGGTTCCAGGTTGAACTGGTGGCACCTGTACAGGGCTCAATTCTACTCCGTTCAAGCTCAGATCCAATGAACCATCCAAAGGATCCGTCGAAGCCATAGCCGCCGCTGGAACGCAAAAGCCGGCAATCGACGACTGCACCAGACCACCAGACGGATTTGAAGCCTCAGGGGGTTTCTGGGTACGCTGTTTTCTTTTCCTCCCCATCGGGGCAGGTGCAGAGCCGGTTCAGAGCACTCCAACTCGGCGTCCTACTCCTCCGCCATCTTGGATCACCCTTTAAAAAAGTTTTTATAATCCACCAAACACACTAAAAAGGCATGGTTGCTTACCATAAATTGAAGTAAACTCCTTGCACTTTCGTGTACTATGCACCACCATGTATGCACCTAAAGAACTTGTGTGAAAAAACGCCGGCGTCTGCGCTGTAGTTCTAATAGATTTACCATGGGAAGCATGACGTAAAACTAGATTGACAGCATATGCAAAACAAATCCAATTGTATACTTGCCATCGAACACTGAGGATATGTTGATTAATATGTATATTATTAGAACTAATAATAATGATAAAACCAAAAGTAAATATAGAAACCGAACCGGTATTGAACTTTGTCACCCACCTACGTACTCCTATAGGCAGAAGCCTAGGGAGCCTCAGTGGGGCCTCTTCTCAATATAGCCGGGACGTTGCAATGCCCCCTGGGATTCGTAGTCCCACCAGCTAATCAAAAAGGTAGTTGTAGACGAGTAGCCAGGCTTTAAAAAGAGGTATTTTATTTTCCCTTCCGGGTGAATTTCAGCACATAGGAATCAAAAGGAATTAAACCATACTTTCTGGCAAAAATGAAGGTGAACTACTATTAACATAAATGGATGCTTATCTTCCGCCAAACAAACAAAAAGGTGAAAACAGTCCTTGTACTTTACACAAGCAGGCTTGTTCAAATCTGTTTCTCTAAACAGATTTCTGTCTTTAAACAGTTCAGCACAATGAAGAAATGTTATCGGAGAATACTAATGTACAATCCATCTGGAAATCATCAGGACTTTCAACACAGAAGTCACATTCCATGTCCTCATACCTTTCCCCGTAGTTATCTTCGGTAGGATTGTAACTCATACCATTTCTAAATAAACCCTCTTCTCCGTTACAAGGGCTCCTCTCCTCCTATCAGGGTGAATTGGAAGGTTACCGTATAGTGTAGAGTTTCCCTCCAGAGAGCCACACACTCCTGGGTGAGTGTATGTGAAACTCTGCTTTTCAAGGTCCCTTTTATTATAAGGAATCAGCCTATCTTCTGGCTCGGTTCCCCCGGAGCTTTTTGAGCTAGGAAACTTAACATGGCTTTTCTCCCATGAAAGCCTTCCACTCCCTTTTACTGGACGCTTCTCTTTGAGCATGCAAGTATCCCTCTGATAACAGCTATTGCCCTCCCGGTACCTGTTCTCAGGGAGATTTTCTCTCACAGATTCCTTCCATCTGCCTGCTTGAATACCTCCGTGGCTCCAACCACCTGGCTCTTGTTCAGTGCTGCTCAGCTCCCTGTAACCAGACTCTGGTATTCTTTCCTTGGCTATTTCCTGTGAAATACTGTTTGAATCACCGTGTGAAGTTCTCCGGTTAGCTTCCCAAACAGCTCTGCCATTAGCTCTGCTGTTTCTGTTAGCTTCCTGGTCAGCTACCTGGTTAGCTCTGCCTCTGACCAACTCTGAGTGATTTTTAACTGCATCACTCTTAGTGTTCCAGTGAGCCTGTCCTGCCCTCAGCTGTCCCTCATTACCTAATAGGCTATGAGGTAATCTCCTACTAGGGCGTGCTCCTACACCAGGTGCTTTTGTTTGTGATGGTTGCTCATAGCAACCCTGATCCATGTGCTCTGAGCTGTCACTATTAGACCTGCTCGGCTCTGTGTTTCCTATTTCTATAGGTATACTCTGATCTACCCCATGACAACGTACTAATGAAAAAATGACCAAACTTCTAAAATCGAAACATGGTCTCCTAAAGTTATAAAGGACCTATAAAACGAACCAAATGAAATAACTCTACTGTACTGGAATAAAAATGGCTTTGCAAAGCCCCATAAACTTACAAGTCTAAACCAAGAAACATAAAATGCACACCAATCCCCCAGCGATCCAATGCAGACCCATACCCAATCGATACAATAAATATATATCAAGAGACTGTAATGTGTGAATAAATTAACTATACTAAAACAATATAATTGTGTTTAGCCACGAAAAATTAAGAAAAATAACAGTAATTGTCCCAACCGTAAATATAGAAAATCGACCGGTACTGGACCTGCTTATAACAAAAACTAAAACTAAACTAATGCATGAATAGGGGTCATCACAGGGTCATCGGGGGCTAAAAATAACCATATAAGACTATATATAACTATATAAAAAACTATATAAAAAAACAAGAGAGGCATAGCTAAAGCCTTCATAGGGATCAACAGGGTATTAGAATTACCATAAAAATGCTTGATCATACTAATTAAACTAGTGTATATACAAATATTATAAAAGGCATAGACAATTACTTAAAAATATTAATTAAATACCTAAAAACAGGGGTGTTAATATTATTGAAAAACCCTCCAAATACCTGAATATTAACCTGTTGGTCATGGTAAATGAATGAGGGGTAAACAGCCTTAAAGAAAAACAGATAAATCTTCTTCCATATTCAACCCTTTTGGATGTAGACTATCCAAATTAAAAATATATCGCTGTTCTAACCGAAGAATGGTCTTTGTGATGTCTCCCCCCCTCCAATTTAACTTTACTTTTTTAATTACAAAAAATTTCAATTCAGATATTTTGTGATTCTGCTCTAGCCAGTGGTTAGCCAGGGGTTTCTCTACCACCCTCCTATTGATATTACTTCTATGTTCAATAATTCTATGCCGAATAGGACATGTAGACATACCAACATATAATTTGTTGCAGGGGCATTGTATTACGTACACTACATGACTAGTTAAACAATTAGAATAATCATCTATATGAAACACACGTTTACTACTTGGGTGCACATACTGATGACTAACAGGGAGAACATGCACACACACTGAACATCTACCACATTGGAACTGTCCCTTGTAATTGGAGAGGAATTTACGTTCAGTGAACGTCGAGGGAACCAGCATGTGAAGTAAATTGACGTTCCGCTTATGAGCTATGGTAAGATTCATATCTGCAAATCCTGGCAAAGTTTGAATCAAGTACCAATATTTTCTCAAAATTCTTCCAATACTATGAGACTTGTACGAATAAAGGAGAGGACATACCAATTTGCCCACATCTTTTTTAATTTGTGGTTGCAATAGCTGTTCCCGAGAAGACTGGCATGCTTTGTTATACGCCTTATTAACCTGACATACCGGATATTGTCTTACTTTAAATCGTTCTTTCATGATATTAGCTGCTTGTTCAAAATCTTGCATGGAAGTACATATCCTCTTTGCTCTTAAAAATTGACCAAAAGGCAAATTATTTTTAAGTGCCATATTATGAAAACTCTTGTAATGTATTAATTGGATCCTGTCAGTGGGTTTCCTATATAATGTGGTGTTCAAACCCTCCTCTGTTTTTATTATAAGAAGATCTAAATAAGATATCTGATGGAAATCATACGTCATCTGGAATCGCAGATTGTCATCACATGTGTTGATCCATACATTAAATGTTGACAATTGCTCCACTGATCCATCCCACAAAATGAATATATCGTCGATATATCTTAACCACAATTTTATGTTTGATGTAAACGGATTATTTTTTATATACTTCTCCTCAAAATCAAAAACGTATAGATTTGCAACATCTGGGGCCATGGAGGACCCCATGACTACTCCTTTTATCTGTTTGTAAAATATATCCCGAAAGCAGAAATAATTCTCACATAGGGCCATCCGTGCCAAATTCATTAAGAATGCTGTGGGAACACGCCTGTGATCCTTTCTACTATATAAACAGCGTTCAATAATTGTTAAAGCATCTATTTGTGGGATGTTTGTATATAGAGACTCCACGTCCAAAGTGACTAAAAATACTGATTTAACATCGTGTACATCTGCTAAAATGTTGATTATATGGGATGAGTCCCGAATATATGACCACATACCTTCAACAAATGGTCGTAAAAAAATGTCCAAAAGTTGTGAAATGGGTTCAAACAGGGAACCTATGGCAGATACAATCGGTCGACCTGGCGGATGTTCTAAAGATTTATGGATCTTTGGATTAATATAAATGGTGGGAATAATAGGAGAAGGCACTATAAGAAAATTCTTCTCTTTTACCGTAATATGACCAAACTCGAAAGCAATAAGGACCAGATTATCAATTGAACTTTTCAGTGCCAAAGTGGGGTCACTATCCAACCGACAATAAAAGGTAGTATCTTTTAGCTGTCTCTGTATTTCAGCTATATAATAACCCTTATCTAAAATCACTGTGGCACCCCCTGTGTCCGCAGGTTTTATGATGTCATTATTCATTTGCAATGATCTTATAGCTTTTCTTTCTTCCATAGTCAAATTTTGATAAGGCAGTGATTTATTAGTTATTACCTTATTAGTTTCTCTCAGAACCACTTTTTCAAAAGCTTCAATATAGGATCAGTATTCTGAGGAGGAACCCAACAGGATTTATTCTTTATAATAGATGAATCATTATGGGTGGAATTTTGGTTAATAAAAAAAATAGCGTATATGAATTTTACGAAACAATTTGTATAAATCCACCCTTGTTTCAAAAGGGTCATATTTCTTTACTGGTACAAAAGACTAGCCTTTGTTAAGGAGAGTTTCTTCATGAACCGTAAGTGTATAATTAGAAATATTAATGACATTGCTGTCCTTTTCAGAATCAATTATCTCCTCTCTATCGACCTGTCAGACCCCATGTGACCCCTCCACCTGCCCCGTCCCCGACCCTTGTATGATTGAAACTGGCCCGGAGGTTTTTCTTGATATTTGTCTCTGTCCCAATAGGCCTCTTTTGGTGGATGGCGAGGGCGTGACTGGTCTCGCCTCCTCCTTTCCAAAGGGCGTCCATATTTAAAAAATGTTTTCCCTTTCCTCTATCTTCTTTTTCTTGATCTATTATCTTAATAGAATGCTCCTTGTTAGAGGAAAACAATGATGCAGAGGCATCTATGTTTTCCACTGATTCACTCCTGTTGCGCCAGTACCGGTCGATTTTCTATATTTACAGTTGGGACAATTACTGTTATTTTTCTTAATTTTTCGTGGCTAAACACAATTATATTGTTTTAGTATAGTTGTTAATTTATTCACACATTACAGCCTCTTGATATATATTTATTGTATCGATTGGGTATGGGTCTGCATTGGATCGCTAGGGGATTGGTGTGCATTTTATGTTTCTTGTTTTAGACTTGTAAGTTTATGGGGCTTTGCAAAGCCATTTTTATTCCAATACAGTAGAGTTATTTCATTTGGTTTGTTTTATAGGTCCTTTATAACTTTAGGAGACCGTGTTTCGATTTTAGAAGTTTGGTCATTTCTTCATTAGTACGTTCAATACCAGTTTGGCTTCTATATTTACTTTTGGCTTTATCATTATTATTAGTTCTAATAATATACATATTAACCAACATATCAACATATTCGATGGCAAGTATACAATTGGATTTGTTTTGCATATGCTGTCAATCTAGTTTTACGTCATGCTTCCCGCGGTAAATCTATTAGAACTACAGCGCAGACGCCGGCGTTTTTTCACACAAGAGTTCTTTAGGTGCATGCATGGTGGTGCATAGTACATGAAAGTGCAAGGAGTTTACTTCAATTTATGGTAAGCAACCATGCGTTTTTAGTGTGTTTGGTGGATTATAAAAAAATTTTTTAAAGTGTCACTCATCTTTTATTTAGGTGCGATCTCTATATAGAAAGGTTCGCCGTCAGAAATGCTGGTAGATAGAGAAGCCGGGACGAGATCAAGGTATACCCTTTGATTCTTATGATGTCTCAGCCTTTTGTGGTTTACAATCAATAGATTAGTCCATCTAATCGGGGTTTTTTTTGGCGGCATTTCATAGATGGTTTCTAATAATAATGGCAGTTTGCTGGCTCGTATAATTATTTCAAGTACTGTGGTGGTACAGTATGAGTTTTTCCTATAGACTCATATATACACAAAATACCTTTGTTAATAACAACATTCATACGATACATTATCCAGTAATACCTTCAAGTTTTTATAGGCCTTTTGTTTTAGTTATAATTCACAATTAGTTATAAATTTAGTATTCTTAATTCAGTCCTGTTGCGCTATCATCTTGGTTGGGTATGATACATATTAGTATGTACTGAATATTCCTCATCCTCTCTTTGTGGAGTAGAGGAGTGGCCTAGTGGTTGGGACAAGGTACTTCAGGCCTGAAGGTCAGGGGTTCAAATCCCACTAGAGGACAGCAACCTTGGGCCGGAAGGACTAGGGTTTCTAGTCCCACAGGTGCTCCTTGTGGTTTTGGGCAAGCCACTTAACCCTCCATAGCCCATGTTCCCTGTAAAATAGTTATCTCCAAGTTATAATGCCCTGTTCAATGTAATTTCAGTTTGTTCAATGTAAACCGCACTGATGCAGAATAGCGCAGTATAGAAGAGAATGTAAATAAATAAATATAGATTTGCAAAGAACAAAAACATTGAACAGACAGGTATGTTCCCCTTTTTAAAGTTTGTTGATGGTATGTGTCACTTCCATATGCCTGTTAATTATTGTTTCTATTGTATGTTTTAACTCCATTCAGGTTATTCTTCAGTTTAATTTTATTTTTTTAATATGGATTTTTAGCTGTATAGGATTTATTTGCATATCAATAACAATGGGTTTGATATACATGTTCTTTTCCTCTATGCATGCATCTATTTTTGTTTAAGGTGCTTTTTTGACATTTAATTGTTTTTAATTGCTTTTATTTAGATATGTATTAATTGAGTTGCTTTTATGTATTTTATGTTTGAAACGTTTTTGTAGCCAATAACAGCCCCTGATGAAGACATAGCGAAACACAGCCTGTGTCGGGCCTTGGCTGACAAGTGTTCATTAATAAAGATCCCTTCCTTTGTTATCCACGTTTTGTACTGGTTGCGTTGTTTGCATGTGGATTTGTGCTCTTTAGTTGGACTACATTCTGGTTTCCAAGGCAGAAGGCTCCGCAACTTTCAGCATGGGCACCGAGGACCTTGGGCCCGACGCCGGCACTCTCACGAGTGCATTCTTGACCAGGATTACAGTCTCAAGGAACCTAAAATGGTCTCTGCTGGCCAAGGAATCCTTCTTGAGGACCTTGGTAGGGCACTTCTTGGAGCTACCCGAGTCCCTCTGGGCAGTTTTACCAGGTTTCTCCGGTACAAGCTCAGCGGACTTCTAGGATTTCTTTTTCTTGCTCTCGGGGTCCAAGGTCTTCTCGAAGTAGTTGGCACTGCGGGATTCAGAGGATGCTCGGGCATCACGGGAAGTGCTGGGCTTGGAGCTCGGCATCAGGGAGGCCAGTACCGAGTCGGACCTGGGGAATAGTTTTTCCAGCAACTCCGACCTCTTTTTATTGGTTTTAGGTGTCGTGGCCTGGCACAGTTCGCAGGAGGTGCTGTCATGGTCTGGGCCCAGGCAGCAGTCATGGGTGTCAGTAACTGACATGGTTTGACTGCAGCGGTCGCATTTTTTGAGTCCACCGAGGGGACATGGTGGGGAACACCTGGACGGGGTTAACAACCCCCAGGTAAAAAAGGGCAAGAACGCTGGTTGAGACAAGCCTCACTAAAAAAAAGACAACAAAAATGAGTCAAGAATAGTGCCGGTGCCGGCTCGAGGCAGGAAAAGGAACCGGTACGCAAACCAGGAAACTAACTATTTTAAGGATAATTAGCAAGGAGTTTTCTGGGGAAACAGGACAGACGTCTGTTGGGCTCCGTGGAAAAAAGGAGACCGAGCAAGATGGTACCCTTGGGTGGGAAGGGGACCACGCATGCATGGTAACATGTCCCAAAGGCTTTCTTTGAAAACTGGGGAAATGCTCTGCACGGGCTCAGTCAACGCCATCACCCATATGCGAGGACTGACTTCCTGCTTGTTCCTGGAGAACAACTGCTATAACTCCTGCAGGAATGGGAAGGTCCTCGTCGGTCTCCTGATGCCCACCAAGATAGGATCATAGAAAAACAGAAACGTGACGAGAGAAAAAGACCACACGGTCTATCTAGTCTGTCCTTCCATATCAACCACTACAACATTCCCCTTTTTCCTTTAGAGATCCTCTGCGTTTGTCCCATGCTTCTTTGAATTCAGATACAGTCCTCATCTCTACCACCTCCACTGGGAGACTATTCCACGGATCCACCATTCTTTCCGTAAAAAAATATTTCCGCATATCACTCCTGAATCTATCCCCTTTCACCCTCACCACATGTCCCCTTGTAGCAAAGCTTGCTTTCAATCTAAAGAGGCTCTCCTGTGCATTTATGCCACGGAGGTATTTAAACATCTCAATCATATTACCTCTATCCCGCCTTTCCTCTAAGGTGTACATATTAAGATCCTTAAGTCTGTCCTCATATGCTTTATAATGAAGACCACTAACCATTTTAGTAGCCATCCTCTGTATTGACTCCAGCCTGTTTATATCCTTTTGAAGGTTCAGTCTTCAGAATTGCACATAATACTCCAAATGAGTTTGCACCAAAGACTTATACAGAGGCACTACACCTCCTTTCTTCTGCTGGCCATTCCTCTCCCTAGGCACCCAAGCATCCTTCTAGCTTTTGTCCTCACCTTTTCTACATGTTTAAGATCAACAGAGAAAATCACGCCTAGGTCCCGCTCTTCTTTAGTGGACAAAAGTACTTCACCTGCTATACTATATTGCTCCCTTGGATTGCTGCAGCCCAAATGCATGACCTTGCATTTTTTAACATTAAATCCCAGCTGCCAAATTCTAGACCATTCTTCAAGCTTACCTAGATTCCTCCTCATGTTATCTACACCTTCCTGGGTGTCTACTCTATTGCAGATTTTGGTATCATCCGCAAAGAAGCAAACCTTACCCGACAGCCCTTCCACTATAATCACTAACAAAGATGTTAAAAAGAATCGGACCAAGGACAGATCCCTGGGGCACACCACTGATAACCTCCTCCTCCTCCTCAGAGTGAGCTCCTTTTACCTGTACCCTTTGTTGCAGCCCACTCAACCAATTTGCAACCCAAGTAGTAACTTTAGGGTCCATCCCTAGGGTGCTCAGTTTGTTTATAAGTTGCCTGTGAGAAAAATGGAGGGTATTCGGAAAGCTTCCAGTTGGGCAGGAGCACACGGCAAGGATATCCATTATCCCCATTACAATTCGCAATGGTGAATGAGCTAATGGCTGAACTGGTGAGGAGACAAAGCCATATTAAAGGCATAGAAATGGGAGATGTATAAAATTGATCTATCTGTAGATGATTTAATATTTATGATAAGGGAGCCCCTGACATCCTTGATGTGGGAGATCGGCTGGTATACAGTACTGCAGTCTCTGGATACAAAATTAAAGGGGGTACAATGGAGGTTTTGGGTTTTAATGTGGTCCTGGACTTAAGGGAACACCTACAGGAAACCTACCCCTTTAAATGGGTGAAGCAATCTTTCAAGTATCCAAGGCTACATGTAGGAAACACCCTAAGTCAGGGGTGGGCAATTCCGGTCCTAGAGGGCCGCAGACCAGTCAGGTTTTCATGATGTCCCTAATGAATATTCATGAGATCTATTTGCATCCACTGTCTTCCATTGTATGGAAATAGGTCCATGAATATTCATTAGGGACATCATGAAAACCTGACTGGTCTGCGGCCCTCCAGGACCGGAATTGCCCACCTCTGCCCTAAGTAATGTTTGAGTGGAATTATAAACCTCTGATGGAAGACCTAAAGAGGGACCATGGCAGGTGGAGAGGGTTAGGTAACTCATGGTTGGGGCGTATACCTACCATTAATATGAATGCACTACCCAAACTGTTGTTTCTACAGTTGTGGTTAACATTATAATATTGGCACCCTTGCATTTTAGGTTTGTTGTGTGCAATATCTTGAGAAATAATTGAAAATATTCCAATTGTTGTTTTTAAGTGCCATTGAGTCGGTGTCAACTTATGGCGACCCTCTGGATAGTTGTCCTAAACTATGTTTGATCTTCAGTCAGGCGGCTCATTGTTGACAGAGTGACACCCATAGTTGATGTAATTGTATCAAAATTTCTAAGAAAAAAAAAACATGACCTGGACAGGATTAATGGCACTAATATTTGGTTGCACAACCCTTGGCAGTGATGACAGCCTCCAAACATTTCTTGTAACCATCTATAAGTTTTGTAATTCTGTCTGTTGGTAGTTTCTCCCACTCTTCAACTGTGATTTGTTGCAGCTCATGAATGCTTCCAGGATTCCTTTTACCAATGGCAAATTTCAGCTCTTTCTAAAGATTCTCTATTGGATTGAAATCAGGACTCACTGCTGGCCAGTTTAAAACAGTCCATTTGTTCCATTTTAACCATTCTTTTGTACCTTTGGATGTATGTTTTGGATCACTGTCCTGCTGGAGGACCCATGATCTTCAATCCAGACCTAGCTTTCTGACACTAGGAAGCATATTTCATTCCAAAATACCTTGGCAGTCCCTCTGACTTCATGATTCTTTTAATATGTTCCAGGTTTCCAGTTCCTAAGGCAGCAAAATAGCCTCACAACATTATTGAACCTCCATCATATTTAACTGTAGGAAGGGTGTTTTTTTCCCTTATAAGCTTCATTTCTTCGCCTGTAAATGTATCGCGGGTTGCATTGCCAAAGAGCTCGAGTTTGGTTTTATCTGTCCACAGAACATTTTCTCAGGACTGTGGTTTCTCAAGGTGGGTTTGGGCAAAGATCAGGCATACTTTATTGTGTCTGTCTTTGAGCAGTGGGGTCCTCCTTGGTGTTTACCCAAAACGTCTTTCTTTGTTTAGTGTTTAGTGTGGGTTGAAACCATCACTCTAGATTGCTCCAGGTCAGCCTTAAACTCTTTAGATGTTGTATATGTTTTTTTTTCCAACTGTTCGCACTAACTTTCGAAGACTTTTAAAAATATTCTCAATCTTTTTAAGTTAGGGTTGCGTCCCTAAAAAATAAATAATAAAAGGAATACTGCACCATGAGAGGGAAATTTAATTTTGTCCTCAAGGTGTACGTTCCGACAAAAATTGTTGTTTGTTTCCCTTAATGATATGATAGAAAAGGTATTGGCATACCCCAAGTATTGGAACAATCAAATTTGTATCCAACATACAGAACTATATACAGAATCAGTGTTGAGAAAGCTCCATGCTGCTGAAAACAAAACGTACAGACTGCAGGAGTGGGAACTGGACTGGTCTAGCCAGACTCCAGGAAAGGAAATTAACGGTAAAGAAAATTTCATCTTCCAGATCGTCCAAGCTAGACCAGTACAAACAAGTGGGATGTACCCAAGCTAACCCCCCCTCTTGGTGGGACGAGTGTGCAGCAGAGAGCACCTGCGACCCAGAACAAGCTGCGATACACACCTGTACGCCCAGAAGGTAGTGGCATGCAAAGGTAGACCAAGACGACCACGTCGCTGTTCTACAGATATCAACAGGAAATGTAAAAGCCAATTCCGCCCAAGAAGTGGCCTGAGCACAGGTAGAGTGCTTGTCAAGCCCAAGTGGGGGAGGCCAACGGCACAGAAGATAGGCCGCAGTAACTGTTTCCCAGATGCAGTGGCTAAGAGTCGCTTTGGAAGCATATGACCCCTTCCTAGATTTGGAAAACAGGACAAACAGATAATCAGATAAGCGGAAAGGATAAGTGACCTTGAGTTAGCATAAGAGTACCCGCCTGACATTGAGAAACCGTAGATCCTTGTCTCTTCCTACACATTGTTCAAGAGAAAATGCAGGAATGGAGATTACCTGATTAACATGTAAGGTGGAAAGCACCTGGTTGCCAGTCTGGATCAGCACCGCCTGGCGATGCAGGTGATGGCAAAGCTCGCAGGGCTAAGTATATCGCCCACAGCTCCAGGAGGGTGATCTGCTGGGCGCTCTCATCTGGTGACCAACTGCCCTGGGTATGGAGTTCCTCGCAGTGGGTCCCCCAGCCAAGCAGGGAGGTGTCTGTGGTAAGGACCTTTAAGGGGCTTGGGGCCTGAAAGGGCATGCCCACCTCGAGATACTGGAAAGACTGCCACCAGACCCGAGTCTCCACCAGTTGACGGATTACGAAGACTGTCTCGGAGGCGCCCCTTGGCCTGAGTCCACTGGTCTCAGAGACACCACTGTGCAGCCCTCATGTGGAAGTGAGCATCTGGGGTGATGTGGACTGTGGAGGCCATGTGCCCGAGAAGGCACAGAAGGAGCTGAGCGGACATGGAGGGACGATGCTGTATGTCCTGTGCCAGGGTCCTGAGGCGGTCGGCTCGGTCCCTGGGCAGGAAGGCCTTTGATTGGAGTGTCCAGTCTTGCCCTTATGAACTCCAGACACTGTCGGGAGGAGATGAGACTTGGGATAGTTTATGACAAAGCCCCAAGTGCTGCAGAACTTAGATGGTGTGTGCAGTGGCCTGCTGCACCTCTGAGGCCATGCTTACCTTTATGAGCCAGTCGTCCAGATAGGGGAAGACAAAGACCTCCTGGAATCGGAAGAAGGTGGCCACGACTGCCAGATATTTTGTGAAGACCCTTGGGGTTGAGGTCAAGCCGAAAGGGAGCACCCTGTACCGATAGTATCCGCCCCCACTATGAACCACAGATACTGCCTGTGTTTGGGGTGAATGAGGATGTGTGTATAGGCAGGGCAGGATGTTTGGGGTGAATGAGGATGTGTGGAGGCAGGGGAGCAATGTTCCAAGGGAGAACGTCTCCCTTACCAGGAATTTGTTGAGATTGCACAGGTCGAGGATGGGCCTTAGGCCCCCTGTTCTTTTTGGCATGAGGAAGTACCTGGAGTAGAACCCCTTGCCCTTGAGGTGGTGGGGCACCAGGTCCACCGCTTTGTCCTCGAGAAGACCTGCCAACTCCTTCAGTAGACGGTCCCGGTGGAGGGGAGACATGAGGGGCTCTCCTGGAAAACAGGGGATATGGGGGGGGGGGGGAGGTGTCTGAGTCAGGTGAAGGAGGCAACCCTCCCTGACAACCTAAAGTGCCCAGAAATCGGTGGTGATGGTCAACCACCTCTGGACATAATGGGTCAGACGTCACCCTGTGGGCTGCTGATCTCTTTGGGGTAGAGAGGCTATGCTCAAGGAGTCAAAAACTACCCCCTGGCTGGCCCGGGGCCAGTGCCTGGGGCTTGGAAGCCTTCTGCTTACGAGGGCCATGCCCATGTCCCTTGGCCTGCTAACCCTGTTGGGGAGCTGGGGAGGCCTGAAAAGGTGGGTAGTTTCTGTAAGCAGCCCTTTCCTCGGGTAGAAGAACTTTTTACCCGAGCACTTCCGTTGGGGAGGGGCAGTGGTCTTTTTAGAGAGTCTGGTCCTCATCATGAACTTGGTCTCCAGCTCGGCAGCCTTGCTGATCATGAGCTTGCCAAAGAGATTCTCTCATTGGCATGTGACATCGATCAATTTGTCCTGAACCCACTGCTCAAGGTCGGACGACTGTAGCCAAGTTTGGCGTCAAGGACAGATGCCCGCCGCTGCTACTCAAGCAGCCGACTCAAACCCGTCATAGGCTTCCTGAGACATGAACTTGAAGCACTCACAGATGGCCTTGGCCAAGTTGTTGAACCGCTGCAGGGGTTCCTCAGAGAAACCAACTGAGAACCCAGTGAACTCCTTGGCCAGGTCTCTCAGGTACATGTCCATGTACAGCTGGTAGGCCTGGATGTAGCCGATGGGCATCGAGCCCTGGTAACACTTTCTGCCGAGGGCATCCAAGGTATGGGCCTCCCTGATGGGGGGCACCGAGGAGTGCGTCTTCTGGCTTTTCAGCCAATGCATGGCCGACTCCACCACCATGGAGCTATGTGGCAGTTATGATTTCTGGAAGCCCGGGTTCTGGCGGACTCCATACATCGAGAAGAGCCACTTGCTCATCACCGGCACCATCGCTGGTGTCTCCCACATACAGAACATCAGCTGCTCCAGGATGGGAGGGATAGACACCATGAGCAATTCCCTTGGAGGAGCCTCGTAATGGAGAATTTCCGACTCATCCGCCCAAGGGCCCTCCTATGACTCTATAGGGAATGCCAGGGTCTTATACATATCCTTGACAAAATCAAGAAAGCCCATATCCTCCGGTGGGGACCACCACCGAGACAGGAGAGTCTGAAGGAACTTTGCGGTGGCAACGGGTATCGGGGGATTCCTCATCCTCCGTCTCCCACTTGGAGTAGTCCGTCGAGGACTCGTAGGAGGCGTGGTCTGTGGGCCTCGGGGCTGACTCCGTCCCATGGCCTCCTGATAGCCCGCAGCCGGTGCCGAGCACACTTGCTGGGGATGATCGCAGTCCCGTTGAGCGGGAATCAGATTGAGCCCTCGACCGAGGATCGACTCGAGGCCGAAGGACCTCGAGGACTGGCTCGGCCTCTGGGGATGTCTTCAACGTTGAGGACCCAGTGGTCGAGGCAGATGAACCGGTTATACCGGACAACAACGCCCGCTGCTGGTCCATAACTACTACTACTACTATTTAGCACTTGTAAAGCGCCACACATGCAGCGTTGCACAGCTAACCTACAAGAGGTAGCCAACATACAAGAGACAGTCCCTGCCCCTAAGAGTCATGCTCATCGGAGCTTACAATCTAGTTAGAACAGTACATTAGTTAAAACAGTATAGAGCATTAGTCAGTTCTGCGCAGGGTACGGTGTGGTATAGTTGGTCGGTAAAGGCAGACAAACTGCACTCCAGGGCCGCCATTCTGGACTCCAGGCCAGAAAGCTCCGCAGCCTTTGGCGCAGGCACCAAGGGACTCGGGACCGACGCAGGCTCACCGAAGGAAATCCTCGACAAGGATGGTGTCTGGGGACCGAGGCCGGTCTGAGGTCGAGTCCTTCCAGGGGACCTTTGCAGGTCGCTCCTTCTCCGATCCCTCGGATGAGCATCTCTGACTGTGGGACCTGGCTCGGGGAGGCACCCGGCCTTCAAGGGTTTCTTCTTTCTGAGTTCCCTCGAAGGAAATCCCCTTTCTGAAGGCCCATGGCGGGGTTCAGGGTCGGAGGGGTCTGCCTGAGGTGTTGAGGCTTCAGACGAGGCCCTGGCCTTCAGAGGCACCGGGGACTCGGGGAAAAGCTTATCATACTGCTGCTGATAGTTCTTGAGGGCCTTACTGGACATCCTTTTACAAAGGCTGCATGCTGCCGGGTCGTGGTCAGGCCTGAGGCAGCAGAGACAGCAGTCAAGTGTGTAAGTTAAAGACATAATTTTTGAGCACCGATTACACTTCTTAAAGCCACTGGTAGCCATGGGGGAAAAAAGTATCCCCGGCAAGGTTGAAGACTCGCCGGGCTGCCAGTTGGAGAAAAAAGGTACGAAGACACCAGAAAATTAGAGGAAAAGAAAACTACAAGAGAGACCCGAACTCGACGCCAAGGCAGCGTGGTCAAGTGGCAGTTAGAGTACTGGTGCGATACTGGAGACAAATATGAAACTCAGAGAAAAATCAACTTTTTCCAAGAACAAGCCAGATGAACGTTTGAAGGGCTCCATGGAAAAAAGGAGACTGAGCAAGATGGCTCCCTTGGGTTGGAAGGCGACCACACATGTGTGGTAGCATCTCTCAAAGGCTTTCTTTGAAAGCTGGGGGGATGCTTCCATGAGGGCTCCGTCGGTGCCGTCACCCATATGTGAGGGCTGACTTACTGCTTGTTCCTGGAGAAGAAAGGTACCATCCGTAATGTACCATCCGAGATGCGCCTTGTAGAAGAGATATTGTGACCAGAAAGACATCCTTTAGGATAAGATCCTTGAGCATAGCCCGCTTTAGGGGCTCGAAGGGGGAACTCGTAAGGGTATGCAGAATGAGACCCAGATCACAGGAGGGAAGTACCGGACAGACTGGCGGATGTATGGTCTGGGTCCCACGAAGGAATTGTCGCACATCCAGGAGCAGGACCTCAGAAAACACCCACAAATAAGAACAGAAGCGAGGGACATCTTGAACAATTTTCAGAAGACTGTGTTCGTGAGAAACTAGCTCAACTTAAAGTAGTCAAAGCGATGGGACAGGATGGGATACACCCTAGAATACTGAGGGAACTTGGGGACGTTCTAGCAACTCCACTGACTGACCTTTTCAATGCCTCGGAGTCGGGAGTGGTGCCAAAGGACTGGAGAGAGGCTCATGTGGTGCCATTACACAAAAGCGGAAGTAAGGATGTGGTTGAAAACTACAGGCCGGTTAGTTTAACTTCGGTGGTGAGTAAATTATTGGAAACGCTGCTGAAAGAGAAAATAGTGAGGTTTCTGGAGTCCAGCGGATTACAGGATACGAGGCAGCATGGATTCACCAGAGGCAGGTCTTGTCAGACAAATCAGATTGATTTCTTTGACTGGGTGACCAGGGAGTTGGACCGAGGGAGAGCTCTAGATGTGGTGTATTTAGATTTCAGTAAAGCCTTTGACACTGTTCCTCACAGGTGACTTATAAACAAACTGAGCACCCTAGGGATGGACCCTAAAGTTACTGCTTGGGTTAGAAATTGGTTGGATGGGAGGCGACAAAGAGTACAAGTAAATGGAGTTCACTCTGAGGAGAAGGATGTTACCAGTGGTGTGCCCCAGGGATCTGTCCTTGGTCCGATTCTTTTTAACATCTTTGTTAGTGATATAGCGGAAGGCTGTCTGGTAAGGTTTGCCTCTTTGCAGATGATACCAAAATCTGCAATAGAGTAGACACCCAGGAAGGTGTAGATAACATGAGGAGGGATCTAGCTAAGCTTGAAGAATGGTCTAGAATTTGGCAGCTGGGATTTAATGTTAAAAAACGTAAGGTCATGCATTTGGGCTGCAGCAATTCAAGGGAGCAATACAGTATAGGAGGTGAAGTACTTTTGTCCAATAAAGAAGAGCGGGACCTAGGCGTGGTTGTGTCTGATGATCTTAAAGTAGCTAAACAGGTAGAAAAGGCGACGGCAAAAGCTAGAAGGATGCTTGGGTGCATACGGAGAGGAATGGCTAGCAGAAAAAAGGAGGTGATAATGCCTCTGTATAAGTCCTTTGGTGCGACCTCATTTGGAGTATGGTGTGCAATTCTGGAGACCGCACCTTCAAAAGGATGTGAACAGGATGGAGTCGGTGCAGAGGGTTGCTACTAAAATGATTAATGGGCTTCATTATAAAGCATATGAGGACAGACTTAAGGATCTTAATATGTACACCTTAGAGGAAAGGCGGAATAGAGGTGATATGATTGAGATGTTTAAATACCTCCGTGGCATAAATGTTCAGGGAGAGAGCCTCTTTCAATTGAAAGCAAGTTCTGCTACGAGGGGACATTTTATTTATTTATTTATTTACAGTTCTTTTATACCGTGCTATTTATCATCAGTGCGGTTTACAGTGAACGAAAAATACTCACATAGGCAACGAGCTGTCATGAGTTTACATATAACAGGGCAAATAACCAGGAATTAACAATGGGAAACTTTGTACATAAAAGTATAAACTATATACAGTACAGGTTATTATTTACATTATGTGCAGCGTAAGACCTAACATTACTGCGTGTCTTGTGGGATTGGATTGTGTTGGGGAGTCTGTGAGGGATCGTGGTGTTTGTAGAAGTGTAGGAGGAACAGGTGATGCTTTAGGGCTTTTCTAAATTGTTTGAGGTCAGTGATTTGTCTGACGGCGAGTGGAAGGTTGAGGGTGAGGGTTAAGGGAGATAGATTCAGGAGTGATATGCGGAAATATTTATTTACGGAAAGAGTAGTGGATCCATGGAATAGTCTCCTAGTGGAGGTGGTAGAGATGAGGACAGTAACTGAATTCAAAAAAGCATGGGACCAACACAGAGGATCTCTAAAGGTAAAAAGTGGACTGTTGTAGTTGTTATGAAAGGACAGACTAGATAGGCCATGTGGTCTTTTTCTGTCATCATGTTTCTATGAGTTGCCAAGGGTCTTTCCCCTATCGACCCTCGAAAAGTCACCAGTGTGGCAACCTGCATTCACAAGAAATTCTACACCAGGCCCTTGTACAAGCCGTCCTGCATAAATAACAGAACTGTGGGAATGAGGACCCTTCTTGTTGAAAGGTGACGACTTTTACACCAAGTGGTAAACAGAAGCCAGACTTGTGCATAAACCAAGGAGGTAGATAACTGCCGGACCTAGAGCAAGGTAGAAATGACTGCTCCAGAGTAGCCTTGGCGCTTCAGGTGCCTCCTTTCAAGGGCCACGCCATAAGCAAGAAGGGAGCGGTGTTCTCCATGAGGACAGGGCCCTGACTGAGCAGTCCCTGATGCACTCCCAAAGGGAGTTGCGAGTCAGCGAGGAACCATACCAGTTCGGCATACTAGGGGTGAGGGGGCCAATTGGGAACCACAAGAATGAGGAGATATGGATGCCGTCTGATTCTGTGCAGTAGACGAGGCTGCAATGACCACGGTGGTAAGACATAAAGGGCGACATTGAAGGGCTACTCCTGGACTAGCACATCTATCCTGCTGAATGCTTGTTCTCTGCGGAGACTGTAGAAATGGGGAACGTTTGTGTTCTGCTGAGTCACCATGATATCCATGTCCGGCATTCCCCAGCGCTGGACTATGTGGTTGAAGGCCCCTGGACTCAGCTCCCATTCCCCGGGATCGATTATGTGACGACTGAGATAGTCGGCCTCGATATTGTGTTCCTCCCGCTATGTGTTGGGCTGAGAGAGCCTGTAAGTGCCGCTCCGCACAGGCGAACAGGAGGGACATTTCCTGTACCACATCACGGCACTTGGTGCCGCCATGGCGATTCATATAAGCGACGGCTGTGGCATTGTCAAAGAGGACTTATACCGATCGACCGCTTAGCAAGTTCTTGAACCTCAAGAGAGCTAGCCAGATGGCTCGCGCTTCTAGCAGATTGATGGCCCAGTGGGCCTCTCTAGCCAACCACAGGCTTTGAGCCATGTGTCTGAGACAATGGGCTCCCCAGAGAGAGGCTGGCATCGGTGGTTAGGAGTGTCCACGGAGGGGCCTCAAGAGGAATTCCTCTCAGCAGGTTCAGTCTGTCTAGCCACCAAAAGAGACTGAGGCGGACTGCAGCAGGAAGCGGCAGTGGAACCTGATAGCTCCGTGATGCGGGGGGACAAACAAGAAAGGAGAGTTCACTGAAGGGGCCACATGTGCGCACGGGCCCAGGGTACCAGGTTCAAAGTCACCACCATCACAATGAGCAGCTGCAGATAATCCCAGGCCATGGGCGATGACAACTGGATGAACCGTTGCAGCTGCTGACCTAGCTTGGTGCAGCATGTCTGAGTAAGGAAGACCTTGCTGGCGCGAGTGTCGAACCTTGCCCCGAGGAACTAGAGTGCTTGAGAGGGCAGAAGACAGCTTTTGCTGTGGTTGATTACCCAGCCCAGTTGTTCAAGGAGTTGGATAACCCTCCATAATGCTGCTTGCGTTTCGAGGAAAGACTTGCCACAAATTAGCCAGTCATCGAGATATGGACGGAGGCAAATCCCTTCTCTGCGAAGTGCTGCTGCTACGACCACCATTATCTTGAAGGTGGTCCGTGGGACAGTCACAAGGCCGAACAGCAGGGTTGCAAAATGATAATGAGTTCCGAGAATATAAGAACATAAGATATGCCATACTGGGTCAGACCAAGGTCCATCAAGCTCAGTATCCTGTTTCCAACAGTGGCCAATCTAGGTCATACGTACCTAGCAGTTTCCCCAAAAGAGACAGGTTCCACAATGCTTGTACTGGGTCAAGCATTGATATCCTGGGTCCCTTTTTAATAATGGTTTATGGAACTTTCCTCCAGGAACTTGTCCAAACCTTTTTTAAACCCAGCTACACTAACAGCCTTTACTACATCCTCTGGTAACAAATTCCAGAGTTTGATTACACGTTGAGTGAAAAAATATTTTCTTTTATTATTCTTAAATAGTTTACCTTGTAGCTTCATTGCATGTCCCCTAGTCTTTCTATATTCTGATAACGTAAACAATCGATCTAAGTTTACCCGTTCCACTCCGTTCATTCATTTATAGACTTCTATCATATCTCCCCTCAGCAATCTGTTTTCAAGGTTAAAGAGCCCTAACCTTTTCAGCCTTTCTTCATAGGAGTATCCTTCCATGACCTTTACCATTTTGGTGGCTCTTCTCTGAACCTTTTCTAATATCGCTATATCCTTTTTAAGATACGGCGACCAGAATTGCACACAATATTCAAGGTGCAGTCTTCACCATGGAACGATATAGAGGCATAATAATATCTTTTGTTTTATTTTCCATTCCTTTCCTTATGATACCTAGCATTCTATTTGCTCTCTTGGCTGCCGCTGCACACTGGGCCGAGGGTTTTAACATGTTATCCACAATAACGCCTAAATCTTTTTCCTAGGTGGTGGTTCCTAATGTGGAACCTTGCATCATGTAATCATAGTTTGGGTTGTTCTTCCCTAGGTGCATAACTTTGCACTTGTCCACATTAAATTTCAGCTGCCATTTTGATGCCCAGTCTTCCAATTTATCAAGATCCTCTTACAATTTTCCACAATCCTCTTGGGTTTTAACAACTTTAAATAGTTTTGTGTCATCTGCAAATTTGATAACCTCACTCGTTATTCCACTTTCCAGGTCATTTATGAATATGTCAAAAAGCAGCAGACCCAGCACAGATCGATCCCTGGGGTACACCACTATTCACCTTTCTCCATTGGAAAAATTGGCCATTTAGCCCTACCCTCTGCTTTCTATCTTTTAACCAGTTCCTGATCCACAGTAGTACACTGCCTCCTATCCCATGACTCTTCAGTTTTGCCAAAAGTCTGATGAGGGACCTTGTCAAAGGCTTTCTGAAAGTCCAGATACACTATATCAACCGACTCACCTTTGTCCACCTGTTTATTCACACCTTCAAAAAAACATAACAGATTAGTAAAACGATCTTCCTTGTCTAAAGCCATGTTTGCCTTCTCCCATTAGGCCATGACTATCTACATGCTGAGTAATTATATTATTTATGATGGTTTCTACCATTTTTCCCAGTACTGACGTCAGGCTCACCGGTCTGTAGTTTCCCGGATCACCCCTGGAACCCTTTTTAAAAATTGGTGTTACATTGGCGATCCTCCAATCTTCAGGTATTAGAGAGATGATTTTAATGATAGTTCACAGAATACTAATAGCAGGTCTGCAATCTCATATTTCAGTTCTTTCAACACCCTTGGATGTATACCATCCGGCCCCAGGTGATTTGCTACTCTTCAGTTTATCTAATAGTTGTAATACATCTTCCCGATGTATCGATATTTCCTTCAATTCTTCCGCACCTTTAAATACCACGTCAGTCATGGGTAACATCCCTACATCTTCCTCAGTAAAGACAGAAGCAAAGAATTAATTCAGTCTCTCCGCTATCGCCTTGTCGCCTCTTAGTGCTCCTTTAACCCCTCTATCATCTAATGGACCAACTGACTCTCTCACAGGTTTTTTGCTAAGAATGTATTTGAAAAAGTCTTTATTTCGCGTTTTTGCTTCCGCAGCAAGCTACTTCTCAAATTCTCCCTTTGCCTGCCTTATCAATGCCTTGCATTTGACTTGCCAGTGCTTGTGCTGTTTCCAGGTTTCGTCGTTTGGCTCTTTTTTCCATTTCCTGAAAGATGCTTTTTTGGCAACAACAGCCTCTCTGACCTCACCTTTAAACCATGCTGGCAGTTTTTTGGACTTCCTTCCACTTTTCTTAAAGCGTGGAATACAGCTGCTCTGGGCTTCCAAGATAGTATTTTTCAACAACACCCAAGCTTGATGTAAGTCTTTAACCTTTGCAACTGCTCCTTTTAGTTTTTGTTCTTAACTATTTTCCTCATTTTATCATAGTCTCCCTTTCGAAAGTTAAAAGGTAGTACTGTGGATTTCCTTACTATCCCTCCTCCACTAATTAAAACAAAGGCGATCATGCTATGATCACTATTGCCAACTGGCCCCAACACCCTTATCTCTTGCACTAGATCTGGTGTTCCACTAAGGACTAGGTCTAATATGGCTTCCCCTCTGGTCGGTTCATGAACCAGCTGCTCCAAGAAGCAGCCATTTATTTCATCTAGGATCTTTATCTCCCTAGCATGTCCTGCCGTGACACTGACCCAGTCGATACCGGGGTAATTGAAATCACCCATTATTATTACTGCGCTGTAACTTTTGTTAGCTTCCTTGATTTCTTTGAGCATTTCATCATCCATTTGTTCATTCTGGTCAGGCGGTCGATAGTACACCGCCACTGCCACTGCCATCGCCTTCTCCTTTTTACATGGAATTCCAATCCATAGAGATTCTACAGCAAATTTTGTTTCCTGCAGAACTTTAATCCTAATATAGAGCGCAACCCCTCCACCAATTTGATCAGCTCTATCATTACGATATAGTTTGTACCCAGGTATCACAGTGTCCCACTGGTTGTCCTCCTTCCACCATGTTTCGGATATTCCAATCATATCTAACCTCTCATTTAATGCTATATATTCTAATTCTCCCATCTTATTTGTTAGACTTCTAGCATTTGCATACAAGCATTTTAGAGACTGTATTTTATTCATATTAATTTGGCTATTGGTAGACATGGGTAATTTGGGTTTTTTAAGCTCTATCTCCTCCATACTCGAGGGCATTTGGGCTACTTTACTCTTTTTTGGAACCTCTCTGCTTCTGGTAGTATCCTTCAAGGATACATTCTTCTGAACCATCCACTTTTGGGCGACTGTCGGCTTTCCCCTATTATCTAGTTTAAAAGCTGCTCTATCTCCTTTTTAAAGGTTAATGCCAGCAGCCTGATTCCATCCCGGTTAAGGTGAAACCCATACCTTCGGAAGAGCCCCTCCTTTCCCCAGAATGTTCACCAGTTCCAAACAAATCCAAAACCCTCATCTCTGCACCACTGTCTCATCCATGCATTGAGACTCCGGAGCTCTGCCTGCCTTTTGGGTCCTGCGTGTGGAACGGGAAGCATTTCGGAGAATGCTACCCTGGAAGCTCTGGATTTCAACTTCCTACCTAAAAGCCTAAATTTAGCCTCCAGAACCTCCCTACTACATTTTCCTATGTCATTGGTACCGACATGTACCAAGACAGCAGACTCCTCCCCAGCACTATCTAGGTGGCGCGTGAGGTCCACTACCTTCGCATCAGGCAGGCATGCTACCAGGCGATCCTCATGTCCACCAGCCACCCAGCTATCTACATGCCTAATGATCGAATCACCAACTATAACGGTTGTCCTAACCCCTCCCTCATGGGCACATGGCCCTGGAGAAACCTCCTCGGTGCGAGAGGGTTTTACATCACCTGGAGGACAGGTCCTAGCTACAAGATCACTTCCTGCCACACCAGGGTGATGCTCTCCTGTCACGTGACCTCTCTCCTCCATAGCAACAGGGATGCTGCCAGACTGGAGGTGGGACTTCAGGACTATATCCCTGTAGGTCTTGTCTATGTACCTCTCTGTCTTTCTTATGTTTTCCAAGTCTGCTACTCTAGCCTCTAGAGAATGGACTCGTTCCCTGAGAGAATGGCAAAACGGAGAAAGCGTTGCTGATCTGGGTGAATAGGAATGTGCAGATAAACCTCTGCGAGATCCAGGGAGGCTAGAAATTCTCCGGCATAGACCACCTGAATGACTGACCTGAGGGTCTCCATGTGGAAGCGCAGAACCCAAAGGCAATGTATTTATTATTTATTTATTTACTTCTCTTATATACCGCGCTATTAAAATCAGTGCGGTTTACAATTGAACAAAAAACATACTGCAATGTCACACGACAATTGAGTTTTTACATTGAACATGGACGAGATAACCTGGAGGTAACAGGGGTAACTAATTACAGAGTAATTATTCATGGAGTATGGTGAGATATTATACATATAGTATGGTGAGAAATTATACATATAGTATGTTTATGTTTATTAATTTGATTGACCGCCCTTCATTGGTATGCAGAGCGGTTTACAAAAAAAAAAAAATTCTTCATTACAGAAGGCACAAGGCCGGAAAGAGAAAGGAAAATTACAACTTAATAAAAGTGGAGAGGCAGAGACAAGAGAGGAGGGACAGCAGAGGAGGAGGAGAAGGCTAGGAGGGAGAGGGGTTGAAGGCAAGGGAAAAGAGGTGGGTTTTCAGGGCGTGTTTAAAGGTAGGGTGGTGGGGCTCCAGATGGAGAGTGGAGGGAAGGGAGTTCCAGAGAGCCGGACCGATAAAGAAAAAGGCAGAGGAGCGGGTGGATTGGAGGTGAGCAAGTGAGGGGGAGGGTAGTGTGAGGCGGTTGAGGTGGAAGGAGCGAGGGGTGTGCCGGGGAGTGTGAAAGTGAATGAGGTCGGCTAGGTACTGCGGTGTGGTGGTGTGAAGAACTTTGTGGACGAGCGTGAGAAGCTTGAATTGAATACGGAAAGAAACGGGAAGCCAGTGAAGACGGAAGAGGAGGGGCGTGACATGGTCTCTGTGGAAGGAAGAGGATACGAGATGGGCAGCGGAGTTCTGGATTCGTTGAAGACGAGAAAGTTGGAGCTTAGAGAGGCCAGAAAGAATGGAGTTAGCGAAATCGATACGGGAGATGATAAGGGCCAGCAGCAAAGTGGCAAGAGCGGAGGGTGAGAGGAAGGGGCGAACGGCGCGAATCTGCCTGAGATAGAAAAAGGAGGTTTTGGAAACGTGAGAGACATGGGCAGAGAAAGAGAGATCAGAGTCGAAAATTACCCCAAGATATCGAAAGGAGGAGACCAGAGAAATAGGAGTGGCAGGGAACGAGGGGGCGATTGAGGGGGGCTGGTGACCATGGGGGAACCAGATAGCTGTGGTTTTTGAGAGGTTGAGATGCAAACAGTTATGGGTCATCCAATCGGAGATAGCGGCCAGGCAGGAGTTGAGGGGAGTGAGATCGGGACAGGCTGGGGAGGTGTGGTAGAGAAGGAGGATGTCATCAGCGTAATAGAAAGCTGAGATACCAGATTGCTGGATAAGGAGTGTAAGAGGAGTCAGGAAGAGATTAAAGAGGAGGGGAGCCAGCACAGAACCCTGGGGGACCCCACAAGGAAGGGGAAAGGAATCAGAGGAGGGGCAAGAAGGGGAAGAGGATAGAACAGCCCCAGAATGAGGGGAAAGAAAGGAGTGGAACCACCGGAAAACGGTGCTACAGAGGCCAGCATCATGCAATCGGGAGAGAAGGGAGTGATCTACAAGGTCGAATGCAGCAGAAAGATCAAGGGCCACCGCCACCGAGATTTCACCACGGTCGTGGGCTACATGCAGGGCGTTAGTGAAGGCAAGAAGAATAGTCTCAACACTGTGCCCAGGACGGAAACCGGATTGACGGGGGTGAAGGAAGTTGGTGGAGTCGAGGTGATGAGATAGTTGGGCAAAGACAACCTTCTCAAGAAGTTTAGACAGAAAGGGAAGGTTGGAAACTGGGCGGTAGTTGTTGGGGTCAAGAGGGTCAAGAGAAGGTTTCTTAAGAAGTGGGCGGATGAGATCGTGCTTCCAGGAAGAGGGAAAGGTTCCAGTGGATAGACTATTGTTCAGGATAGTTTGAATGTAAGGGAGGAAGGATTGAGAGGGCGTCAATAACCAGGATGGAGGGAAAGGGTCGAGGGAGCAGAAAGTTTTGTTGGACGCGGAGATAAGATGGTGAAGTTCAGCAGTGGAGGTCAGGGAAAAGGAAGACCATGTGTGGGACAATTGGGAAACAGGGGGAGGGGAGGCAACTGGGGGGGGGGAGAGGAAATGGGTGGAGGATGAGAGGGCAGTGAAGCTCTTAAGGTGGAGATTTTGTCACTGAAGGCAGAGGCGAGAAGAGAAGGGGCAGGGATAGGATGGGAAGGCGCGGAAGGGTGTAGGGAGGTAAGAAATTTAAGGGTAGAGTAAAGGTGACGGGTCTGGTTGGGGGCGTTAGCGATGGCATTGGAGAAAAAGGAACACTTGGCAAGATGGACCTGGGAGCGGTAGTGGGCGTGCTGGGCCTTGAAGAAGGAAAAGGTGACCGGAGAGGGGGACTTACGCCATAGCCTTTCGGCTCTGCGAAGTTGGGAACTAAGTAGGAGGAGATCAGGATGATACCAGGGGAGAGAAGGGCGACAAGGCTTGGTTTCAACATATTTATAACCTCTTATATTTATAAGAGGTTTAATCAATAAGATGTATGATCAGTACCAATAATAAATAAGAGGGGATATGGTGGTAGAGTTAGTCATTTTCTTTAATGTGTTGGATTTTGGGTGGGGTGGAGTAGGGTGTAGGATGTGAGGATGGGTGGTTGTTTCTGGGTAATGGATGAGGAAAAGGTGTTGTTTGAGGGATTTTCTAAATGACAATAGGTCTGGGGTGGAACGGAGCTCAGTGGGGAGGGCATTCCAGGTCATGGGTGCAAATAGGGAGAAGGCTCTATTGGCAGTAGCCTTTTTGCACTTAGTTAGAATGTTGGGGATCTCTAGAGTGTTTGCTTGATTAGATCTCCTGATCCTGTTGAACGGCCGTCTTTGAATGAGTTTGCTGATGGGTGAGGTGATCTGGTTCCTTAGGGCTTTGAATGTTAGTACTAGAGACTTATACTGGATTCTAGCCTGAAGTGGAAGCCAGTGGAGATCCATCATGACTGGGGTTATATGTTTAGCTCTTGATGTACCTGCAAGTACCCTTGCTGCAGCATTCATTGCAAGGCGAAGAGGTCCTAGTGTTGACTGAGGAAGGCCATGAAGGATAATATTTGCAAAGTCTAGATGTGGGAGCACCAAGGCTTGGAAGATAGTTCGGTAGTCATTAAAGTCCAATAGGGGGCGCAGGTGACGTAGTATCCGGACCTTATGGTAAATTGCTTTCGTGATGTTCTTCACATGTGTAAACATGTCGAGTCGTTGGTCAAGCGTGATGCCGAGATAGCGGATAGTTGATTTTGCTATCAACTCAATATTGTTTACTTTTAATGTGGGGGGTGGGGAGAACATCTGGTTCTTGGTGAGGAATAAGACATCTGTTTTAACTATGGTTGATCCTTAAATTTTGTGTTGTAAGCCATTGTGGTACAGCTTCGAAGCAGCTTGATATAGGTGAAAAGTCAGGTTGATCAATCAGGAATGGTGAGTAGATTAGGACGTCGTCTGCGTAGACTAGGCACTGGATGTTGAAGGAGCGGATTAGGGTACAAATTGGTTGCATATATATGTTGAACATTAATGTAGATAGGGATGAACCCTGAGGTACACCTTGATTGAGAGGGAATGGGTCAGAAGTCATGGGACCTGTTCTGACTTGTTGCCATCTGTTAGATAGGTAGGACTTGCACCATGCTATAGCTGAGCCTTGTATTCCTTTCTCCACAAGACGGAGTATCAGAGTTTCATGGTTGACTGAATCAAAGGCTGCAGCAATATCCATGAAAATGAGGACAAATCCCTGGCGGATGTTATCAAGTCCTGTAACTAGATCATTGAAGAGAGTTGTGAGGATGGTGTCGACACCATGAGCTTCTCTGAAGCCATGTTGAGATGGATCCAGTGGAGCTACATCGTCAATATGTTGTTGGATTTGTCGTTGAACTACCTTTTCAATGATTTTGGCGAGTAGGGGGATGCTTGATATTGGGCGAAAGGATTCAACTTTGGAGGAATCAAGTTTGTTGTTTTTTAATAATGGGCGGATTGAAGTAAATTTCAGGCTTTGTGGGAAAGATCCTATGGAGAGGGATTGGTTTGTGATTCTGCTTATAGCGGGACTAAGTTCTTGGCGTAATTCTTTGATCCAACTAGCTGGACATGGGTCACTAGGGGCAGTGGTAAGATTAATGGATGTGATAATATCTTGTATTTCTTTGGTTGATGCCCTGCAGATCTAGAATGCGTCAGAAGGCACTGTCCTTTTTGGGCATGACAAAGTAAATGGAATAACGGCCGTGTCCCCAGTCCTCTGGTGGAACCGGGACAATGGCCAGTAACCGTGTGAGATGTTGGAAGGTATTGTGAACAGCAGCTTGCTTTGGAGGTGCTCCACAGGGTGAGATAACAAAAGCGTCCCGGATATCTAGGAACCACCGGTCTGTGGTGATAAGGGCCCATTCATGGTAAAAGTGCTGTAGGCGACCTCCCACCTGCACCAGTTCGGAATGGACCCCCGTCCCGTCAACGGGAGGAGCAGGCAGTACATTTACTGCCTGTGCTAGTGGCTTGAGAGTAGGGCTGGAAGCCCTGCCGAAAGGAATTGGGCCAATTGGAAGGCGCAGAAGAAGCAGAGTATTGCCTACCAGGGCAGTGCTTTCACAAATCGATGAACCTTGTGCGTGTCAAATCCCCAAAGGGATGTCTCTTGGAGGAATTCCTGGGCTTATCCTTGGGCAAGCGCTGTGACTTCACCTCCCCGAGGTCCTTAACCAGCTTTTCCAAGGTCTGCCCCAAAAAGCAACCAGCTCTTGAAAGGGAGTCTAGCCAGCTGGCCCTTTAGAGGCACCTCAGCTGACCAATAGCGAAGCCAAAGCCAACATCGGGCAACGGTGACTATCGCAATACTCCGAGCACAGAGATGGAGCAGGTCATAAAAGGCATCCAGTAGGAAGGCTGCCAAAGATTCCAGACAAACGGAGGCATCGTTCTCATGTAAAAGCTGAATCAAGCGGAGGCGTGCTCGGCTCCCAAGTCACCACATGCCTCAGGAACAAAAGTGGATCTTCCGATTGCAATCAGTTATTCCAGGAGGATTAAATAGTGCGATCGAATGGGGAACATACATTTAAATATAGAAAATGAATGAACAGACAATTGACTGAAATAGGAAGCCCACGTGATGCCAGAGTCCGGTGAAACAAGGACATTTAAATCAGGACTAGATCAATAGCCCGCATGCGCGGCGTCCTAGTGAAAGCTGGAAAGCTTCAGGAGACACCCCAAAGGCTGCACGCTGGAAATTATATTCAATAAGTACAAATAAAGGTATGAACAACTGCACTCATAAGACTAGCTATGGGTGGTAATTTTGAAACATCAATTTTAAATAAGTTGATGACAGATTGCTATAATCTTTTCACAGATAGTGCTGAACTAAGAAAAAAAACCCTGATGAAGATATGAAACGCAAAGATGGTACCTAGAAGGTGACGTTGGGGAAATCAGCATAAAAACTTAAGATAAGCACATTCTTTGTGAATCAAGAATTTGAGCAACATTAAGAATGCATTTTGAACATACATATAAGTAGAATGTTTATAAAGTCAAATAGTTGGATAAGATTACGAACGAAAATGGTCATTGATGCAAAAGCGTGCACTACTTATGAATGAAACATAGAGAGTAGTGCCGATTTAAGTCTGAGACCAAAACGTTCTTACCAACTTAGTAATATTCAGTAAAAAATCAAGTTTAGAATAATAGTAACATTTGAGCATAATCTTAATGCAATTAGAGGGACGACATCAGCATAGTTGGGCAGCAATCAAACGGCTAACCACTGATCTCAGCATCCCCACCTGTTGGGGGGAAGTGGGCCAAGGGGGGGGGGGGAGTAAGCCAAGGGGGGGGAGTGGGCCAAGGGGGGAAGTGGGGGGAGTGGGCCAAGGGGGGGGGGGGGAAGACCCAGCAGCCTGCAAGTGTCCCCAGCGTGCAAGGCGGATTTAAATAGGGAACCAAGATCTAAGAATTAGCTACACTTATGGGAACAACCAAAAAAAATAAATACAGAAAAAATAAAAGGCAAGATCCTAGGGTCTCCCAAAGCCCTCTCCGAGCTGTACTGGCTCTCATAGCCAGGAGCTAGCCCACAAGCTGATCCAGCAGGCTGGATGTCTCATACATCCCCGAGATCAAATTGGCCCAACGTCCGGTCAAATTCAGAGGGCTGAAAGCCAATAAGGAGAGAAATCGTCCAACATCTGCTTAGACAGAGAATGTACTGAGGAGATCTCTAGCTGTGTGTGAGGTATATACCAGCAGTGAGGTCACAGCTCTGATTGGCTCATTATCTTTCTCTGTCTCGACATCTGCTGGCAGGGGGACTTAACCCACTTGTCTGAACTGGTCTAGCTGGACGATCTGGAACAGAGGGGTCGGTGGAGGGGGGCTCCTTGATCAGGGAGGTATGTGACCCAGGGGGTGGAGAGAAGGGCCTTAGGGGAAACACCCACACATCACCTTGACTTTGGAAGTATGGGAATGTTGCAGGGAGCGGTTAATGGGGGGAAAATCTATTCTAGGAATGTGTTCATTAAGGGTTTGTATGATTTTCTACCGGGGAGGGAGGACGGTTTTGGGAAATGGGAGCGGAGGGGTCTATGGAGGCTTGGATAAGAGTTGATGGAAGGGGGAGGAGTGCATCAGTTTACGACTATACAGCAGGAATATGGGCTGGGAGCTGGAGACTGGTATGCACATCTTCAGCTTTGCCACTATGGCAGACAGAAGAGAGTACAACAGGATCTGGGGCAGAGGCCCATCTTCTTTGAACTGCTGATCAGTAGGGGAAAACAGGGGAGGGGCCTTTTGGCATCCTTATATTGATGGCTGATGGAGGGGGGACGGGACGGGACAGGACACAGTCTCTTCACTGTCAGCAGTGGGAACAGGAGATTCCAAGGGAGTGGGGAGGATGCCCGTTGGGGGGGGACGGGGACTATCTATGCATTATAAGGTCCCTGGCGGCAGAGATGGCAATTTTGGAAAACAGCTTGAAGGCGAGACTGCTAATGCACTGGACCCACACAAATTGCATGCTATCAATAAGGCGTGTGGCGTAGCGTGTTGGAAGAGGTGTGGGCCGGAGGAGGATTTGAAACATCTGCTGTGGAATTGTCCCAGGGTGAGGATATATCAGGAAGTGACCAGGATACTGGTTCAGTTGCTCCCTCAGCAAGTGTCGTTAAATGACGTGATTGAGGGATGGGAGGGGAAAGAGGAAAGTTTTGGGGGTATTGTGTGATAATGGCGTGAATGAAGCTGGCAGTGTGGTGGAAGTGGTCAGAGGTTCCAACGAGAGACATGGTGCTAAAATGGCTACAGTTTATATATTGCATGTGTGAGATAGCAGCCTATAAGCACCATAAGGTAGAAGCCTTTACAAGAGTGGGGCATCGATATAAAGAGTGGAGGAGGGGGACAGGTTATTTATTTATGTTTTTTCTATACCGCTAAATCAATAAATCAAAGGGTAAAAGGGCTTGGGGGGATTTGGGGAGGGATATCAGTAAGGTTTCAGTTGGCCCAGTAGTGCCTGGGCTTGTGTTGCTGAAAAGGCGGGTGGGATGCAGAGTGAGGGGGAAGTGAAGGGGGATGGATGGGCTGGAAGGGACATAGGGGACTGAAGGAGGGTGGTAGTTGAAGAGGGGACTGTACAAGTGTCTTGTGTAAGTAGCTCAATGTTTTGATGACAGTATTGCAGGGTGGAGGAGGGGAAGGGGGAATATGGGAAAGGATGATGGAAAAGTTGTAAAGTTTGTAACCGAAACAGTCTGTAAATGAATAAAAAACAATTACAAAAAAGGAAGTGCCACCTCCATGTAACCCTGTAATGGAATCCTTACTAATCTACTACAAATCTCAAAAATCTTCTTTCAAAATCTTGTAATTTTTCCACATCCCCACCACACATGGACATAGGTATCCTCCTCCCCCACACTCCCTCCAACAAAGTTCATAACCTCAACCTTTCAGCTAGCCGGCACAGGGATAAGAAGATGCCAGTGATGCAGCAGCTTATAGCTGCTCTCAATCATATTACTGGCAATGAATCCCCAACTTATTCATCTATATATCCCCTACCCACCATTCCTCATCCCTTTCCCCTTCTATATTGTTCTCCCATGCCCTCCAAAAAGTGAAGGGGTCCCTTTCTCTCATCCTCATAATTCTATAAAAATAGGTTATTGCCACTTTCGTACTATGCTTCATAAAAATCTGCTCAACAGGGTTAGGTTCGTCCCTCAGTGCTCCCTGAACATTTTTCTGGGTACATATCCTGACCCAGGCCATAAGGTAAAAAATCTTTAGCAGTCAGGTCATAGAGTTGATATCCTGTCAAAGCTTATCAGTTTACCCTCTTCTAGGAATTGACCCACCCTTGTCAGTCCCTGACATTCCCATTCTGTATATCCCCATCTTTACCGGGTAGAAATTGTGAGTTATATTTTAGTATTGTAAAGCATAAACATCCCCCTTTCCCCATCATAACTCGTTTCCATCTGTTCCACATTTTTAGGGACAGGGTGGAGAAAGGGATTCCTCTATTGATCCATGGGGTACAGATGGTCGTCCCCCCCATTTCCAACTGCTCCATCTGGGTCTATTCTTTCTGCCCCCACCCTCTAGTCTTGTAGGGCTTTGAAGTGGGCCACCTCACGGTACAATTGAAAATTGGGCACTGCTATCCCTCCTCTATCTTGGGATAGGCAAAGTACTTGTAGGGTCACTCTGTTTATTCCCCTCCTCATATAAATCAAAATACCAGAGCCTGTAGTTTCCAAAAGAGCGTATCTGGGATGACTATAAGCAAGGCACCAAAAAAAAGATATAAAAGTTGTGGAAGGATCAGATTTTTCACTTCTGTTATATGTCCCACCCATGACATGCCAAAATAGGACCATCTTTCCAGGTCCAGTATTTTTGTTTTTGCTCAGAGCTTCAAAATTGACTTGATATAGCCCCCTCTCAATTGCCACAAAGTGTTGTTACTTACCTGCAGCAGGTGTTCTCCGGGAATAGCAAGAATCAGTCCTCACATATGGGTGACGTTGGCATCAACAGAGCCCCTCATGATAACCTCTCCCCAGCTTTCGAAGAAGGGTATCATCTTGCCTCAGTATGACGACATAGCTCAAGACGGCAAAAAAAAAAGCAACTCCATGGGGAGGAGGGAGGGTTCTGAGGACAGATTCCTGCTGTTCCCAGAGAACACCAGCTACAAGTGAGTGAGTACGCTTTCTCCAGAGACCAGAAGGGACTCCCTAGCTATAGGCTACCAAAAAAAACATGTAAGCCATGGGCAACCCAGAAAGTGAACCGCAAGGAACAGCAGACAGTACAGTTCGGGAGCAAGACCACAGAAGGTGACCCCAACATCAACCAGGGAAAGCAGCTCGCCGATAGAATGGACACACAGAAGGGCCGGAGTGCAGGAGCTGCCTCAAACCCCAAACAGATGATTGAATACTGCCTGGCTGAAGGCGCTGTCCCACCGGGACTACTCCTCAAGGAAGCATGCGCTGCGAAGATGTGAACGGAGGACCAGGTGACTGCCCGGCAGATCTCCAGCAAGGGAACTGAGCGGAGGTTCGCAAGAGATGCCGCCATGGCCCTGACGCTGTGCACCGGAACACTCCAGCAAAAGACCGGCCTGTCCGTTGATGAAGGCGATGCAGTCCACCACCCAGGTGGACAGAGTACGCTTGGAGACCGCTATGCCCAGGCAATTAGGGTAGTAGGAAATGAAGGGCTGCGAGGAGTGGTGATGGGGCTTGGTCTGCTCCAAATAATAGGCCAAGGCCCACTTACAGTCCAGCATACGGCGAGCAGCCTCTGCCCAGCTACCAGGAGTTGCGAAAAATAGGTGGGAAGCACCACCTCCTGGTTGAGGTGGAACGGAGAGACTACCTTAGGGAGGGAACTTAGGGTGCATCCGGAGCACCACCCTATTCCTGTGAAACCTGGTGCAGGGCGGCATGAACCACCAGAGCTGGAGCTCACTGACCATGCATGCAGATGTGAGCGCCACGAGGAAGACAACTTCTAAGACAAATACTTGAGATGGCAAGAAGCCAGAGGCTCGAAGGGTGGCGCGATGAGATTCGAGAGGACCACATTGAGGTCCCATGCTGCTGTGGGTGGTTGAGAAAGTTCCTTCTGAAAGCAAGCCACGAGAGACTGGGCAGAGGGGGGCTTCCCCTCGATGAGGTGATGGTGTGCCAATAGCGCACTGAGGTGAACCCTGATGGAGTTAAGACTTCAGACCAGCGTTGGACAGGTAACATAGTAACATAATATATGACCGCAGATAAAGACCATCATGATCCATCTAGTCTGCCCAGCAAGGTGGCAAGAGTAGGTGCACCTACCACTCCATGCAGGTCACCCCTATTTGTTGAGATAGCAGAGGCAGTTAAGGTTATTTTGATTTTATCCTGTTGCTATAAAGTGATCCACTGTGTCTGTCCTATGCCATTTTGAATTCACTGTATTTGCCCCCACCACTTCCACCGGGAGGGCATTCCAAGCATCCACCACCCTTTCAGTGAAAAGGTATTTCCTAATATTGCCTTTCAGTTTACCCCCTTACAGCGTCATGTTATGTCCTTTATTTTTGCAGCTTCCCAGTCTTTGAAAAAGGTTTGTTTGTTCATTAATACTTCTTAAGTATTTAAAAGTCTGTATCATATCCTCCCTGTCCCTCATTTCCTCTAAAATATACATAATTTAGGTCTTCAAGTCTCTTCTCATATGTCTTCTGGTGCAGGCACCAAATTATTTTGGTTGCCTTCCTCTTAATAGTTTCCAGTATTTTTATATCTTTTGTGAGATACGGTCTCCAAAACTGAACACAATATTCCAAATGAGGCCTCACCAGTGACTTGTACAGTGGCATTAGTAACTCCTCCTTTCTGCTGGTAATTCCTCTCTGTATGCAGCCCAGCATCCTTCTGGCTTTGGCCATCACCTTGTCACACTGTTTCGCCACCTTGAGATCCTCAGAAACAATTACTCCGAGATCCTTCTCCTTTCCGTGCACACCAGCTTCTCGCCCGTCACATACGATTCCCTTGGATTTCTGCAGGTATTGCAGAATCAGCTGGACCGAACAGCAGAATGGGTTGGCACCCCTCTTCGCACACCAAACTGAGAAGCAATGCCACTTGAAGGTGTATCCCTTCAGGTAGAAGCCTTGCATGACATCAGCAGGACTTCTTCCACCTTCCTGGGCAAGTCAAATAGGGCCATGGCTACCCTTTGAATAGCCAGGCCGTCAGGCTGGGGTACAGGAGAGAGCCGTCCTCCTGAGAGGCAGGCTGAGGAGCAGAGGTAAACATGGCTGCCTGGGCCACCGGGGGGCTACGAGGATCAGGATGGCCCAGTCAAGCTGGACCTTGAAGTCTTGGCAATGAGTAGCATGGGAAGATAGGCATAGAGAAGGCCTTCCATCCACGCATTGAGAAACGCATCAGCTGCTATCTGGGAGAGGTGCAGCGCTCTGGAGCAGAAGTGGGGCAGCTGAACATTGGCCAGGCTGGCAAAAAGATCTATCACAGAAAGGCCCCAGTGACGGAACAGTCAGTTGGCCACCCGTGGGTTGAGCTGCACTCTTGGGGCTGGAGAACCCGACTCAGTCACTCCACTAGAACACTGTCCTGGCCGGGGAGGTAAAGGGCCCTGAGGAGCACGGGGTTCCATTCTCGTTGGCGAAAATGTAGAGACGGACCGCTTCCCAGCACAGGAGGGACGACCCTGTGCTCTCTTGCTTGTTGACACAGAACACCAACACCTGGTTATCTGTCTGAATCAAAATTGACTGGTTCCGCAGATGGTGCTGAAAAACTCTGAGAGCATAAGCAGTGGCTCAGAGCTCTAGGAAATTGATCTGCTGGAGGCTCTCCCAACACAGATCACAGGCTCTGAGTGTGAAGGTTGCCACAGTGGGCCCCCCAGCCCAACTTGGAGGCACCTGTGGTGAGGACTTTGAGGGTCAGTGCCTGGACGGGCAATCCTGCCAGCAGGTTTTGTGGCTGTTGCCGCCGGCCGAAGGACTTGGCAGGGGGACATGTGATGATCATGTTATCCTGCAGGCGCCCTATCACCTGGGCCACTGGGCCAGACGCATGTGGAGATGGGTGTCTGTTGTGACATGCACAGTCGAGGTCATGTGCCTCCAGGAGGCGCAACATGAGCTGGGCAGAGGCAGAGTTTTGCCCCTGAACCTTACCTTGCAAGGGCCGCTAGATGCTGGACCCTGTCGAGGGAGAGGAAGGCCCTGTCCTGGACCGTGTCTAGCAATTCCTCTATGAACTCCAGGTGTTGGGTCAGTTGTAAGTGGGACTTGGGTAGTTGACGACGAACCCCTGGTGCTCCAGAGTGAGAATGGTGCAGTGGGCCACCTGCTGGACTTTGACAGCAGTGCAAACTTTGACAAACCAGTCGTCCAAGTATGGGAAACTGAATACCCCCTGCAGCCGCAAGTGAATGGCAACCACCACCAAGCACTTGATGAACATCCTTGAGGCCGAAGCGAGGCAGAAGGGCAGGACCCTGTACTGATAATTGCATCCTACAATGACAAAGCAAAAGTATTGCTGGTAGCACAGATGGATGAGGATGTGCGTGTATGCATCTTTGAGCTCTAAGGAGCATAGTCAACCTTCCCGCTGGAGGTAGGGAAACAACATTCTGAGAGAAAGCACTTCTCCTTCTCCAGGAATCTGTTGAAATCCCAAAGATCCATAATAGGGCAAAAGCCGCCGGTCCTCTTGGGTACGAGGAAGTACTGGGAGTAGAACCCCTCGCCCCTGAGGTGGGGCAGGACCAGTTCCATCGCCTTGTCAGTCAGGAACCCAACGAGCTCTTGCTGGAGTAGGTCTCAGTGAAAGGACGTCATCGGGAACTCCTCTAGAAAGAACAGAGGCGGCATCTGATTGAAATTGAGGAGGTAAGGCCTTCCCCACTACCTGCAGGGCTCAGGTGTCAGTGGTGATGCTGGACCACCGGCTGGCATAGATCAGCAGATGCACCGCTGTGTGTTGCAAGGCAAGACCTCTCGAGGGAGGGGAGGGTATGCCCCAAGGTGTCAAAAGCCCCTTCCAGGTTACGGCTGGGGTGCTGCCTTGGGATTGGAAGCCTTAGGCTTACCTGGCCTTGCCCATGTCCCTTGACCTGCTGGTCCTGTTTGGGAGCTGGGAAGGTTGGGTACAGGGGGATAGTTTCCGTGAGTCTTCCTCCTCTTTGGGTAAAGGGGCTTTTTCCCCTAAGCCTTCTGGTCAGGAAGCATCAGTGGTCTGGTCCTGATCAGGAACTCAGACTCCAGCTTGGCAGCCTTGCCCATCATGGGCTTGCCAAAGAGATTCTCTCTCCAGCAGGAGACATCGGCCAACTTGTCCTGAACCCATTGCTCCAAGTTTGAAGACTGTAGATAGGCCTGGCAGCGGGCACTAATACCCACCGTGGCTACTCTGGCCACCAACTCGAAGCTGTCACAGGCCGCACGAGTGATAAGAACACAAGAAATCCCATACTGGGTCAGACCAAGGTCCATCAAGCCCAGTATCCTGTTTCCAACACTGGCCAATCTAGGTCATACATACCTAGCAGTTTCCCCAAAAGACACAGGTACCACAATGCTTGTACTGGGTCAAGAATTGATATCCTGGGTCCCTTTTTAATAATGGTTTATGGACCTTTCCTCCAGGAACTTGTCCAAACCTTTTTTAAACCCAGCTACACTAACAGCCTTTACTACATCCTCCGGTAACAAATTCCAGAGTTTGATTACACGTTGAGTGAAAAAATATTTTCTCTTATTAGTCTTAAATAGTTTACCCTGTAGCTTCATTGCATGTCCCCCTAGTCTTTCTATATTCTGATAACGTAAACGATTGATCTACGTTTACCCGTTCCACTCTGTTCATTAATTTATAGATTTCTATCATATCTCCCCTCAGCCGTCCCTTTTCCATGTTTAAGAGCCCTAACCTTTTTAGCCTTTCTTCATAGAGGTATCTTTCCATCTCCTTTACCATTTTGGTGGCTCTTCTCTGAACCTTTTCTAATAACGCTATATCATTTTTAAGATACGGCGACCAGAATTGCACACAATATTCAAGGTGCAGTTGCACCATGGAACAATACAGAGGCATTATAATATCCTTTGTTTTATTTTCCATTCCTTTGCTTATGATACCTAGCATTCTATTTGCTCTCTTGGCTGCCGCTGCACACTGGGCGGAGGGTTTTAACATGTTATCCACAATGACGCCTAAATCCTTTTCCTGGGTGGTGGTTCCTAATGCGGAACCTTTCATCGTTTAACCATAGTTTGGGTTGTTCTTCCCTAGGTGCATAACTTTGCACTTGTCCACATTAAATTTCATCTGCCATTTTGATGCCCAGTCTTCCAATTTATCAAGATCCTCTTGAACTTGGAGTACTCCTTGAGCGTCGAGGTCAGGGTCTGGAACCGCTGAAGAAGTTCCTACAACAGCCCAGTCGAGAACCCAGCGAGCTCCCTTGCCAGGTCCCACAAATACATGACCATGTATAGCTGGTAGACCTGGATTCGGCTGACGAGCATCGAGCACTAGTAGCACTTTCTGCCTAAGGCATCCACGGTGTGGACCACCCTGCCAGGGGGAACCGAGAAGTGCATCTTCTGGCTCTTATCCTGTGCATGGCCGACTCCACCACAACGGAGTTATGAGGCAGCTGCGCTTTCTGGAACCTGGAGCTCTTGCGGACTTGATCCAATTATTTTATTTGTTTGGTTCTTCTGTACCGCCCCCTTCCAGAGATCAGGGGCAGTTTACAGTTAATAAAACATAATACAAAGAACTATAATTGGATACATGGAATGGAGCCGCCTGCTCACGATCGGCACCATGGTCGGGGACTCCCACATGTGGAAAAGCCGCAGTTCCAGGATTAGGGAGGGGGGGGGGAACAGGCACTGTCAGTGCCTCCTTTGGAGGGGCCTCATACTGGAGGATCTTGAGATCCTCGGACTCCATGGTGAAGATCAGGGAGTTTGCCATGTCCCTAGCTAACTCCAAGAAGGAAAGGTCCTTGGGAGGGGACCTGCGTTAGTACTCCGGAGCAGAGGGGTCTGAAGGGTCATCCTGATGGAGGCGGGTAATGGGGGACTCATCATAGTTCTCCCACTCCGACTCAAGAGTCAGAGGAGATCTCGAGGACCCTCCAAGCATCGGGACCTTGCCAGGTCACTGGCATTGTGAGGGCCCCGGAGCCCCTGTACTCCGATTCGGAGGTGCTGGCAGGGGAAGTCCTCAATTTGAACAGGGTCAAGATCGGTGACAGGAGTCATCTCGAAGCCAATGGCGCTCGAGGGCTGGTGGTCGGAACAGATGTTCCAGAGGAACTGGGCATCAGTTCCCGTTGCAGGGCCAAAAAGGCAGCAAGGCTGCACTTAAGGGCCACCATTCTGATTTCAAGGCCAGAGAGCTCTGCAGCCACTGGCATGGGCATTGAGGACTCCAGGCCCGACATGGCACAGTTGAGGGGGCACCCTCAACTAGGATGGGCTCGGGAGACCGAGGTCAATCTCCCGACACTGATGGCATTTTCTTCCGCCAGGGCAGCTTGGAGGGCTGCTTTCGGCCATCACCCTCGACATCACGCCAGGGGCTCTGATGTCAATGACTGTGGGTCTTATCCACAGTTCCAGCATCATCTCCTGACAATGTCTGGCTCTTCGAAGGACAGCCTTCAGAGGATGATCCCCGTTCGACGCCCGTGACCTCAGGGCTCAAATCGGGCATGGGCGTCCCGCGAGGTTGAGGCCTCCACGGCAGCCACTGAGGACATTGGCTCTGCGAGTGACACTGGGGCCAATACAGAGATCTTGCCAAACAAGTACTCTTGCTGCTTCTCACAGTTCCTCTGTTCACTGCTCGTCATTTGCTGACAAGAGTCCACAGGGGGAGGAGTCATGGTTAGCACTGAGGCACCAAAGGCAGCAGTCATGCGGATCCATGTGGGACATAGCATGCTCACAGTGGTCGCACTGCTTAAACTCACTGGCCGAGGGCATAGTGGGGAAGATGATGCCTGTGAGAACAAACTCAAGAGTCCCGGCCAGGAAGGGCGCACGGTTTCCCATAGACAAAAGGAAAAAAACATCAAAGGGAACCCCCCCCCCAAAGAAAAATGCAACGCTGAGGTGGCAGCGGTCCCAGAAGGTAAGACAACATCGGTATGTGAACGAGAGAAAAAAAACAATCAACCTTTTCCGGGGTGCAGATGATTGTCCGATGGGCTCCACGGAAAAAAAGGAGACAGAGGCAAGATGGAGCCCTTGATTCTGTGTAAGGCAGGAAGGGTGTATTCCCAGAGGAATTGGAGTCTCCAACACGGCTAATAGGTATGAAAACCAGGGCTGCTGAGGCCACGGGGGGGGGGGGGGGGCACAAGGATGAGCCATGCTTTGTTGATTCCAAGTGTGATGAGGATTGCAGCTGTAAGTGGAAAAGGAGAAAAGACATAGGCAAAGAGCTGACTCCAAGGAACGGAAAAGGCATCGGCAGACCATCTGTGGTTGCCATGTCCCAACAGTTGGAGCACTTCTCGAACACAGGCTGTGTGCAGTTGATCGAGGCGAGTAATAAGATGTTGGATTGTCTGGCATGTGCCTGGGGCAGAAATGCTCAGGAGACTCCCATGTGTATGAGAGTTCCAATGAATTGTAAGAACTGTTAAGGTAGGAATTCCAATTTGTTGATGTTTATGATGAAGCCAAGTGTTCTGAGGGCTGACAGAGGCCTGCATGGAACAGATAGCTCCTTTTGAGGGGGGCAGAGATCAGCAGGTCGATCAGGTAAGGGTATGCATAGTTTCCCTGGCTGTGGAGGTGAGCTGCCACCATTGAGAGATATAAGAACATAATATATGCCATACTGGGTCAGACCAAGGGTCACATCAAGCCCAGTATCCTGTTTCAAACAGTGGCCATTCCAGGTTTGAAGTACCTGTCGGGTTCCCAAAGATATACACAGGAGCGGGAACCAAGGCTGCAGAGAGCAGGAGCGGGAACCAAGGCTGCAGAGAGCAGGAGCGGGAACCAAGGCTGCAGGGAGCAGGAGCGGGCCACAAGAATCAGCGATGCCCCGTCCCGTTGAACCCTGAACAGAGTCCTCACAATGAGGGGAAAAGGAGGGAATGCATATCTATCTATCTATCACTGGAAGCAGCGGGATAGCGTAGTTACTCACCTGTAACAGGTGTTCTCCAGGAGCAGCAGGAATCAGTCCTCACTTATGGGTGACGTTGGCGCCGACGGAGCCCTCGCGGAGCAATTTTCCCCAGCTTTCAAAGAAAGCCTTTGGGAATTGCAGCGCGCATGCGCGGTCCTCTTCCCGCCCAAGGGTGCCATCTTAGCCAGTCAGATGACATAGCTAAAAAAGACAGCATAAAAATTTGCAAAAAAAAGTAAAGCAGACGATTGCAACTCCAAGGGGAGGAGGGAGGGTTGTGAGGACTGATTCCTGCTGCTCCTGGAGAACACCTGTTACAGGTGAGTAACTACGCTTTCTCCAGGACCAAGCAGGAAGTCAGTCCTCACTTATGGGACTCCCAAGCTTAAGGCTACCGGAGACCCTAAGCACAAAAATGAGCTCCCTCTAGCTCAGCAGCACAGAAGGAAAGAATCTTCGCTGAATTATTACCCACCGGTAGCCCACATCCGGGATGGAGGGTAGGAGTTGCTCAGACCTCAAAGAGATTACGGAGGACTGCCTGTCCGAAAGCACTGTCCCTGCGGGACTCCCTCTCGAGACAGTAATGGGCCGCAAAAGTCTGGCTCGAAGACCAAGTAGCGGCCCGGCAGATGTCTGCCAGCGGAACAGAGCGGAGGTAAGCCACTGACGTAGCCTTTGCCCGAACACAATGAGCCGTGACTCGACCATCCAAGGAGAGTCCGGCTGCCCCATAAGCCCAAGAGATACAGTCCGCAACCCAGATGGACAGAGTACGCTTGGAGACCGGGAGCCCCAATTTATTGGGGTCAAAAGACACAAAAAGCTGAGCAGCTTTACGGTGCTCCCGCGTACGGTCAAGGTAGAAGTTTAAAGCCCTTCTACAGTCCAGGTTATGGAGTACCGTTTCAGCTCGGCTGGAGTGTGGTCTGGGAAAGAAGGTTGGAAGTACCACCTCCTGATTGATGTGAAAGGGGGAGACCACTTTTGGAAGAAATTTTGGGTGAGTCCGTAGGACTACCCTATTTTTGTAGAACCGAGTGTAAGGGGGATCAGACACGAGGGCCTGCAATTCACTTACGCGTCTAGCGGAAGTGAGGGCTATCAAGAACAGTGTTTTCCAAGAAAGAAAACGGAGAGAACAGGTAGCCATAGGTGATCCGCTGTAAAACCACATTCAGGTCCCAGTCAGGCGCTGGCGGGCGCAGAGGTGGTTTAAGTAGAAGGAGACCTCGGAGAAACCTCGCTACGAGAGGGTCGTTGGATAGAGGTCTGCCGTCCACCGGCACATGATGTGCTGAAAGAGCACTGAGGTGAACCTTGACGGAGTTGGACTTAAGTCCCAGATTAGAGAGGTAAAGCAAGTACTGCAAGACCACCGACACCGGGCAGGAGAAGGGATCCTGAGACTGTCGGGTACACCAAACGGAAAAAACGACGCCATTTAAGGGCGTAGCATTTGCGGGTAGAAGGTCGTCGCGAAGCTAGGACGACCTCCTCCACCTCCGCCGGCAGGAGAAGGGGAGCGAGGACTACCCTCTCAGCAGCCAGGCCATTAGGTTGAGAGACCTGAGGTTGGGGTGTAGCAGAGACCCCTGATCCTGAGTGAGGAGATCCGGTTGTAACCCCAGAGGGAATGGATCCTCCACCGCTAATTGCAGCAGGAGCGGAAACCACGGCTGTCTGGGCCAGCGAGGGGCCACAAGGATCATGAAGGCTTTGTCTCGGAGAACCTAGAAAAGAGTCCGAGAGACTAGCGGGATGGGAGGGAAAGCGTACAGAAGGCTCCCCGACCATGAGAGTAGAAAAGCGTCCACCGCAACCCGAAGGGGGTGTGGCTGACGAGAGCAGAAGCGAGGAAGTTGCCGGTTGTGAGGACTGGCAAAGAGATCCACCGTGGGGAGGCCCCACTTTAGAAAGAGCTTCTGAACTACCAAGGGATCCAGACGCCACTCGTGCGGCTGGAGGATCCTGCTGAGTTTGTCCGCCAGGTAATTCTCTTGGCCTGGGAGATAAACTGCCTTGAGGATAATGCCGTGACTGACGGCCCAAGAGCAGAGCTTCTGTGCCTCCCGGCAAAGGAGGAAGGAGCCCGTGCCCCCCTGCTTGTTCACGTAGAACATGGCAACTTGATTGTCCGTCTGGACAAGGACGGACTGGTGAGAAGTCAGGTGGGAGAAGGCCTTGAGAGCCAGGCGGATCGCCCTGAGCTCCAGGAAGTTGATCTGCTGAGCAGACTCCCACGTGGTCCAGAGGCCCTGAGTACGTGCCCCTTGGCAATGCGCTCCCCAGCCCAGGAGGGATGCATCTGTTGTCAGCACCCGGGCCGGCTGAGGTGACTGGAAAGGCATTCCGAATATCAGGTTCGGCTGCTGAAGCCACCACCGGAGAGACGAGATCAGCGGCTCGGAGACGCGCACTAGGTCTGCACTAGGCCGCCTGTGGCTTGTCGCCACTGCTGGCGGAGACACCATTGAGCAGGCCGCATATTCAGGCGGGCATTGGGGGTCACATGGACGGTGGAAGCCATATGGCCGAGTAGTCTCAGGAAGCGCCTGGCGGAGACCAGGGGCTGGCTGCGAAAACGGTCGGCTAGGTCCATGAGCCGTTGAGCCCTGTCGAGCGGTAGGTACGCTCGTGCCTGAGGAGTGTGCAGCCTTGCGCCGATGAACTCGAGATCCTGTGAGGGGAGCAAAGTGGACTTTGCGAAGTTTATAACAAAGCCCAAGTACTGCAGAAGAGTCACCGTGCGGCGCGTGGCGTTGGTGACCTCCAGAGCGGACGCTGCTCTGATGAGCCAGTCGTTGAGGTACGGAAAGACATAGAGGCCGTGAAGCCTGAGATGGGCCGCCACCACCGCGAGACATTTTGTGAAGACTCGCGGTGCGGAGGACAGGCCAAAGGGCAGTACTCTGTACTGGTAATGATTCCCTGCCACCACAAACCTTAGGTATTGGCGGTGGCTTGGGTGGATGAGGATGTGCGTGTAGGCATCCTTTAGATCCAAGGAGCATAGCCAATCTCCCTGCTGGAGGTAGGGCAGAAGGATTCCAAGGGTAAGCATCTTGAACTTCTCCCGCACGAGGAACTTGTTGAGGTTGCGCAAGTCCAGGATGGGTCTGAGGCCTCCTGTTCTCTTTGGTATTAGAAAATAAAAGCCTTGACCTTTCAGGTGGTGGGGCACCGGTTCCACCGCCTGTTCCTGTAGAAGACCCGCTAACTCCTGAAGGAGTAATTCCCTGTGCAGAGGGGGTCGTGGAGGTTCTCCCGGAAAATAGGAGGGAGGGACCTGGTGGAAGTGGAGAAGATAGCCTTCTCGCACGACTTGAAGCACCCAGGCATCTGAGGTGATGCTGGACCACCTGTGGGCGAAGTGAACCAGCCGGCCTCCGGTGCTGGGAGGAACCAGCGGGGGGGAGAGGCTATGCTTAAGGAGTCAAAAACCCCCACCCTGCTGAGCAGGGGCTGGTGGTGCAGGCTTGGGGGCTTGCTGCCTACGGGACCCGTTACCCCGTCCCCTTGGCCTGCTGGCCCTGTTGGGGAGCTGCAGGGGCCTGATAATGGGGGTATTGTTTGTAGGCAGCCGCCTTCCTCGGGTAAAAGGACTTTTTTCCCGAGCCCTTCTTTTTCTGGGAAGGGGCGGAGGTCTTCCTAGAAAGCCTGGTCCTGGTGAGAGTCTCCGTCTCAATTTGTGCAGCCTTTTCAGCCATGGGCTTGCCAAAGAGGTTTTCGCCTCGGCAGGGGACATCGACCAACTTGTCCTGCACCCAGGGCTCAAGGTCAGACGACTGAAGCCAAGCCTGTCGGCGGGCACCGATGCCGGCTGCGGCCACTCGAGCCGATGCTTCAAAGCCATCATAGGCTGCTCGGGACATGAACTTTGAGCATTCCCGAATGCCAGTGGACAAGGCCAGGAACCTCCGCAAGGGTTCCTCAGACAAACCAGCGGAGAATCCGGCTAGCTCTTTAGCCAGGTCTCGGAGATTCTATGCCCATGTATAGCTGGTAGGTCTGGACACGACACGCAAGCATAGAGCCCTGGAAACACTTCTTACCAAGGCCATCCAGGTTACGGGCCTCCCTGCCAGGAGGCACCGAGGAGTGCATCTTCTGGCTCTTAAGACGATGCATGGCCGATTCCACTACCATGGAATGGTGTGGTAGCTGTGCTTTTTGGAAGCCAGGGCTCTTGCGGACTCGATAGATAGAATCGACCCGCTTGCTCAGGACCGGCGAGGTGGCCGGACTCTCCCACATGCGGAAGAGTAGTCGTTCCAGCATAGGAGGAACCGGTACAGTAAAGTGTTCCCTTGCGGGAGAGTCATACTGGAGGGCGTCGAGCTCTTCGGCTCGAGGCTCCTCCTCGGGGTCCGCAGGGAAGGCCAAAGCCTTGGCCATATCCCTGACGAAGTCCGAGAACCGGGCATCCTCCGGGGGGGACTGCTTCCGAGGTTCGGACTCCGGTGAGTCCGAGGGGACACACCGAGTCCGGAAAGAATCAGGCGACTCTTCCTCTTCAGACTCCCAGACCGACTCCGACGAGGACTCGGTGGGGTCGGCCCGGGCAGGGTGCGGCGCCTGCCGCCCCGACGCCGAGGGAGTCGGCGTCGGCGACCTCGGTCCCGAACGGGAGGCCGAGGGTGACCTCGACTGAGGATCGACTCGAGTTCGCATTGACTCGAGGATCGGCTCGGTCTCCGGGGTCGACTTGGACGTCGACGTCCCGGCGGTCGGGGCAGCGACGCCAGCGAAGCCAGCGAGCAGTGCCCGCTGCTGGTCCATGAAGGCAGACAGTCTGCTCTCCAAGGCCGTCAACCTGAGTCCGAGCTCAGGTGACCCAGCAGCCCCCGACGGCATCGGGCCCGACGTCGGCTGTCGCGGAGGCGAGTCCAGGAGGACCACAGGACTTACCCGAGCAGGCAGCTCCGACTCCAGGCGAGGTCGCTTCGTGAGGTGCTCCTTCTCCAAGGACCCGGGGCGGCTATCGGGGCTATGCGACCTGGCCCTCGCGGAGCCAGGAGCGTCCACCGACGCCGCCCTCGCGGGTTTCACCTTACGTCGATGGTCCCCGGAGGGAGAACCCCTGTCGGAGGAACTCCGGCGACGGTCCGAGCTGGAACCTTTGGACGCGGAGGCCTCCGACGAGGTCCGGGTACGGCTGGTGTCAGCGAAGATCCTATCCCGCTGATGCCGCCGACTTCTCAATGCTTTGGAGGACATTTTGCCGCAGGGCCCACAGATCATTTCTTCATGATCCGGGCCCAGGCAGCGGAGGCAAAAGTCGTGTGTGTCAGTTAGTGACATATTTCGGTCACACTGACCACACCGCTTGAAACCACTGGCAGCCATCGGGGGAAAAAGGGCCCCAGCGAGGTCAAAGGACCGGGCTGCCAGGGAAAAACCGAAAACGAAAACTGACTAAGTCAGAAAAACCGAAAAAAAGAAGAGGACTCGTGACCGGCGTCGCGAGTCCGGGCGGGAAAAAGACCGAAGGAAAAAGAATAAAATTATGAAGAAATATCAACTTTTTCGCGGGGACACGACGGGGACATCTGTAGGGCTCCGCGGAAAAAAGAAGACTGGCTAAGATGGCACCCTTGGGCGGGAAGAGGACCGCGCATGCGCGCTGCAATTCCCAAAGGCTTTCTTTGAAAGCTGGGGAAAATTGCTCCGCGAGGGCTCCGTCGGCGCCGACGTCACCCATAAGTGAGGACTGACTTCCTGCTTGGTCCTGGAGAAACAAATGTACGCTAAATAAATAAATATAGGAGACTGGAGGACCAGTCCAAGAGCAATGCATCGGGGCCCTCTCTGCCTGGGTGCGGCACCGGGCCGCAGAAGCGAGGGAGCTGTGTGTTCTGAGGGCTGGCGAAGAGGTCCATCGCTGGAGTGCCCCAACGTAGAAACAGCCAGCCTGCCACTCTGGGATCCAGGCGCCACTCGTGGGGAGCGAAGGATTCTGCTGAGCCTGTCCGCTAGGCCATTCTCCTGACCCGGGAGGTACGTTGCCTTGAGGGACACCCCCGCTGGGCGGCGAAAGAGCAGATGACGACCGCTTCCCAGCAGAGGGAGCGCGACTCCTTCCCCCCTCTTTGTTAATGTAGAACATCACTACCCGGTTGTCGGTCTGTACCAGAACCGACTTCCTGCCAAGGAGATCCCTGAAGGTCCTCAGGACACACTGGATGGCCCGGAGCTCGAGCAGGTTTATCTACTGCTGAGCCTCAGAGGGCAAACACTGCCCCTGCGCGCAAAGAGACCCGTAATGGGCTCCCCACTTTAACAGGGAGGCATCTGTGGTCAGCACCACATTGTGCTGTGGGGCCTGGAAGGGTGATCCCCGCAGGAGGTTGCAGGGGTTTTGTCACCAGTTCAGGGACAAACGAAGGTCGGGAAGAACCCCGACGGGGTCCCTGAAGTGGCCATGGGATTGATTCCATGGGGAACTGAGACACCACTGGGCCGTCCGCATGTGCAGGTGGGAGTGAGGAACCAAATGCACGGTTGAGGCCATGTGGTCCAAGAGACGTAGCATGGAATGAGCAGTGACCTGGTGGGCGCTTTGGACGCGAGCCGCCAGAGCTCGGAGACGGGTGGAACGATCCACCGTCAAGAAGGCCATGGCCTGCTGAGTATCGAGGCGCGCCCTGATGAACTCGAGAGCCTGTGCTGGCTCGAGGTGAGACTTTGGGTAGTTGACCAAGAACCCCAAGCTCTCCAAAAGGAGGACAGTGCGCGACATCGCTTGCCTGGCCTCCTTGACGGAGGAGCCCATAATGAGCCAGTTGTCGAGGTAGGGAAACACACCCCAGCGCCGAAGGTGAGCGGCGGCCACAATGAGGCACTTTGTGAAGACCCATGGGGCGAATGCGAGTCTGAAGGGGAGCACCCTGTATTGGAAGTGCTCTCCCTGCACCCTGATATGCAGGTATTGCCTGTGTTGGGGGTGGATCAAGATATGGGCATAAGCGTCCTTCAGATCCAAGGAGCACAGCCAGTCGCCCTGCCAGAGGAAGGGCAGCAGCACGCCAAGAGATAGCATCTTGAATTTCTCCCGCACCAGGAACTTGTTCAGGTTGCAGAGGTTGAGGATGGGCCGAAGACCCCCTGTCTTTTTCGGGACAAGGAAGTAGCAGGAGTAAAAGCCCCGACCTCAAAGGTGGGGGGGGGGGGGGACCTTCTCGACTGCCCGTTGGGCAAGGAGGGAGTGTAATTCCTATTGCAGCAAAAGCTGGTGTGCAGAGAGTCAAGGAGGCTCCGCCAGGGAGAAAGGGGTGCAAAGCCTGTCAAAGTGGAGGCAACAGCCCTCCCGGATGACCTGGAGGACCCAGGTGTCCGAGGTGATAAGTGCCCATGACGGGGCGAAGCAGGAAAGGCGCCCCCCCACTGGCTGCTGTATCGCTGGAGGGCGAGGGGCCATGCCACTGGTATCAAAACCCCTGAGGGGGTTGTGGGGAAGCCAGCGTCTAGGCCTTCGGGCCCTTTGGTTTACAGTGGCTCTGGTCGGGCTTCCCTTGCGTGGGAGTGGCCGACATGGGGGTAGCCGGGTACGGCGGGTAGCCACGGTACTGGAGGCCTTTCCTGGGAAAGAAAGGCTTCTTGGCAGGCTGCTTCTTTCAAGGCAGCGTAGAGGTTTTGCGGGAGAGATGGGCCCTAGTGACGTACTCAGTCTCAATCTCTGCAGCCTTCTCCTCCATCGTCTTACCAAAAAGTTGTTCACTGAGGCAGGGCACGTCCAGGAGCTTCTCCTGCACCCACTGCTTCAAATCCGAAGATTGGAGCCAAGCCTGGCAGTGGGCTCCAATACCCACGGCCGCCACCCGAGCCGATGTCTCAAAGCCATCATAGCAGGTTCGAGAGATATACTTGGAGCAGTCAGTCACTGATTTCAACAGGGTGCGGAACTTGTCGAGGGGCTCGCCCTCGAGGCCCGCTGAGAAACCTTCAAAGTTCCTTTGCCAAGTCACGGAGGAACATACCAATATATAATTGGTATGCATGGATGCGACAAGAAAGCATGGAACCTTGATAGGCCTTGTGGCCCAGAGCATCAAGGGCTCTTGATTCTTGGCCCGGTGGTACCGATGAGTGGGAATTCGGGCTTTTCTTCTTCCTCATGGCAGATTAAATCACCATCGAGGTGTGTGGAAGTTGGGTCTTTCGGAAGCCTGGCGCGCGCTGCACCTTGTACATTGTGTGTCAAGGCATTTGCTCACAATGGGAACCAAGGCCAGGGCCTCCCACATACGGAGCAATAGCCGAAATAGGATCGACAGGACCCTTGCATAAAGTGCTCCAAAATCTCCATTTCAGCTTTCAGAAGTGATCATCTCCACTGTCAGGATGCTCTTTTCTAATTCCCTGTAGTGCATTGTGATCTCTCTCTCTCATTTTCTGCATATCTCCACTGTTGTTGTGCTTCTACTGTTAAATTCATATGCTCAAATTTAAAGTAAGGCCTACTCTTTTGTTACCAAGGACTTCCGCAAAGCTCTCAAGACCCATCTCTTCACCAAGGCCTATGAGCAACCACCTTGTTGCCAAGCACTAGATATCACCCAAGTGGCCCACTAGCTACCCTCACCACTTAGCCCCAACCACCCATCCCCATTTAGGCCTATAAGTACATAGCTTTTTACGTATGTGAATTGTATCTCCTCTTGTTGAATGTATGCCTCACAATGTCTTGTTGACCACTTTGATTGAAGGATAAGGTGGTATACAAAACTGTCTAAATAAATAAATAATGCAGCACATTTCAACTTGATGTTTTGGATCTCTCCCCTTATTTTTGGTGATCTTGATCCTTTAAGATATCCATCTATCAGGGACACCTCTGCGCACAGAGATTTTCCTTGAGTATGTTTTTGCCAAGGAGGCTGCGTTATTTTTCTTCTTTTCTTCTGGGCCTCTATCCTTGTTAGTAGGATTCTCGCAATCATTTTTGCTGTGCAGTATTGGATGCAATTTATCTTTGTAATATCAACAGATGGTTCCTTTATGCAGATTATGGCCTTGACTTTATCTATGCTTTTACCTTATGTGCGACTCTCCCTTTTGTGAGCCCCAGCATACATCTCCATGCAGGCCAGGAGATCAACTCCTTATCCTTTCTCTCTTGATCTCTCTACTGCCTCTTCTCTCTGGCTTGTTCCACATTATTTGCATCCTCCTGCACAACTCACCCTTCACTCACTGGCCCATCCTAAGTCTCCTCCCTACTCTGTTTCCACACTGTCCCGAAACTACCTTCTCCTTCCTGTTTCATGTCTTTATCTAGCTCAGGCTTCTCCCTTGTTGCCCCCAAGTGCTTTGGTTGTTGTGACATCTTTTTGTAGTACTTTCTGAATCCACTTTCTTTCTCTCAATTTCTCTTCTGCAGCATTGTTCAGCTGTTTAAAAATGTCCTATCAGAAAGCTTGTATTTCCATCAGTTGCCTTTTCCAATTGTTCCTTTGATTACAGAAGGAACACAAAGAACTATCCAAAACATGAAAAAAAAGAAAATATCAAATCCAGGGTTTGTGGCATGGCCATGCTACCCTGAGTGAGCTCGATCTCGTCTGATCTTAGATGCTAAGCAGGGTCAGGCCTCAGTTCTTGGATGGGAGACCACCTTGGAATACCAGGTACTGTAGGCTTACTGCACAGAAGGTAGGCCTGACAGCTGGTTGCATCTTGCCAAGAAAACCCAGGGGATAGTCAAAACTATCTTTAGGGTTGCCAAGAGTCTGCATTGACTTGACAGCACAAAAACAACAACGGTACATTTTCTCCTTTTTATCTTCAAGAGTCTCACAAACATTTTTTAGTCCTATTACATTTTTGATTAGTTTCTGTAGGTCCATGGACATGTTCACCATGGCCTCTTGCTGCATATCAGGGATGTTATCTTCTCCCGAAGGTTCTGCACTATTGCTGCCAACATTTTTAACTCCAGTGCGTAAGCTACAGATGGGTACCTTTTTATTCTGGATGACATACAACCAATATGTATCATTTTTGAGATTGCCTTAGCTCTTCTTGAATATGCCAATCTGATCTAATTATGTTTGATGTACATATGTATATAGTTACCCTGTTGATCCAAGTTTAAACTCCTGTTTCAATGTAAGCACAGAACAGTCTTCTGACTGTGCAACCTTTGTTATATGTAAACCGCACTGATAACAAATAGCGCGGTATATAAAAATTGTTAAATAAATAAATTTTCTCTTCCTACTATACTTCTACTGTAGTGTTGCCTTGCTGAGATTTGGCATAGAATTTTTTTTCCATGTGGTCACCACATGAAGGTACTCAGTAAAATCTGGGGAGATATTTCTTCTCTCCCCTTCAGATATACACAGCGATTCTTCAGCTTTGCTGCTGAATTTTATGTTGTGCTCCCTGTTGACCCATCTTCCACCCCCCTCCCCCTGGATTAGAACATACCATGTTTACTGGAGTTTTGATCCAATGAAGGGTTAACAGACATACTGTCCACTGTGGTCCATTTCCTGAGCCGAGACTGTGGCTCCTTAATACTGCTCATGTCCAGACTTACATTCAAGTTAGATGGCAATCCTGAAAAGCAAATACCCAGCCAATGAGAAACTCGTACACTTGTGCTGGATATTTGTAGTGAATATGACAGCAAGAATCATGGGCACACCCACCTATAGGGAAGTTGCTAAAAACACCGGAAGCCAGTGAGACCTTGGGCAGCTCGGAGGTAGCATGGGGCAGGACATTCTCCAGGAAGGATTTCATAGCTGGCTGTGGAGAGTGCGTGCTCTGCTTCAGCAGGTTGGGATCATGCTGACGAGATGGCTGCATCATCTGCTGCATACTAAAACATCGACTCTGAAGAAACAAAAGATAAAATACTTGAAGCAAAATGTACACTTGCCTTCATGATAAACTCTTATAGCGGAGAGGGAACAGGAGATTACTGTGTCCAGGTTTTGGCCTTGTGCTTCTGTTACTGAGTAGCATGTGTCTGCTCATATGGTGACTGGCCAACTGAGGACAAGGACATGCCTCTTTCCAGTTTCATTATAGTTCAGTGTCTCAAAGCAACGTCCAGGAGACACACCCAAGACAGCCACAATGAGTATTTATAAGAGAATTCCCTATGCTGGGCCTACAGGACAGAACAGATTATCACTGCTATAAAGCTTCCATGAGGTTGGCATAGTCGAAGACTAAACCCATCAAAACACTCACATTCCACAGAAAAGCAAAATTAACTTGCTAGGTTAATGCATGCAACCATAGGTTCAGAAAGGTTTTCATTCTAAAGAAAATACATAAAGTGAGCCCATTTTCTTTTTATTATTCCCTTTTCAAGGATTGCTTCCTTCCTTCCCTGTTAAGTCCTATCCCACCCTTACCCCAAAAGGATACAATCCGTCACCCCATATCACTCAGCCATGATTTGATTCACCACCCCACAACATCTGGTGTTGGGAGGATCCAATCTATCACAACTGGCCTCATTTTAACTGAAGACACATAACAAAAAAACAGGTTAATTTAGTAGCAAAAAAAGTGTAGGATTTCTCTAGTCAGACAAGTACAATCAGAAGGTGCATCTTCCACGTCTTACTCTTCACACTTACTTGTTGATCTTGCTGGCGATTCCCAGAAGGCATTCCTCTGGGATTCGGACCCTTCTGTTGCTGACCTAGCAATCGCTGAAAGACAGAAGATTATGAAAGATTAATGAGAAATAACATTTTTCTTAATGACTACCCTACCATAGCATCCATCTGTGGGAGGTGTGGTTGTGCACCTCTTATTTACCCACATATTTTTGAGCAATGGCTTACTTCCAAATCAGTAGATCTTCAGCTAGCAGGGTAAGAATATATAGCAAACATTGCTTACCTTTAATGACCTAGATTGGCCACTGTTGGAAACAAGATACTGGGCTTGATGGACCTTGGTCTGACCCAGTATGGCATATCTTATGTTCTTAAAAAAGAACACTTAGAAATTAATTGTGCCACCTGACAGCATTAATATGGAACAGCTCTCACAGAGCTCGGAAAAACGTCCCACAGAGTCACTATGTCACAGCTTCTTCGTATAATTTAAAGCTTGGAAGGCAGCTTCCTGGGGAAGGTATGTAGATCTAATTTATCCTGCCATCTACCAAGCATCCCCTTTGATATAAGCAAATTTGCACCCTCTATTGCCAAGCAGGGTGAAATCGGTCACACATTTCAGGCATTTTGTGTGCTGTCAAAGCAACACTGACCCCTTGGCACCTTCATAAACCTGGATACTGCAGGATGAAGGGAAAGCGTAACAGGAGATCTCCGGCAACAGCAGGAATTTAGTCTTCACATATGGGTGATATCTGGTATCGATGGAGCCCACGCAGGGAGCTCCCCAACTACCAATAGGAAAGCCTTTGTGAGCACTCCACTGTGCCTGCGCTATTGCCTTCCCGTTCTTCCAACTCCCTCTCCTCAGTTGAGTTTGTAGATGAACAGAAGGAATGAAAAACAAAAAGAAAACAACCCTACAATTCCCTGGGGAGGAGGGCAGATTGTAAAGACTAAATTCCTGCTGTTCCTGGAGATCACCTGTTACAGGTGAGTAACTACGCTATCTCCAGGAACAAGCAGGAATGTAGTCTTCACATATGGGAATCCCTAGCTCCCAGATCTCTGAAGAGTTGAACCGGGTCAGAAAGTCAGACACGGTCATCTGAACCTAGACTTCCCCGCCAAGATCATCTGGTAGGAAGGTGGGCATGGGGTAGGAGTTGTATCTATGTCTCAAAGAGATGTTGAAGGACCGACTGGCCAAAGGCTGCATCTTGGCAGGAGTCCTTGTCCAAGCAGTAATGGGCTGCAAAGGTATGGTTAGAGGACCATGTTGCAGCTTGGCAAATCTCGTCTATGGCTACTGAACATAGGTTGGCTACCAATGTTGCCATTGCATGGACATTAAGTGCTGTGAAATGACCCGTGAGGATATGTCCTACTTTGTTGTATGCGAGAGAAATACAATCAGCTATCCATCTGGAGAGCATATGTTTAGTTACAGGAAGACCCAGACGATTAGGATCAAAGGAGACAAACAACTGGAAGGACATTTTAATGTCCTCTGTCCTTTGAAGAGAGAAGGCTAGAGCACTCCTACAGTCAAATGTATGCAGGGCTGCATCTGCACGAGTTGTGTGAGATCTTGGGAAGAAGACTGGCAGGATGACCGACTGATTGATATGGAAAGGAGTCACCACTTTTGACAGAAAGTGGGGATGCATATGAAGGACAATTTTGTCATGATGAAATATTGTATATGGTGGATGCGCCACTAAGGCCTGCAACTCACTGAGATAGGTAACGCAGGTGTGCAGTTGCTAAGGGCTCAAACGGAGGCTTGAGAAATTGGGCTAATACTACATCGAGATCCCACGCTACTGGGGGTAGTTGAAGGGGTGGCTTGGTGAGGAGGCGGCCCCTCATGAAACATGCCACAAGAGGAACTGTGGAGATGGGTCGACCATCCACAGGTTTATGAAAATCTGAAATAGCACTAAGGTGCACCCGCACCAAATTCATTTTGAGTCCTAGAGAGGACAAACGCAAAAGGCATTGAAGCGTGGGCACTGATACTTCAAAGAGATTTTGATTATTTTGAGAGTACTATGTGTATCTATACCATTTGAAGGCGTATGTCTTCCTGGTGGAAGGCTTTCTGGGAGAAAGGAGTGTATCCTTTATAGCTGTTGATAGTGATAGATGTTGAAAGATCATGCTTTCAGCATCCACGCTGTCACACTGGGATGGAGGATTGTTCCATTGTCCTGCGACAGAAGACCTGGCTTGGATCCCAATGGAATCGGAGGAGTCTGTTAGCCGAAGCAGGAGAGGAAACCAAGGCTGATGAGGCCAGTGAGGGGCTATGAGGATCATAGATCACTTGTCTGCTTGTAGATTGAGGGGGGTCTTCGGGATGAGGGGAATGGGGGGAAACGCATATAGTAGTCTCCGACCCCAGTGGATCACAAAGGCATCAGATGCCAGACTGAATTTGGATAGCCTCTTGGAACAGAACCATGGAAGCTGAGAGTTCTGTGGAGTGGCAAAGAGATCTATCACAGGAGAAGTTCCTCAGGACTGCAGAATTGCTGATGTCGTACCTCTACACAAAAGTGGTGACAGAGAAGAAGTGTCAAACTACAGGCCTGTGAGCCTTCCCTTCAGTGGCAGGAAAAGTAATGGAGGCGCTCCTGAAAGAGCGAATAGTGAACTTTCTCAAAAACAACAGGTTGCAAGATCCGAGGCAACATGGCTTTACCGAAGGACAATCTTGCCAAACAAATCTGCTTGAGTTCTTTGACTGGGTGACCAGAGAACTAGATCAGGGGTATACAATGGCTGTCATCTACCTGGATTTCAGCAAAGCCTTTGATACTGTCCCTCATAGGAGGCTTATCAATAAACTCAGTAGTTTGGAGATGGGTCCCAAGGTGGTAAACTGGATCAGAAATTGGTCGACTGACAGACGACAGAAGGTGATGGTAAATGGTGCTCACTCGGATGAAAGGAAGGTGATTAGCGGGGTGCCCCAGGGTTCGGTCCTGGGCCCGGCACTGTTCAATGTATTTGTGAGTGATATTGCTGAAGGACTGAATGGAAAAGTCTGTCTTTTTGCAGATGACACAAACATTTTCAACAGAGTGGACTCCCCCGAGGGAGTGCTTAACATGAGGAAAGATATACAAAAGCTGGAAGAATGGTCTAATGCTTGGCAATTAAGATTTAATTCAAAGAAGTGCAGTGTCATGCACTTGGGTAGCAGAAATCCAAGGGAAATGTACGCGAATAGGGGGCGAGAGGTTGGTGTGCACAGATTAGGAGAAAGACCTTAGTGTGATTGTTTCTGTAGATCTCAAGGTGGCAAAACAGTGCAACAAGGCGAGGATGTTGGGCTGCATACAAAGAGGAATTACCAGCAGAAAGGCAGAGGTACTAATGCCACTGTATAAGTCACTGGTGAGGCCTCACTTGGAATACTGTGTTCAGTTTTGGAGACCATATCTTGCAAAGGATGTAAAAAGAATGGAAACTGTTCAGAGGAAGGCGACAAAAATGATTTGGAGCCTGCATCAGAAACCTTATGAGAAGAGACTTGAAGACCTAAATATGTGTACTTTGGAGGAGAGGAGGGATAGGGGAGATATGATTCAGACGTTTAAATACTTAAAGAGAAATAATGAACAAACTTCTTCCAAAGACGGGGAAGCTGTAAAACTAGAGAGCATAACATGAAGCTGCAAGGTGGTAAATTGAAAGGCAATGTCAGGAAATACTTTTTCATTGAAAGGGTGGTGGATGCTTGGAATGCCCTCTCAATGGAAGTGGTGGGGGCAAACACAGTGACGGAATTCAAAATGGCATGGGACAGACACAGTGGATCCCTTTACAGCAACAGGATAAAATCAAAATTAACGGAACCATCTAATTTCTCAACAAATAGGGGTGTACTACATGGAGCGGTGGGTTCACCACTAAACAAAGACACAGGGAGGGGTGGCCTGCACAGAGTGGTAGGTGCACCCCTAAACAATGACATGGTGAGGTGGGGGTTCACCCCAAAGCAAAGACATGGGGAGCTGTGGCCTGCACAGAGTGGTAGGTGCACCCCTAAACAATGACATGGGGAGGGGTGCATCTATTCCTGCCATCTTACTGGGCAGACTAGATGGACCATACTGGTCTTTATCTGCCGTCATTTACTATGTTACTATGAGTTCCCCAGGTCTGTAAGAGCTATGCTACTGTTTTTGGATGTAAGGACCACTCTTGAGGTTGTAAGATTCGACTCAGCTTGTTCGCCAACTGATTGCATTCTCCTGGAATATAAAGTGCACGAAGATACATGTGTTGGAGAATGGCAAATTTCCAGAGAGGGCAGGCTTCCTGACAGGGAGGAAGGGATCCTATCCCCCCTTGTTTGTTTATGTAAAACACTGCCACGTGATCGTCCGTCCTGACCAGTATCTGACTGTTGGAGAGGTGGTGTTGGAAAACTCGCAGGGCATCCGTAACTACTTGAAGTTCAAGGGGATTTATCTGTTGAGCTGATTCCTGTGCTTCCCACAGACCTTGTGTGGAGATGGAATCCAGATGTGCTCCCCAACTGAGCTTGGACGCATCTGTAGTCAGGGTATGTTGAGGCTGGGGCATCCGAAAAACTGACCCTATGAATTTGTTGGGGTGTACTACCACAGGAGAGATTCGTCCAGAGGATGTGTTACGTGTATGATATCTCATAGATTCCCTGTGGCCTGGGTCCACTGGGTCGAGAGAGTCCATTGTGTCAGTCGCATGTGGAGTACTACGTGTACTGTGGAAGCCATGTGTCCAAGAGGCACAGGAAATCTCAAGCCGTGGCAGTTTGTTGTTGGTGCATGTGGGTGGTGAGATCCACTAGTTCTGCGGTCTACAGGAAGAAAGGCTCTGGACTGTTGGGTGTCCAGTACGGCTCCTATGAATTCCAATCTTTCGGTTGGAGTGAAATGGGATTTTGGGAAATTTATCACATATCCCAGATGTTGCAATAGTGCAAGAGTTTTCTGACAAGATGAGCAGAGTTCTCCAGGATAGTCTGCCTTTATTAGTCACTTGCCTAAGTAAGGGAAGACAAAGACTTTGTTGTTTCAAAGATATGTTGCCACCACAGTCATGCACTTTGTGAAGATCCTTGGTGCAGATGCAAGATCAAAGGGCAGGGACCCTGTATAGGTAATGAGTGCCCTGACAGGTGAAGTGAAGGTACTGTCAATAGTCTGGATGAATCAGAATGTGAGTATAGGCCTCTGAGGTCTAGGGAACAGGGCCGGTCGTGCTCTTGTAAGTAAGGGAGGAGTGTTCCCAGAGAGAATATTTTGAATCTTTCTTTTACAAAGAACTTGCTTAGCTCCCTGAGGTCGAGAATAGACCTGTAGCCTCCTGACTTCTTTGGAATGAGAAAGTAGGGGGAATAGAAGCCTTTTAAAAGCTGATTTGGGGGAACTGTTTCTATGGCTGCTTGGGAAAGATTGTTGACTTCCTGCCTGAGCAGGGCATCCAGGGAACGATGGGTGGGAAAATCTCCCCTGAAGTGGTGAGGGGGACGATTCTGAAAATTTAGTTGGCAACGCCTTTGAACTATGGACAGAGTCCATTGTTCTGAGGTACAGAAAGCCAGTGATGTGCAAAGTGGCAAAGTCTCTTTGGGATAGTGGTGGGTTCCTGAATATGTAGGAGAAGACTGGCTGTGCTCTTTGTGGGAGTCAAAGGCTTGGTGGTGGTGGTGCCTGGGTGGCTGGTTGTGGCTTGGCTAATCTGGACTTTTTTTGCCTGCTTAGGATCCTGTTGTTTCTGATAAGTTGGTTGGGAAAGCATAGTTACTCACCTGTAACAGGTGTTCTCCGGGAACAGCAGGCATCATTTCTCATATATGGGTGATGTCAACGCCAATGGAGGCTGCGTTGGGCATTTCTCCAGCTTTCAAAGAAAGTGTTTGGGACATGCTACCACGCATGTGTGGTCCCCTTCCTGCCCAAGGGTGCCATCTTGCTCAGTCAGATGACATAGCTGAGACAGCAGTAAAAATAAAACAATGCATAGAGGCAACTCCAAGGGGAGGAGGGAGGACTGTGAGGACGGATTCCTGCTGCTCCCGGAGAACACCTGCTACACGTGAGTAACTATGTTTTCTCTAGGAACAAGCAGGAAGTCAGTCCTCACATATGGGACTCCCTAGCTCCAGGCTGCTGAGGACCAAGCCACAACAGCATCAACGGCGACCAGTCAAGTAGCTGCAAGTTGCAGAAGGTGAGATACTCTGCGAGACCCTAGCATCCAGCAACGCAATCACTCCAGTAACCTGAACACAAAAGGATCAGAGGGCAGGAGTTGCCTACACCCTGAGAATATTACGGAGTACTGCCTGACCAAAGGCACTGGCCCTGCGGGACTCACTCTCTAGGCAGTAGTGGGCTGCGAACATGTGAATTGAAGAACATGTGGTGGCCTTGCAGATCTCCATCACCAGCACCGAGCAGAAGTTAGCTACCGATGTGGCCATTGCCCTCATGCAATGTGCTATGATCCGGTGCTCAAGGGAGAAGCCAGCTCGCTTGTAGGCGAGGGCAATACAGTCCACCACCAAAGTGGACAGAGTTCGCTTAGTCACTGAGAATACCAGTCTGCTGGGGTCATAAGATATAAAGAGCTGAGGAGCTCTGCGATGGGCCTGAGTCCTCTGTAGGTAGAAGTACGGGGCCCGTTTACAGTCCAGTGTATGGAGTATGAGTTCCTTACTGCCAGCGTGATTTTATTTATTTATTTAACATTTCTTTTATACCGCGCTCTTTTCCATCAGTGCGGTTTACAAATAACAAAGTGGCTCAATGACAGCGAAGGCAATCAGAGTTTACATAGAACAGGGGAAAACAACTTGGAGTGAACTGAGGGAAACTATGTACAATATACATATGAACAGTTTGCATATAAAACTATGTACAAATTACAAGTTACCACGTTAATCTTTCCATTGTTTCTAGGGTTATGCAATTGCTGAGAGCAAGTGTAGGACAGCAGGGTGTAACCTGTCTGAGGCTGTTTTGCGTAACCTGACAGTTGCCCCTTGTGGATTGTGAAGTTCAAGTTGAGATGTTAGGTGAAGGGGAGGGAGGTGTGGTGATGCTGCGGGATGAAGGTGGGCAGGACTACCTCTTGGTTGAGGAGGAAGGGAGACACCACCTTGGGGAGGAATTTGGGGTGTATGCGGAGAACCACTCTGTTCTTATAGAATCTTGTATATGGTGGGTCTACCACCAGAGCCTGGAGTTTGCTCACTCTTCGAGTGGGTGCAAGAGCTACCAAGGCGGCCACCTTCCACCATAGGTACCTTAGGTGACAGGAGCTCAAATAGCGGTCTGGTGAGCTGGGAGAGCACGACATTGAGGTCCCATTCCACCACCAGAGAAGGGGCTTGGACAGCAGAAGGCCCCAGAGGAACCTGGAGCTAGGGGTTGATTGGAGAGGGATTTTCCCTTGATCGGGTGGTGGTAAGCGGTAATGGCACTCAGATGCACCTGCACCGAGTTCGATTTTAGCGCAGTGCGCGATAAGTGCAGCAGGTACTGGAGGACAAGCTGCACATGGCAGGAGAAGGGATTCTCCCCCTTTCAAAGTGGCATGGGACAGACACAGTGGATCCCTTTACAGCAACAGGATAAAATCAAAATAAACTTAACTAATTTCTTAACATACAGGGTGTCCCATAAGGAGCGGTGGGTTCACCCCTAAAACAAAGACATGGGGAGGGGGTGGCCTGCACGGAGCGGCAGGTGCACCTACCCTTGCCATCTTACTGGGCAGACTAGATGGACCATACTGGTCTTTATCTGCCGTCATTTACTATGTTACTATGTTTCCGTGCACCAGACTGAGAATCTCCTCCACTTAAGAGACATATGCCTGTCTGGTGGAGGGTTTCCAGGAGGCCTGCAGGATCTTCTCGACTTCCTCTGGAAGGCTGAAGGTTGCCAATGCTACCCTTTCAGCAGCCACGCTGTTAGCAAAAGGGACCCCACATTGGAGTGCAAGTATGAGCCCCCCTCCTGAGACAGGAGGTACGGGGCCAGGCCCAGTGAGATTGGAAGTGTCGCTGACAGAGAGCAGCAGGGGAAACCAGGGTTTTCTGGGCCACCTGTGTGTGATCAGTATTACTGACGCCCTGTCGCTCTGAACTTTGAAGAGGGTCCTGGCTATCAGGGAAGGGCGGGGGTGTTAGCGGGAACGCACAGAGTAGGTCTTCGGCCCACAAGATTAAGACAACATTCGCTGCCACTCTCTCCAGGTGCGGCTGACAGGAGCAGAATCGGGTCAGCAGTGTGTTGTCCGGAGAGGCGAATGGGTCCATCATGGGCTTGCCCCAGAGATGGAAGAGCTATCTTGTCACCCTGAAGTGCAAGCACCACTTGTGTAGTCACAGGACCCTGCTCAGTCTGTCCGTTACACAGTTGTCCTGGCCCAGGAGGTACACTGCTTGCAGCCGCATGCTGCAAAGGAGAGGAGTGCCATCGCTTCCCTGCAGAGGGAGTACAAGCCCGTGCCTCCCTGTTTGTTGATGTAAAACATGGCCACTTGGTTGTCTGTCTGGATCCACACTGACAGATGGCGCAGGAGTTGACTAAAGGCTTGTAGGGCAAGAAAAATCGCTTGGAGCACCAGGAGATTGATCTAAAGGAGGGATTCCTCCAGAGACCAACCACCTTGTGTGCATAGGCCCTCGCAGTGTGCCCCCACCCCAGAAGGGAGGCATGTGTGGTCAGGGTTGCTTAGGGCGCAGGTGCTTGGAAGGGCATTCCTGCCCATATGTGGTGCAAATTCTGCCACCAGTTTAGTGAAGCCGCCAGCCGGAAAGTGACTTGGACCCTGTCCCTCAGCCTGCCCGTAGCTTGAGTCCACGGTCAGCCCAGGCACCACTAGGCCATCTGCATGTGCAGGCAGTCTGAGAGGGTAATGTGGACTGTGGAAGCCATGCGGCACAACAGACGGAAGAGGAGGTGTGCCAGGACTGACTGGCAGCGCTGAATCTCTCCTGCCAGCTGCTGGAGGAGTTCTGCTCTCTCTTGGAAGGAGCACCTTTGCTTGCAGCGTGTCTAACTGTGGCCCTATGAACTCCAGGCCTTGGGCCGGGGAAAGATGAGATTTGGAGTAATGGATGACAAACCCCAGGTGCTGCAGAAGGCGGATAGCCTGTCCTGCAGCCTAGCTGGCGTTGATGGCTGTAGTGCCTCTGATGAGCCCGTTGTCCAGGTAGAGGAAGACGAAGGCTCCTTGTAGGCAGAGATAGGTGGCCACCACCACCAGGCACTTTGTGAAAACCCTTGATAATGAGGCCAGGCCAAAGGGAAGCACCCTGTACTGGTAATGCTCTCCTCCCACCACCAACCTTAGGTACTGTCAGTGGGATGGGTGGATCAGGATGTGGGTGTATGCATCCTTCAGATCTATGGAGCACAGCCGATCTCCCTGGCGGAGGTAGCACAGCAGTGTACCAAGAGAGCATCTTGAACCTCTCCATCACTAGAAACGTGTTCAGGTCTAGTATAGGCCTGAGGCCCCCAGTTCTTTTGGGGACAAGGAAGTATCAGGAGTAGAAGCCCTTTCCCCACATGTGTTTGGGTACAGGCTCTATTGCCATGTCCTTGAGCAGACCTGCGAGCTCTGAGAGGAGCAAGGTCTGGTGAAGGAGAGGCCACACCACTGTAGAGGCAATTACTGATAGAATATAATTAATAGTAGGCTGCCTTTTTATAAGGCCTTGATGTAATAGAAAAATAAAAGAATACATTTATGGTCTCTGTGAAAGTCAGCACCAGATGTTGCAAAAGAATGTACAGAAAAGAAATGATAGGGTGTGAAGAAATATTTGAGTAACTGCTTGTGTGGGCAAACTAAGCTCATGGGACCAGGGACCAGAGAAGTGAAATAACCGAAAAAAACACATGCATGCAATGGAAAACTGATCAGGGAACTGGCCAGCCATATAGAAATATGTGATTGTGACAGCCCTGGGTACTGCAGTACAGAAGGATGTGGTGAGAGCGAGCCCTGAAGATGCAGAACTCAGTAGCTGTGAGTCACCCTGAATGATGTGCCAAGACAGAGAAAGAATGTAGATATGCAAACAGAAAAGTGATGACACTCACAGAAACTAAGTCAGAGCAACAGGTTTAGGGAAGTACGGTGGAAGTAGTAGCCAGCATGTACAGGAGGAAAGCTAAGGTATATATGGAGAGCAAGAATAATAGTTAGTGAGAGAAGCCTTCCGGAGGTGCCTAGTGCCCGAAAGGTCAGCTTCTCTCACTTGCCTCTAATATCCATCGGTGTTATAATAAACTTCATCTATTTGGTCCTGCACTGACTTTTGGTTCTGATTATTTGGGGCAGCCACTATGATTAGGATATGGAAACTGTTTGCGGGATCCAGGGCCCCACAAATTGGTGCCGAAATCCACCCTAAATTGAGTGTAGTCACTCCCAAATTCTTCTAAATTGCCCAAGGACAGATGCCTCCTGTTAAAAAAAAAAAAAAGAGAAAAAACCCCAAAACAAAAAGAAAAAGAAAACAGGGGATGAGCACACCGTCTAGACGAGAGAAAACAAGGTTACCGTCCTAGTGACGAGAGAAAACGAATATCGTTCCACTAGGGAACGAGAGATACCTCCTGCTGGTTCAGGGGATGCGGATGCCGTCCTGGACGAGAGAAAACTGGTACTGCGCTTGGATATCCTAGGAAGACTTCATTGGTGAATATTCCCTGTCTGCCCATCACGGACAGGAGATTTAACCGGATTAACTAGTGGGTGAGTAGTGAATTCACACCTGTATATAAGCTATGTTCTGTTATGTAGAAAATATTAGAGTATTTCTGTATCTCGCTGTAAATATTAGGGAAAGGAAGTTTTGCCCAGAACTTAAGTTTTAATATCTCCAGGATTGACTGTGTGTGCCTGAGACGTACAATTGCGTATGAAGCGAGTGTGGAGTCCCGATCCATGGTTCCGTATCTCCGCGAGGGGAACGGCTGGAGAAGGACAAAGCGTAAGGACCGTGTGATTGTTTAAGTCCTGAATTTCTCTACCTTCGCTCCTCTGTAAACAAAGAGTAAATTAGACTTACCTGCTAATTGTTGTTCCTTAAGGAACTCTAGTCCAGTCCCGGAAAGATAGAGTTGTCAACCTCCACCAGCAGCTTTGGAGACTGAAAGATGTCATCGTCGTGATGTCACTGGTACAAATAAGCTCGCTCCGCCCCCTTTCACCAGCACCTATTGACAAAGCAGACTCAGCAGAGCAACAAATAAGTAGTTATTTCAAAAACCTATACAAAACAATTATGTACAGATAGAGATATATCTCTAAGAAAAGGATAGAGCCAGGGCGCGCCCGATAACGGACGTGGAACGGAAGGGTGGAAGCCCGGTTCCTCTGCGCCCCAGCCGCCTGCCGCCAACACCACAGAGAGATTCCCTCTGAGAGCGCTTCCCATCTCTGCTACCCCCAGAGCGCCCTGAAAGTGTAGTGGGTACGGAAATATATTCACGGGACCAAGTGTTCCGATTGGTTGTTTTCTTCTTTCCGGTTTTTTTTTTTTTTTTGAAAACTGCACGGGTTCACCAGCTGTCAATCTCACTCTCCCCCGCCTGTGGACACTTCAGGCTGGCTAACACCCACTGAACGGGAGGGATCTGGGACTGGACTAGAGTTCCTTAAGGAACAACAATTAGCAGGTAAGTCTAATTTACTCTTCCTTAGCGTCCCTCTAGTCCAGTCCCGGAAAGATAGAGGATGTAACAAAGCAGTAAATCTCAACGGGAGGGGCCTGAGATCCCAGCCTGAAGGACGGCTGCTCCAAAACAACTATCCCTGCACGCCTGCACATCCAAGCGATAATGCCGAGCAAAAGAATGTAACGAGGACCAGGTCGCCGCCCTACAAATATCCGCCGCCGGCACTAGGCTAACTTCCGCCCACGAGGCTGCCTGCGCTCTCGTGGAATGCGCACGCAACCCTACCGGCACCGCTCTGCCTCTCAAAATGTAGGCCGAAGCAATCGCCTCCTTCAGCCACCGAGAAATGGAAGACTTCGCCGCCGCCTCGCCCTTCCGCGGGCCTCCGAATGCGACAAAAAGCCTGTCCGACTTCCGAAACGACGCCGTACGACCAAGATACTTCTTGAGCACTCTCCGCACATCCAACCGGTGCAAACGTCCACCTGCGTGAGCTCCCTGCTCCGCGGAAAACACCGGGAGCGACACCACTTGATTAACATGAAAAGCGGACACCACCTTTGGCAAAAAGGCGGGTACTGTACGCAAGACCACCTTGTCCGCAGAGAAAGTCAAAAAAGGCTCCTGGCAAGAGCGCCTGCAGCTCGGAAATCCTCCTGGCCGAACATATCGCCACGAGAAACACCGTCTTGAGCGTCAAATCCTTGAGTGAAGCCCGTCCTAATGGCTCGAAGGGTTCCCCAACCAAGACGTTCAGGACCAAATTAAGATCCCACGGAGGAAGAACAGTCCGCCTTGGCGGTCTGAGCAACAACACCGCTCGCAAGAACCGACGAATATCGCCATGTGCTGCGATCACCTGACCTTGAATCTTTCCCCGAAAACAGGAGAGAGCCGCCAACTGCACCCGCAAGGAGCTGGCCGAAAGGCCCTTATCCAATCCAGCCTGCAAAAAGGAAAGAACATTGGATACCGAAGCTCGAAAGGGGTTGAGAGAGAGATCGGAACACCAGCTCTCAAAGACACGCCAAACTCGGATATAAGCCAGGGAAGTCGACCTCCGACGCGACCGCAGGAGAGTGTCTATAACCGCCGCCGAGTAACCGCGGGCCGTCAACCGCGCCCGCTCAAGAGCCAAGCCGTAAGCGAGAACCGACCCACCTGAGGCATGCGCAAGGGACCCTGAAGCAACAGGTCCTCCCGAAGAGGCAACCTCCACGGAACGTCGACCAACAGACGAACCAAGTCTGCATACCATGGTCTCCTCGGCCAATCGGGCGCTATCAGGACCACCTGGCCCTTGTGCCGCTCGATGCGCTGAACCACCGTGCCAATTAGCGCCCAGGGAGGGAAGACATACAGCAGACCCTCCACCGGCCACTGCTGCGCCAAGGCATCCAGGCCCTCCGCCATCCACTCTTTCCGCCTGCTGAAGAATCTCTCCACCTTTGCCGACCGCAAGGTCGCCATGAGATCCATCACCGGAAGCCCCCAACGACGCACAATCATCTCGAAAACGTCCGGGTGCAGAGCCCACTCCCCCGGATCCACACGCGGCACCGACTCAGATAATCCGCCTCGACGTTGGCGACTCCGGCGACGTGCTGAGCCGACAGGGCCAGCAAATTCCGTTCCGCCCAAGCCAGCAGCACACTCGCCTCTTCCTCTAGGGCCGCACTGCCCGTGCCGCCTTGCCGATTTATATACGCCACCGTGGTCGCGTTGTCCGATAGCACGTGAACCGCCGCTTGCCGCAGTTTCTGCTGAAAAGCCAGCAGAGCCTGAAAGACTGCGCGCATTTCCAGACGGTTTATGGACCATAGTCGTTCCTCCTTTGCCCACGTTCCTTGCGCAAACGAGCCTTCGAGATGAGCCCCCCATCCCGCGAGACTCGCATCCGTCGTGAGCAACCGCCAGCACGGAGGCTCCAGGGGGACGCCCTGCGTCAGGCTCTCGGGATGCAACCACCAAAGAAGGCTGCCCTTCACCGCTGCCGGACAGGGCAGACACTGCGACAACGCATCCCTCTGATGAGACCAGCGCCTGAGGAGAGCCCTCTGCAAAGGCCGCATATGAGCTCTGGCCCACAACACTAAGTCTATTGTAGCCGCCATGGTCCCCAGTAACTGCAGGTACTGCCAAGCCGTCGGTGCCCGAAGCCCCAGAAACCGACGCACCAGGTCGCGCAAGGCCTGCGCCCTTGAGCTGGGAAGAAAGACCCGTCCTTGTCGAGTCTCGAAGCGCGCCCCCAGGTACTCCAGACTCTGCGAGGGGGACAGCTGACTCTTCGCCTCGTTCACTACCCAACCGAGGCTCTCCAAGAACTCCACCACACGAGTGGTGGCCACCACGCTTTCCTCCCTGGACTTTGCCCGAATCAACCAGTCGTCCAGGTACGGGTGCACCAGGATCCCTTCTCTGCGCAGCGCGGCCGCTACAACTACCATAATCTTTGTGAATGTCCGAGGAGCCGTCGCCAGACCAAAAGGCAACGCCCGGAACTGAAAGTGTCCCATCGGTACCGCAAATCGCAGAAAACGTTGATGCTCCCTCCGCACGGGAATGTGAAGATAAGCCTCCGTCAGATCCAAGGACGTAAGAAATTCGCCCGCGCGAACGGCCGCAATGACGGAGCGCAAGGTCTCCATGCGGAAGTGGGACACTCGGAGACAACGATTCACCCTCTTTTGAGATCGAGAATTGGCCGAAACGTATCTCCCTTTTTGGGGACCACGAAATAAATGGAGTATCGTCCTGCGCCGCACTGGTCGATCGGAACGGGTACGACTGCCCCGAGTCGTTGGAGACGGCCCAAGGTGTCCGCAACCGCTCAGCGCTTCCGAGGCGCCTTGCAGGGGGAAAGAACAAAGGAATCTCGCACTGGACGCTGAAACTCCAGGGCATAGCCTTCCCGAATGACTTCTAAGACCCACCGGTCTGATGTAATCTGGACCCAGGCAGGGTAGAACTCCCGCAACCTGCCTCCCACGGGCACCTCCACTACCTGGGCCCGCCTCATCTCATTGTGATTTCTTGTTCGCACCGGAAGACTGGTAGGGACCAAAACCCCTGCCTGCCCCCCGAAACCCTCGAAAGGACTGACTCCGCGCTGGAAACCTGCTCCACTGCGATTGTTGAAAGCGAGATGTGCGAAACTTACGAAAATCCCTCGAGAGGCCTCTAGATGCCGATCCTCCTCGAGTCTGTTTTGGTCTATCCTCAGGGAGACGTCCCCCTTTGGACTCCCCGAGGTCCTTAACCAACTTCTCAAGATCCTCTCCAAAGAGGAGCTTGCCCCGGAAGGGAAGCTTACTGAGCCGAGCTTTGGACGAACTATCCGCCGACCAGTTTCGGAGCCACAAAGAACGGCGAGCTGCGACTACCGAAGCCATACATTTAGTTAGGCCACGAATTAGATCATAATGAACATCGGATAGGTACGCCGTGCCAGACTCCAGCCGAGACGTATCTGCCATCTGGTCGTCTGAGAGGGAGCCCTGAAGACGTTGAGACCAGCGTAAACAGCCTCTCGCCACCCACGCCCCCGCTATGGAGGCCTGCAGGGAAAGGGCACTCATGTCGAACACCTGCTTCAGCAAGGTATCCAACCTCCTATCCTGGCCATCCTTCAATGCTGCTGCTCCTTCCACCGGAATGGTGGTCTTCTTCGTGACAGCCGCCACCGCGGCATCAACCTTTGGAGACCGAAAAATCAACCTATCCTGTTCTGAGAGCGGGTACAAGCGGTCCAAAGCCCTGATCCCCCGCAACGCCGACTCCGGCGCGTCCCATTCCTCCTGAATCATATTCCGAAAGACTCTATGGATAGGGAACACCCGCTGCGAGGTGCGCACAGCCTGCAACAGCGGATCCTCCAACGCCTCTTCTGAGGGAGCGGACCCCACGGGCATATTTAAAACCTTTAGGGTCTCGGAAATCAAAGCAGGAAGCTCCTCTCGCCGAAAAACACGGACCACCCTGCTCTGTTGCTCCTCCTCTAACAACTCACCATCTTCCAAGTCTTCGTCCGAGACCTCCTCATCAAGGTCCGGCATCTCCAGGTCCCCCTCTAGATGGGCAGGCGACTGCGGGTCCAAATCGTCCCGTCGCCTTTTGGGTAGCGCCATCTCCCCTTCCTGAAGACTGGCAGCCCGACTCCGTTTCCTGCTAGAAGGACCGGGAGACCGAACCCCCCTGTCCGTCTGCAGCAAGGCAAACGCCTTCTGCATCAAGGAGAGGAATTCGGAAGGGAGACCTGGAATCCCAGAGCCCTGGGACCCTTCTGGCACCAAGGGAACACTGGAAGCGGAGGATGGACCTGCTACCGGTTCCGAAGCAGGCAAAGAAGGAGGGTCAGAACCCCTGCCATCCTGAGAAGCCGTCGCGTGGTCCTGAGAACCTTCCCCCAAGGACTCCTCCATGCCCATGGCCTCTAAAGAGCATGCTTTGCAAACGCCAGTATCCAAAAGCTCCCCACGCCGCACCCCACAGACTAGGCAGCGTGGTTTGGCAGGTATGGTAAGTAACAGCGCTTCAATGCCAGTAAAAGAGCCTTGCACAGAGCCTTGCACAGCTACAAGAGAAGCTCTAATCTAAACGCCTTTTTTTTTTTTTTTTTTTTTACTTTTTGGCAGTGATCAATCAAGCAAGATGTAATTAGCTGCCCCCTAACCACCGTTTTTCAAAACAAAGCTTCTAAACCCGAAAAAATTAACTTTGAAAATCGAAAAATTAAAAATTCAAAATGGCCGCCGCAACGTTTTCGGCGCGAAAAATCACGCGGCTAGGCCTCCCCGACTCCTAAGGAGCTGCCAAAACACCTCACCTAACCCCCAAATACCTTCCCCAGGTAAACCCCAAAGTCCAGAGTACTCACCAGACCTCGGGAGAGAGAGAAGAAGGGCAGCGCTGGACCCCTCAGGAGCACAGCCTTCAAAGCGGCATCAGCTCCTGGAGAGACTTTAAATCCTGTGGTAATAACCACTGCCTGCTGCTGTGAGTCTCTATAGCCTTCTACCTGCTCCTCACCCTTCCAAGTGGGTTCGGGAACAGGGAGGCAGAGGCAGGCACACTCCTGTGCTACTGCAATGCTCGTTTCAGTGCTGGGGCAGTGAGGGGAGGAGGGGGGGGGGGAGGGTTAGGGAGCAGAGAAAAGAGAAACAGCCTCAGCAGAACAGATCTCTGTAGCAGCAGCAGGCACCTAATCAAGCAAGAAAATCTAAATTTAAAACAAAGAATGAACTAAAGAAAAAAATTAAGCTCTGCTTATTTGTCCCTCTGAGCCCAGTCCTGGGCTCAGAACCTCCAAGCTGCTTGGAGACTGAAAGTACTGGTGAAAGGGGGCGGAGCGAGCCTATTTGTACCAGTGACATCACGACGATGACATCTTTCAGTCTCCAAAGCTGCTGGTGGAGGTTGACAACTCTATCTTTCCGGGACTGGACTAGAGGGACGCTAAGGAAGAGGTTTTTGTAAAAGGTGAAATTACCAGCGAATTTACCAGCTCCTCTGCAAATAAAGAGGTTCGATTTCAATCGGTAAAAACGAAATCATTAGCAGGATTTTTCCTGTAATTACAGTGTTCCCAAACTGTGAAAACACCAGGTTTACATATTAAAGGAAGAGGGACAGTTAAGGAGAATGTTTTAGAAAAGGAAAACAAAACAAGGGCTGAGCCCTGCCCTAACCCCATAGATTGCTTTATTAGACAGAACCCCCGTCGGAGTCCCCAATAAAAGATTGTTCTGAAAAGAAAAAAATGGGAAAAATCTCCTTATCTGGGATCAGACCAGAGAGGGCGACAATTAGATCAATTAAAAAGAACCAGTCTAGTTACATAACAATGTAAACAAGATACACATCAATTGTAATTATGGAGTTCTGAACTTCGAGGTATTTTTCCTTGAACATTGTCAGATACCTGGCCAGTGTCTTGACTGTGTTTAATGGATAACTGCTCCTATATGTCACCTGATGAAAGATAGCTAATCATCTGCGTAATGGCTGGTTGTTTGATGGTTGCCTGTTTCAGCTAGAGAGGGAGAAAGGCTGCTAAGGGATTTCTTCTGGGAATGGACGCATTACCTAGAGGAAACTCCTGATTGAGCAGTCTCACTTGTTTGTTTAAAATAAAGAATTCATTCAATCAAAGTGTGACAGGAGATGAAGTTCAGAACTCTTTCGGTGAAGTATTTTTCCTCTGTAATTAGCTTGCTAGCTTTCTAGGTATGGAAATGATGCCGAGAGAAAAAGAAAAAACAGTTTAGAAAACTTAGGGACCTGATTCTATTCTATGTGTGATAGTTATAATTGTTGTGAATGAATGGGAAGATCTTCCATGCTTTGATATATGATTATTGTTTTGTGGTAATATATATTCTGGAAACAAAATTGGTAATCGAGGAACAATAACAGCTATGATAACTGCAGAGTGTGATTCAAAAGTTACTTTGCTTTTGAAGCAGAATTACCAGTGCAGCCGTTTCCCTTCTGGAAGTGCCTGGTTTAGTTCTGTATAACACTCACACAATCAATGCTTTCTTAATTAGATTTTATGATCTCTGGAATTGAACTGCTTAGAATTCTTTGCTACTGATACAACAAAAGAAAACTGTTTCCATTTTTCCTTTGACCTTCAAAGTAGAGGTTAAGAGCCCTGCAGGATAATGTGGTATTCTGGGCCAGTGGTTGCCAGATTGCGACTTGGGAATGGTTTAAATCCTGAGTGAATAAGAAGTTAATCATGTTTGGATTTTGTTCTGATTGTTATGCTATTAAGCAAAATTAAAAGTTAAACAGGGCTTTTATATATTATGGCAAGCACCTCATGGAGGTCGAGGTTGGCTGTAACTCTCAGTGATTTGCTTTGAAATAACTTCAAAGGGAAGTGTTTGCATTCCAGATGTCCACCAGTCTTTTCATGAAAAAGTATCAGTTTTAAATGTCTGCTTCCCCGAACTGTAAGATTCAAGGTAAATTACTGTGTGTGTTGTTAAGCTCTGCACTGATGACTGATGAACAGGCCAGTGACACCATGGGCGTTCACTCATCTTCCCAGTTTTTATTTGCTACGATATTGGATTTTAGGATAAATTCACCTGTTTTTAAAGTTATGTGCTAGTGTCCAGAGCAAAAGTGTACTTTGTTTTGGAAGTCTTAAATTTCAGTTCCAGGAGTTCAGTCTTTAGTTGCTGTTTAGAATGAGCACATATATCCATTCAAAACTACACCAATTAAATTAATGGGACTGGGACACTGTTTAAGAATCTAAATTTATATTTTCTGCCTACCATTTGTTTGCCACAGTACTACTTTTAGCAGCTGTGCCAAATAAGGATACATTCGTTTGATATACATAAAAAAAAAAAAAAGCAGAAAAAAGTGTTGTGAGGGGTAAAGTGGTACAGTCAAACCTCGGTTTTCATGATTAATCCGTTCGAAAAAGTCTGACTAAAACCGAAACGTATGAAAACTGAAGCAATATTTACCATAAGAAATAATGTAAATCCAATTAATTCGTTCCAGACACCCAAAAATATTCACAAAAAAATACATTTATAGAGAATAACTATATTGTTACATACAGAAAACAATGAGAAATAAATATAAATGACTAATGAAATGGATAAATGAACATTTAGCATCACTGAAAGCAAGCTAAGTACAGTACTGTACAGTATGTTAGCATCTGGCCTTAGCCACCCCTGACAAGCTGCTGTGCCCAGCTCTCTTCGGAATCACATTGGATTCAGCCCATTAAAATACCTTTACATTATCTGCTCAATGCTTCAGAATGGCAGAAAATCTTAATGATATAGCTTCAGACGTACCCTGCAAGAGAAAGAACTGCCTCCCACATTCATGCAACATCTCCTACTTACGTTGACAGCTTTTCTTCCCTGCTACCTCCGAGCCTGAGGGGGCGCTCCAGAGAACGGGCAGGTGGTGGACGAGATCGGGGCCTTCCTCTCTGCGCAATCCTTGCCTCTCTAACTCTGACCAGGCTTGAGGATGTGTTTCATTTACGTGCTCAGCTGGCTTTCGCTTCTCATCACGCTGGCGATCGGTGAGTCCAGGGGGCAGTGCTGCCGGGACCGGGCGGGCATTCTGGCAGTGTATACAGACCGGTGTGCAGCGCGAGGGTGTATGTATTTACAGTACTGTACTTTACGAAAACCGAGGCGATGTACGAGAACTGGGATAAAATCTCAGTCAAAAAAGACGTTGAAAACCGAAGCGATGTATGAGAACCGGGACAAAATTTCAGTCAAAAAAGACGTTGAAAACCGAAGCGTATGAAAACCGGGGCAAATGAAAACCGAGGTTTGACTGTATATTAAAAGAAAAGATACTAAGTTTTAATAATTGTCTAATGTTCTTAGCAACCCTGAGTTACGTGGGATTGGCAGCACTCCCAGAAGAAAAGGGGGGAGGGGGTGCTGCATTCTTTTCTTTGTACTTGTAGAATTTCAGGCAACAATTGGTGGAGCGAGTGAAGGACATTCTGATAAGAAGTTATTTCAGATCTGATGCAGCACACCTGTGGACAACAGCGACCCCTACTGCAACCACATAATGCTGACTTTTGTGTGACCTTTTGAACTGGTTCAAGCTTGTTTGCAATTTATGTAGAATGGTATAATGGTATAAACAGTATTCTGTGTTCTCTCCTTCTGCTCTCTCTTTGGAGAGTGGCAAGTGTCTGCTGCATTATGTTTTAAATGCTATCATGTATCCAGGAATATTAGGGTTTCACTGCTGTTGTACTTAATCCTTTTTATGCCTGGAAGCTAGTGTATCAGGCTCTATTTCTGCTCTTTGGCTCTCTAAGCCATGCTTTAGGCTTTATGGCTACTTTTGAATAAGTGATTCCCACATTGTCTATTTGATTTGGCTAATTACATTAGAGAGGTTCGACCAGAGCCTCTGTGATTTCCCTTGCAGGGCTTCGGATCGCGTTCCAAGAAATTGCTGATCGGGTGGCTACCACACAGTCTGTATCCAGCTCACCATTGTCAACTTTATTTTTCATAAGGACTACTGTATATATAAAAAAACTGTGTCTGTGCATCCTGAGATTGCTCTACTTTCACAGGACCTCACATTGTCACTGCACTTGGACTCATGTCAGTCAGTTGAAGGTTTCTCCAACTGTCACCTCTGTTTGATCTACTTCCTTCCTGTATGAACTGTTGTTGACCAAGATGATTGCTGCCAAACCTGCTCCTTGGGACACCATCTGTTTCCTTCATCCTGATGGACAATCAGTTTTACTTCTGCGTGTTCACAATACAACCCACATCTCCAAAGAAGTTCTCAATCCAACCCTGCCTTGAACTGAACTCTTACCAGGACATTCTGCTGTACTTTTTGATACCCTTGTGTTCTCCATTGCTATTATTCTTTTGTGCTGTTTGGATTTTGTCCCTTTTAGTCAGATAAGTATCATGTTTTCTTTATTTTTTTCCCTGCTCTGCTCTTTTATATGATTGGGCCCGCTCCTTGCTCACAATGTATTGTCACTTCCCGCTCTGGTCGCACTGTGGGACAAACTCTCCTGTGCCACACTCATAAATGCTTGTCCTCAAATGTTAGCTCGCTTGCAAGCTTTTATTGGGATTATTACAAATGTAACTAGCAATGCGCTTACATTGCTTGCCAAACAACATACTCAAATGTCTACTGCCATTTAACAGAATTGCTTAAGTTTTAGATTATTTGCTTGCTGCAGAAGGTGATGTATGTGGAAATTTGGTTTGGTTCTTTTTCTCCTTTTTGAGTGGGTTACGGGGAATTTTAATTTTCATGCTGCCTCATGGTTTGGGTCCTTGGGATGGGGGATGAAAGCGTTACTGATCTCACTGCTTGTGTTCATAATTAGGGCTCTTCTCTTTTGCTGTGCTATTTCAGTTCTTCTTTCATGCTATAAAAACATGTATTGGCTCTTACCCCTATGATGCTGGTACAGGCTCACCATAATATCCCTGATGCTTCCTCCTATACAGCTTTATAACAGACTGAGGTACAGGAACAGTTTTATTGGCATTTAAAAAAAAAAAGAGAAAAAAGAAGTGTGGATTGTAGAGGCAATTACTGATAGAATATAATTAATAGTAGGCTGCCTTTTTATAAGGCCTTGATTTAATAGAAAAATAAAAGAATACATTTATGGTCTCTGTGAAAGTCAGCACCAGATGTTGCAAAAGAATGTACAGAAAAGAAATGATAGGGTGTGAAGAAATATTTGAGTAACTGCTTGTGTGGGCAAACTAAGCTCATGGGACCAGGGACCAGGGACCAGAGAAGTGAAATAACCGAAAAAACCACATGCATGCAATGGAAAACTGATCAGGGAACTGGCCAGCCATATAGAAGTATGTGATTGTGACAGCCCTGGGTACTGCAGTACAGAAGGATGTGGTGAGAGCGAGCCCTGAAGATGCAGAACTCAGTAGCTGTGAGTCACCCTGAATGATGTGCCAAGACAGAGAAAGAATGTAGATATGCAAACAGAAAAGTGATGACACTCACAGAAACTAAGTCAGAGCAACAGGTTTAGGGAAGTACGGTGGAAGTAGTAGCCAGCATGTACAGGAGGAAAGCTAAGGTATATATGGAGAGCAAGAATAATAGTGAGAGAAGCCTTCCGGAGGTGCCTAGTGCCCGAAGGGTCAGCTTCTCTCACTTGCCTCTAATATCCATCGGTGTTATAATAAACTTCATCTATTTGGTCCTGCACTGACTTTTGGTTCTGGTTATTTGGGGCAGCCACTATGATTAGGATATGGAAACTGTTTGTGGGATCCAGGGCCCCACACCACCTCTCCTGGTGCTTGCTGGAAGTGGAGGAGATATCCCTCCCTTACCACTTGTAGGACCCATTGGTCCGTGGTGACCCCAACCCACCTGTGGGCAAAGAGTGCCAGGTGGCCCCTTGTGGGCTGAGGAGGGTCTCCCGGGGGAGAGGAGGCCCTGCCCAGGGAGTCAAACGCTCCCCCCAGGCTGGGTGGGAGCTGGGACCTGGGATTTCTGAGCCTTTGACTTTCTTGGCCCGTAGCCCTGACTCTTAGGCTGAGAGCCCTGTTGCTGTTGTCACGAGGACTGCTAGAGACCCTGATGTAAGGATTCCTTTTTCCTTGGGAAACGGGGTCTTTTTCCTGATGATTTCTTCCAGGGAAAGGCTGAGGTCTTCCTTGAGAGCCTTTGCCTGGGTCACGACCACGGCCTCTTTCTCGGAAGCCTTGTCAGCCATGAGTTTGCTGAACAAGTTTTCTCTGGTGCAGGGGACGTTGAGTAACCTCTCTTGTACCCACTGCTCAAGGTCAGTGGAGGAGGAATAGTAAGGAAATCCACAGTACTACCTTTTAACTTTCGAAAGGGAGACTATGATAAAATGAGGAAAATAGTTAAGCAAAAACTTAAAGGAGCAGTTGCAAAGGTTAAAGACTTACATCAAGCTTGGGTGTTGTTGAAAAATACTATCTTGGAAGCCCAGACCAGCTGTATTCCAGGCTTTAAGAAAAGTGGAAGGAAGTCCAAAAAACTGCCAGCATGGTTTAAAGGTGAGGTCAGAGAGGCTGTTGTTGCCAAAAAGCATCTTTCAGGAAATGGAAAAAAGAGCCAAACGACGAAACCTGGAAACAACACAAGCACTGGAAAATCAAATGCAAGGCATTGATAAGGCAGGCAAAGGGAGAATTTGAGAAGAAGCTTGCTGCGGAAGCAAAAACGCGAAATAAAGACTTTTTCAAGTACATTCGTAGCAAAAAACTTGTGAGAGAGTCAGTTGGTCCATTCGATGATAGAGGGGCTTAAAGGGGCACTAAGAGGCGACAAGGGATAGCAGAGAGACTGAATGAATTCTTTGCTTCAGTCTTTACTGAGGAAGATGTAGGGATATTACCCATGACTGAAGTGGTATTTAAAGGTGCGGAAGACTTGAAGGAAATATCGATACATCTGGAAGATGTATTACGACTATTAGATAAGCTGAAGAATAGCAAATCACCTGGGCCAGATGGTATACATCCAAGGGTGTTGAAAGAACTGAAATATGAGACTGCACACCTGCTATTAATAATCTGTGAATTTTCATTAAAATCATCTGCAATACCTGAAGATTGGAGGATCGCCAATGTAACGCCAATTTTTAAAAAGGGTTCCAGGGTGATCCGGGAAACTACAGACCGGTGAGCCTGACGTCAGTACCGGGAAAAATGGTAGAAACCATCATAAAGAATAAAATTACTCAGCATGTAGATAGACATGGCCGAATGGGAGCCAACATGGCTTTAAAAGGAGGATCTTGTCTTGCTAATCTGTTATGTTTTTTTGAAGGTGTGAATAAACAGGTGGACAAAGGTGAGTCGGTTGATATAGTGTATCTGGACTTTCAGAAAGCCTTTGACAAGGTTCCTCATCAGAGACCTTTGGCAAAACTAAAGAGTCATGGGATAGGAGGCAGTGTACTATTGTGGATCAGGAAATGGTTAAAATATAGAAAGCAGAAGGTAGGGGCTAAATGGCCAATTTTCCCAATGGAGAAAGGTGAATAGTGGTGTACCCCAGATATCTGTGCTGGGTCCGCTGCTTTTTGACATATTCATAAATGACCTGGAAAGGGGAATAACGAGTGAGGTTATCAAATTTGCAGATGACACAAAACTATTTAAAGTTGTTAAAACCCAAGAGGATTGTGGAAAATTGCAAGAGGATCTTGATAAATTGGAAGACTGGGCATCAAAATGGCAGATGAAATTTAATGTGGACAAGTGCAAAGTTATGCACCTAGGGAAGAACAACCCAAACTATGGTCACATGATGCAAGGTTCCACATTAGGAATCACCACCCAGGAAAAAGATTTAGGCGTCATTGTGGATAACATGTTAAAACCCTCGGCCCAGTGTGCAGCGGCAGCCAAGAGAGCAAATAGAATGCTAGGTATCATAAGGAAAGGAATGGAAAATAAAACAAAATATATTATAATGCCTCTATATCATTCCATGGTGAGACTGCACCTTGAATATTGTGTGCAATTCTGGTCGCCGTATCTTAAAAAGGATATAGCGTTATTAGAAAAGGTTCAGAGATGAGCCACCAAAATGGTAAAGGGGATGGAAGGATACTCCAATGAAGAAAGGCTAAAAAGGTTAGGGCTCTTTAATCTGGAAAAGAGACGGCTGAGGGGAGATATGATAGAAGTCTATAAATTAATGAACGGAGTGGAATGGGTAAACGTAGATTGATTGTTTACGTTATCAGAATATAGAAAGACTAGGGGACATGCAATGAAGCTACAGGGTACACTATTTAACCCTGGAATTACCGAGATTTTTTGCACACACTGAATACCGTTGGGGTCATAAATGACTCCATGACGAATTTTAATTGTTAACCATGAAAAATTTAAACTAAACAGACAAAATATTATTACGATTTATTATATGAAGTTTAAATGTTTTGAAATGTAATGCTTTATCAGAAAATTACATGAAGAGTTGCCATGAAAGCAGTTTTTGCATGCACTTGATGAAGACAGTAAAGTACTACAGTCATTTGCATGAGACACAGACAATTTCTGAATGTTCTTTGCAAACATTGCACTTGCAGGAGGTGCAAACTATGTTGCTTTTCTTGTCTTTCTCTGGAACAGCAGTGACACCTTGCCCTTTTCTTTGGTATCCCGACATTGCAAACAGCATCAGTGGTTTCTTCAATGCTGGAAGAAGTCTCGCTGCAATTACTCTGAAGCAGCTGCTTTCCTAATTCCAAGAGGAATAGACAACGTCTGTGCTTTGACTTGGACTGCCATTCTGGATTTAGTGACATCCAAACAATGAAGGTGTTCAAAGCACTGATGTCCAACATGTCGCAGAAGATTGTTGCTGGCCAGCGTCTTGTCATTCGTTTTGTGGTATACGTGCGCAACATTTGATCTGCCGTATCTACGCCACCCTTTACTAGAAGTATAGTCCAAGATCATGCGTGGTTTTTTGTCTGGACGTGTGTTATCTACTTCTTGATCATGCAAACTGCTCAGAAGAACCACCACTTTTCCTTTCTTCGGGCAATAGGAAACCAGAGTGGCGTCATCGCGAAAGCAAACAGTGAAGTGAATACCTCTCAGCCCTTTGCTGTTACAAATTTTGGAGGTAATTCTTTTCTGTTCTTTCGAATTGTCCCCAAAAGTGTCATTTGTTTTTCTAGCAATTTCCGTGACAGGGATAAACTGCAGAAGAAATTGTCAACAGTAATATTTCTGCCAGATCGCGTCAATCCTTCAGTGAGTTGCAGCACAAGCCTTTCACCCTGATTCTGTTCCCTGTTTTGTCCGAGTTCCCTTCCTGTATATACTTGAAGACGCAGAACATATGACATTGCACTGTCACACAACATCCATAGCTTTATGCCATATTTCCCAGGTTTGCTGGGAATATATTGTCTAAACGGAACACGGCCACGAAATGTAAGCAGTTGCTCATCCATGGTAACATTTTCACCAGGAACAAAGGCATCACTTAGAGTTGCTTCCCAGGTATCAAAAACGTGTCTGATTGGAGCAAACTTATCCATGCCTCATTGTTCACGTCTGTTGGTTGCATCATCAAATCTGAGAGAACAAGAAATTTGCTGAAAATGATTACGGGCCATATTTTTGCCAAAAACAGAACGACCATCTTCAAGGTTCCACAACTGAACTATGGATTCATTTTGTGACTTGTACACGCCTGAGAGGATCAGAAGTCCAAGAAAACGCTGAAATTCTCCATTTGTCAAATCTTTCCAGGTGTCGTCATAAAGCACAGTTACTTACCTGTAACAGGTGATCTCTGGGAACAGCAGGAATTAGTCCTCACATATGGGTACGTCGGTACCGACGGAGCCTGCGCGGGAAAGCTCCCCAGCTTCCCAGAAGAAAGCTTTTGGGAGCCTCCCACAGCGCATGCACGCTGCCTTCCCGCCTTTCCTGACCAACTCTCCTCAGTTTGAGTTTAAAGCTGAGACAATAGAGAGAGAGAGGAAAGGAAAGATAGAGAGAGAGAGATAGAACTCCTAGGGGAGGTGGGTGGGTTGTGAGGACTAATTCCTGCTGTTCCCAGAGATCACCTGTTACAGGTAAGTAACTGTGCTATCTCCAGGAACAAGCAGGAATAAGTCCTCACATATGGGGACTCCCTAGCACTGTTCCCTCTAAGCTGTGCGCGTGCGCGCGCACACGCACCTCGCCGAGTGAGCGCACATACTTTACAACAGAGCGCACAAAAATTACGGTTCTGATTCTGATAGAAAACAACACAGATGTTCTTAAAATTGAAAAGTTGTTGTGTATTTATGGTTTTTACAAGTTCTACAATATTTTCTAGTGCAATCAATGTGGTGTACATACTGTATTCTGACGTGTAGTCAAATTTTAAAGTATATAACTCCGAGTGTCGTTATGTGGCGCACAAAAATTTAACCTTCCTTCAAATGCTGCACAGCTGATATTTTATGCACACACAGCCTACAGAAAATTAGAGGGAACATTGCTCCCTAGCTAAGATGCCCGGGAGATCCCCAAGGGTATAAGACCCTGAAAGGTTCCTCGTCTTCCTATGGATCTCAGGCATCCATTCAGGGAAGGAGGGCAGGAGTTGTTCAAGAATGGAACAGGTGTCTGAGGACAGCCTGACCAAACAAGGCATCCCGGCGGGAGTCCTTCTCCAAACAGTAATGGGCTGTGAAGGTATGAACCGAGGCCCAGGTGGCTGCTCGACAGATCTGATCGATGGATACAGAATGAAGATGAGCCATAGAGGTGGCCATAGCCCTCACATTGTGAGCTGTGACAAGGCCCTCCAGAGAAAGGTTCTTACTCTGGTAAGCAAAAGAAATACACTGAGCAATCCAATTGGACAGTGTTCTTTTAGAGACTGGAAGTCCTAGATGAGAAGGATCAAAAGCAACAAAAAGTTGGGAAGACTTTCTATGTTTGCTGTGTCCTGTGTAAGTAAAAAGCAAGAGCTCTTTTACAATCTAGAGTATGAAGGTTCCTCTCTGCAGTGGATGCATGAGGAGCTGGAAAAAAGACAGGTAAATATACCTCTTGATTAAGATGAAAAGGTGAGACCACTTTAGGCATAAAGTGAGGATTTGTCCTAAGGACTACCTTATCATGATGGAACCTTGTATAAGGTGGATTAGCCACTAAGGCCTGCAGCTCACTAATGCGGCGAGCAGAAGTGATTGCAATAAGGAAAATAACCTTCCAGGAAAGAAATTTCAAGGAGGTAGTGGCTAAGGGTTCAAAAGGTGGCTTCATAAGCTGACCAAGAACCAAGTTTAAATCCCATGCCACCGGAGGAGGTTGAATGGGAGGTTTAGTTAAGGTTAGGCCTCTCATGAATCTAGCAATAAGAGGATGAGAGGAAATAGGTTGTCCATTGATAGGCTTAAGGGATGCTGCAATAGCACTTAAATGGACCCTTACGGAATTCGTCTTAAGGCCTGCATTGGAAAGATGCAGGAGATATTCTAATAGAGAATTCAGGGGAAGTGCTAGAGGGTCAAGACCCTTTTGAGCACACCAAATGGAAAATCTCTTCCATTTAAAAGCATAGGAACGCCTAGTGGAAGGTTTCCTGGGAGCATGAAGGATATCCTTCACTTGTTGCGAAAGATTGAAGTCTTGAAGTTCTAGGCCTTCAGTAACCAAGCTCTGAGGTGAAGGGACTTGGGGTTTGGATGCCACAAAGTCCCCTCCTCCTGAGAGAGAAGGTCTGGAGCAGCTCCCAAGTCCAGGGAGGGTACTTGGGAAAGATGCAGAAGTAGAGGGTACCACACTTGGCGTGGCCAGCGTGGAGCTATGAGGATCATATACCCTTGATCCCTCTGAGGTTTGAACAGAGTCTTGGGGATCAAAGGAATGGGTGGAAAGGCATACAGGAAGTCCTGACCCCAATGAAGGAGGAAGGCATCCTTGGCCTGAACTCCCTGACACGGAATCCTGGAACAGAACCGGGGAAGTTTGGCATTCCACGGACTTGCAAATAGGTCTATGTCCGGGGTACCCCATTCCTGAAAGATTCTGAGTACTGATCCATGTGCAGGGACCATTCGTGTGGGAGCAGAACTCGACTGAGTCTGTCCGCCCAAGAGTTTTGAATTCCTGGGAGGTATACCGCCAGGAGATGGATTTGATGCTCTCTGGCGAAGGCCCATAATCTGAGAGCTTCGTTGCAAAGCGACAGAGAGCCTGTTCCTCCTTGCTTGTTTATGTAAAACATGGCTACCTGATTGTCCGTTTGAATGAGGACTGTCTGGTAGCTGAGGAGGGTATGAAAGACCTTGAGAGCTAGGAACACTGCTCGAAGTTCCAAGTGGTTGATATGAAGAGAGGTCTCCTGTGGGGACCAAGTGCCTTGGGTGGAGAGGTCTTACAGATGAGCTCCCCAACCTGTTTGGGAGGCATCTGTTGTGAGGATTGCTTGGGGCAACAAGGGTTGGAAGGGGGACCCCAACAACAGATTTTGAGTGGACATCCACCATTGGAGAGACCAAAGGAGACGTTTGGAGTTTGCTATTTGGTCTGAGAGAGCTCCTGACGCTTGAGTCCACTGGGTGGACAAAGTCCATTGAGCTGCTCTCATGTGTAGGCGAGCATAGGGTACCACATGTACTGTGGAAGCCATGTGGCCTAGTAGTTGTAGCATCTCCAGGGCAGTGAAGTGGTCCTTTGACTGAATCTGGGAGGCTAAGTGCACCAGACGTTGGCAACGAGCCTGGGGAAGATAGGCTCTTGCAGTAGTGGTGTCCAACCAGGCCCCTATGAATTCTAGGGACTGAGTAGGGGTGAGCTGAGACTTTGGGAGATTTACCACAAGTCCCAGATACTGCAGAATGCACCTGGTAGTGTTCAGGGAAATTTGGGCTTCTGACTGGGATGGAGCTCGGATGAGCCAGTCGTCCAGATATGGGAAGACAAAGATTCCCAGAGTGCGCAGAAATGCAGCAACTATTGCCATGCATTTGGTGAACACTCTTGGGGCAGAGGCCAGACCGAAAGGAAGGACTCTGTATTGGTAATGTTTTCCCTGGAACAGAAAGCGTAGAAATTTTCTGTGGGATGGATGGATGAGTATATGGGTGTACGCATCCTTGAGATCTAGAGAACAAAGCCAATCCTGACTCTGTAGGTATGGAAGGAGAGTGCCTAAAGAGAGCATCTTGAACCTCTCCTTGTACAGAAATTTGTTCAATTCTCGGAGATCTAGAATAGGTCTGTATCCCCCTGTTTTCTTTGGGATGAGAAAGTAGGGGGGGGTAAAAACCTGACCCCTGTTGAAGAGGAGGAACTTCTTCTATGGCCCTCTGGGCCAGAAGGGAGGTTACCTCCTGATACAGAAGGTCGAGGAGAGATGTGGGAGAGTTGAAATGTCTCACCATGGTGTAGGGAGGAAGGTCTGAGAAATGAAGTTTGTAGCCCTCTCTGATGATGGAGAGGGTCCACTGCTCTGATGTGATTTGCTCCCATCTGGGAGCAAAATGAGCCAACCTTCCTGGAATGGTGAGAGGTTCTGGCTGTTGTAGAGCCAGAAAGGTTAAGTTCTCTAGCACTGTCAAAACCCCTGAGGGGCTTGGGACTGCTGGGTTGCAGCAGCCCCTGCAGGTTTAGGCCTGGCCTGTTTGGGTTGCTGACGCTTAGTAGCAAATCGACCTGCAGAAGACTGTTGACCAGAAGTGGAAGGAAATCTGCCCTTTTTGTAAAAAGACTTTTTAAAAGATGTTTTCTTGGCTGGAGTGGAGATAGACTTAGAAAGTCTATCAAGAGCAGCATTTTCTGCGTCCATTTGAGTGGCTTTAATTTTCCACTCTTTGCCAAATAGGTTTTCATCTGTACAGGGTAGATTTCCTAAACCATCTTGAACCCAGGGTTCTAGATCAGAAGCCTGGAGCCAAGCAATTCTACGAGCAGCTATAGCAATTCCTGAGGCTCTGCTAGCAACCTCAAAGGAATCAAAGGCTGCCCTGTTGGAAAACTTTGAAATGTCTTGCGTATGCTTAAGCCAAAGGAGGAATTCTTCCCTTTTATCTTCAGGAATAAAAGGGAGAAAGTTGTGCAGCTTTTCTGCAACCTCCTTCAGAAACATACCCATATAAAGGCTGTATGAATTGATTCTGGCAGTAAGCATGCTAGCTTGGAAGATTTTTCTACCAAAAGCATCCAAGGTCCTGCATTCTCTTCCTGGAGGAGTAGAAGAGTGTCTTTTTGGTACTCTTTATCCTCTTCATAGCTGACTGCACCACAATAGAATGGTGAGGAAGCTGAGTTTTTTGAAAACCAGGAGAAGGAGGGACACGGTACATAGTGTCCAATCTACGAGAATGAGGAGAAAGGGTGAGAGGAGTCTCCCACAATTCAAGCAAATGTTCTTGGAGAATTTCATGAATTGGCAAGATGACTGCCTCTCTGGGAACCTTAGAGTATCCCAAAATGTCTAACGTTTTTGCTCTAGGTTCTTTTTCAGAGGTTACTGAAATAGAGAGTCCTTTAGCTACTTCCATGATGAAGTCTTGAAAGGACAAATCCTCTGGAGGAGACATTCTCCTCTTTGGAGAAGAGGGCTCCTCAGGAAGAGTAAGAGATACTTCAGGAGAGTCATCCGATGAATCGGAATCATCAGAAGACTGGAAGTATCGTCTGTTTGCTTCCAGGGATCGATAAGCATATCGACCGGTATCGACATCGGGCGTACCCGGAACCGGATCGGTATCGGGAAAAGCCCCGGAACCGGAACCGGTATCCTGGTCGATGTGGATGCCCTGGGTACCGGTATCGGTTGCGGTACTGGAACCGAGGTCGGTACCTGGGCATCGCAGCCTTAATAAAAGCCATTATGGCCTGCTGCATGGATTGAACTGTATGATCCATAGACGCCACGACTGCCTGGATGTCGGTACCGGAAGAGTGTGCCGGTACCCCAGAGCAGTCTAACAGGTGATCGGTTGAGGCCGTGCCATCGATGTCAACCTGTAACCCCATAGGAGGAGCTTTGGAAGCCGGAGCTTCCCGCCGGGGTTGTTTGGCTGGGGCAGGGTCCTCAGGGTCAAGCCCGGGGGCATCTCGATACTTGGAGGGAGATTTGCCCTTTGAGGACCTGCCAGAAGAATGTTTGGTTACCTGAGATCCATCAGGAGAGGAAGACCTGGAAGATGTCGATGCTGGAGTATCTGTGGAAAACAGCATATGAAACTTGGCTGCTCGGTTCTGTAAGCCACGTTTAGACATCAGGGAGCAGGACTGGCAATCTGGTATGGAGTGGTCAGGCCCCAAACATTTAAGACACCATTCATGTGTGTCGGTGACTGAAATGGTACCGCTACACTTGGTGCATTTTTTGAAACCAGAAGCTGGTTTCTCCATGAGGGAAAATTTTTCTCCAGGCCTAGAGGCCTAAGGGGAGAAAAATTTCACCAAGTAGGGAAAAGAAAATATATATATATTTTTTTTGAAAAGTAAAAAGAAAAAAGACCGGCGGTACCAGTATGGAGTCGGGTAAGGCAGACACGCGACTAAAGAAACAAATTAAAATAAGAACTTCTTCAGCGGTGACAGGAACACGACCTGCTGGCTCCGCGGAAAAGAAGAACTGAGGAGAGTTGGTCAGGAAAGGCGGGAAGGCAGCGCGCATGCGCTGTGGGAGGCTCCCAAAAGTTTTCTTCTGGGAAGCTGGGGAGCTTTCCCGCGCAGGCTCCGTCGGTACCGACGTACCCATATGTGAGGACTTATTCCTGGAGATATGTGTCTTCCTTGTTTGCTCGTCCACATCAGATTTCATTCAATAAGTTCTTCCTCATGAACAAGTGGAATGCTACGAGAGGGCCATCAACATTTCGTACAGCATATCTTGTAGGACCTTGTTGTACGGGCATGACATTAGCTCTGGCGTATCTTCCAGCAGCTTGTTTTATAGGTTTCCTGTTACATGATGTGGCATCCTTAGATACATAGGCTTCAATGGCAACATTTGTGCTTATAGTTGGAGCTCTTAGCTCCTCTACGACCACAACTAAGATTCATCACAGATGATACTGACACAGAGGACTCCTGCCCGTCCAGCACAGCCTCAACCTTTGCCTCAACCTGTAACTTGACTCTTTGCTGCAGGCGATGTTACCGGCTCTACATCAGTCTCACATTCACTTGGCGACCAACTGCTGTCGCCATCTGAATCATATAATAAGTGAAAAAATACTCTGCACTACAACTAGAAAGTATTCTGCAGTCTTCTCCCGACTTGTTACTATGTAATAATAGAAATAAGAACTGTTTTCTAAAGTGGCAAGAGAGGTCTCAGAAAATCAGGCAGCCATTGACTAATAATATACAGTCATATGGACTAACCGCCCCTTACACATCAACGACCCTCTATTGAAAGCCACTCATTAGTAAAGTTTTTTACATCACAATTTGTAAAAGATTTAGTGCTTAACTTAGACATCCAGCTTCTGGCATTCTTTTCCCGACGCTGTGGAGCGCACTGGAGATATGCGTTTCACCTTTACGGTTTCATCAGGGGAATCATATAAGCACTGTACTGCAATCGGTACTGCTCCCCAGAAGCTTACAATCTTTAACCTTTCCCTTGTCAAGGCGTACAATAATCTACTATAGGTGTACTATAGGTGTACAATAATCGTGATGAATGAGCTGAAAGCCTTTAGACTTCATTGGAAATAATGAGAGAATGTATGATATCAATTACAGAAAATGTGCAATTTTCATAAAATAAGAGCACAAAAAATAAATGGTACATAATTAACGATAAATACCTTTGTCAGATCAAAAAATTCACACAACTGCAAATTGTATCACGATCCAAACCGGACGTAAGCAACTGGGGTCAAAAATGACCCCACTTGTACTCTGTGCTGCAATTCATCACTAGCGTCACCTAGCGGATGAAAATTATTCCTCTCATGGCACAATATAAAGAGAATATTGACATGTGAAAAGTCATAAAAAGATTACATTCTTGAACAACTAGTTTCCAAGATACACGTTGTGAAACTTGCAATGGGGTCACTTTTGACCCCATCGGTACTCCCAGAGTTAAGACTAATAAAAGAAAATATTTATTCACTCAACGTGTAATCAAACTCTGGAATTTGTTACCGGAGGATGTAGTAAAGGCTGTTAGTGTAGCTGGGTTTCAAAAAGGTTTGGACAAGTTCCTGGAGGAAAGGTCCATAAACCATTATTAAGAAGGGACCCAGGATATCAATGCTTGACCCAGTACAAGCATTGTGGAACCTGTGTCTTTTGGGGAAACTGCTAGGTACGTATGACCTAGATTGGACACTGTTGGAAACAGGATACTGGGCTTGATGGACCTTGGTCTGACCCAGTATGGCATATCTTATGATCTTATGTTCTCATGTCTGCAGCCATGCCTGGCACCATGCGCCGATGCCGGCTGCTGTCACCTGGGCTGCAGATTCAAAACAGTCATAGGCGACATGGGACAGGAATTTTGAGCAGTCCCGAATCCCGGTTGGCAGGGCTTGGAACCTCTGGAGAGGTTCCCTGGCAAGGCCCACGGAGAAACCTGCAAGTTCCTGGATGAGGCCCTTGAGGTACATGCCTATGTATAACTCATAGGCCTGTATTTGGCAGCCGAGCATGGAGCATAGAACACACTTGCGCCCAAGAGTGTCGAGGGCTCGGGCCTCTCTGCCCAGAGGGACCGAGGAACAATTCTTCTGGTTTTGAGCTTCTGCATCGATGACTCCACAACCATGGAGTTATGCGGGAGCTGAGCTTTTTGGAAGCCAGGGCCCTTCTTGACAAGGTAGATGGCGCGAAACCATCGACTGACCACTGGCACCGAGGCCGGGATCTCCCACATTCAAAGGAGCAGCCGCTCGAGAAGAGGTTGCACCGACACTGTAAGAGTCTCCTTTGGTGGGAACTCATACTGGAGGATCTCATTTTTTGGTGTGCGGGTACTCCTCCAATTCAGTCAGGACCGACAGGGCCTTGGCCTTGTCCTGGACGAAATCGTGGAAGGCCATGTCCGCCGGTGGAGAATGGCACCAGGGCACCGGGGGTGATGGCTCCAAGGGGACGTCTCTGTGTCAAGAGATCTCCGGGGACGCTTCATCATTGGTCTCCCACTCAGAGCCGGAGGGCATTGAGGACTCAGAGGCCTGGAGTTCCCGTGCCTTGAGGATGGCTCCAGGGAACAGGGGTTCCTCCAGAGGATCTCTGGTCTGATTCCAGAAACTGGCCGGGGTGGACCGGACACCCGAGGATTGGGACCGGGACCTCGAACGATGCAGAGGACTCACCCAAGGCCGGTGACGCTCGGGGCCTGGCTCGATGCCCGGGGACTCCCACACAGTTGGGGGCCTGGTTGTTGGGGCAAATGATGCAGACGAGCCAGACATCATTGTCTGCTGCAGGGTCAGGATGGCAGAGATATTGTACTCCAGGGCCGCCATTATGATTTTGAGGCCAGAAGGCTCTGCAGCTTTCGTGATGGGCACAGAGGTTCTCGAGCCCAACACCGGCACTCGGACAATTGCGTCCTCAATGAGGACCACGGCCTTGAGGATCCTCGTACAGTCTCCGCTGGCCAAGGACTCCTTCTTAGAGACCTTAGGGGGCACTGCTCAGAGTAGCCAGAGTCCCTCCACGGAACCTTATCTGGTTTTGCCGGTGGAGCCTCGACTGGCTTACAGGATTTTTTTTTTCTTCTTGGGGTCCGGGGTCTTCTCGGAGGAGCTGCTGACACAGGCCTCATGGGAAGTGCTGGGCTGGAAGCTCAGCGTAGGGGAAGCCGGAGCAGAGTCGGACTTCAGTAACATCTTCCCCTGCAACTCAGACTGCTTCTTACTGGTTTTTGGCGTCATGGCCTGGCACAGGTCGCAGGTGGCACTATCATGGTCCGGACCCAGGCAGCGTAGGCAGCAGTCGTGGGTGTCTGTGACAGACATGGTTTGACTGCAGCGGTCTCATTTTTTGAACCTACCGGGGGATATGATGTGAGACACCTGGCTGTGGTCGATGACCCCTGGGTGAAAAAAGTGCGCGAGCACCGGTTGAGGCGAGCCTCGACAAAAAAGGAGGAGGAGCCAAGAACGGTGCCGGCTCGAGGAGGAAAGAGGAACCGGTACACAAACCAGGAAAAAACAACCTTTAAGGATAATTTTAGAGAGATTTTTCCGGGGAAACAGGACAAGTGTCCATTGGCTCCGTGGAAAAACGGAAACTGAGCAAGATGGCACCCTTGGGTGGGAAGGGGGCCACACATGTGTGGTAACATGTCCCAAAGGCTTTCTTTGAAAGCTGAGGAAATGCTCCGCAAGGGCTCCGTTGGTACAGATGTCACCTATATGTGAGGACTGACTTCCTGCTTGTTCCTGGAGAATAGGAGAGATAGAACCTTCTCTTTTTAAGGTAGAAAGTTTTTTTTAGGTACTGCCTTTTCTTGGAATGGTCAGCAGTTTTTCCTAGAGAGCCTCTTCAGGGTGGTATCATCTGTTATGAGCTCTCCTGCTTTTTTCCTTCAGTTCTTTCCAAAAAGATTCTCCCCAGTGCAGGGTATACTGTCCAGTTTATCCTGGACCCATTATTCCCAGGCCTGGAGCCAAGCTAACTGTCTTGCATCGATGGCAACACTACATGTCCCCTAGACCCCATCCCTACTAAATGGTTCTTGGAACCATCATTAGCCCTAGTACCACACATCTGCACCTTAATCAACTCCAGTCTTTCAAGTGGTATTTTCCCTTCCCCATGGAAACATGCACTCGTATGCCCCATCCTTAAAAAACCCCTTCTTGATCCCTTGGTCCCTGCTCACTACCGCCCAATCTCCAACCTCCCCTTTCTTTCAAAAATCCTGGAGAAGTTTGTCTTTGACCAGCTCTCACAACACCTTCACTCTGTCAACTATCTTCATCCCCGACAATCCGGCTTCTGTCAGGGGCACAGTGTGGAAACAACTTTGACTGCTCTCCTCAACGAACTATATGCTTCATATGATCAGAGTGACATCACGGTGGTGGTCTCCCTAGATCTTTCTTCTGCTTTTGACCTTGTGGATCACCCCCTTCTCCTCTCACGACTATGGGATGCAGGTCTTCGAGGTGCTGTCCACCACTGGTTCCGCTCTTTCCTTTCCTCCAGTCTCTTCTCTATAGCCTCTTCCACAGACCCACTCTCTCTCTATTGCTTCCCCCCTCCCCTGTGGTGTCCCTCAAGGTTCTGTTTTGGCCCCCCTATTGTTCAATCTTTTCCTTGCACCACTGGCCCTCTGCATTCAGCAAACCGGTCTGTCTGCTTTCTTCTATGCAGACGACATTATCATCATTCATCACACTAGTCCAATGCATCCTGACCTCACACCCTTTAACTCATGTCTCACTCTCGTCTCCAGTTCGCTATCCTCAAACTGTCTCCATCTCAACTTTGCCAAAACTTCAGCTACATGGTTCGCATTCGGAAGCCCTTGCCCTTCTCTTGCCCCCTCCCTTAGCTGTTCTGCGATCCCCATTGTTTCTTCCTTCAAATATCTTGGTGTCGTCCTTGATTCCAATTTCACTTTCAAAGATCACATATCACACCTAAGACATCTTATTTCTTCCTTCGACAAATTTGTTCCATTCGCCCCTTTCTCTCCCCCTCAGCTTTAACCACCTTCACACTATCCACAGTCTTGTCACGGTTAGATTATTGTAACTCCGTTTTTGCTGGCATCACCAAAGTTCAACTCCGTCGGTTACAACTTATTCAAAATACCACAGCCAGAATTATCTCCCACTCCTCCCGCAGAGACCATATTACCCCCTTACTGTCTCTCCTGCACTAGCTCCCGGTCGAATACCGCATTAAATTCAAGATATTAACCATGGTTCACCGAGTCCTTTATACACACACGCCGCAATACCTCGCTGATCTTCATTTTCACACCTCCACACGTAGTCTTCACTCCCTCCATATCAATCGACTTCACCTCCCCCCCCCCACCGTCTCATGCACATCTACATTCTACCCATCACTCTGCCTTTTTCTTCCATGGTCCAGCTCTTTGGAACGCTCTCCCCCTTTCACTCCGTCTGGAAGAAAACTACACCGCCTTTAGGTTGCTACTCAAAACCCATTTCTTCACCTCTGCATACAACCTTCTGGCCACACCCAGCTGACCTGGTTTATCCATGTTTACTTATGTCCTGCCTTCTTCTCGCTTTACATCTTGTCCTATTGTCCTATTTTCTTCTTTCCTGTCTCAATTTTGTAGTTCTTTTCTTGCTACGGGGCCTTGTGCCCATCCCAGTATGACTTTGTACATGTAAACCGCCTTGATGTAACAAAGGGCGGTATATCAAATTTGAATAAACAAACATAAATAAACATAATGGAAGAGGCCCTGCTGGTTGACTCAAAGGCATTGAATGCTGCCCTATTTACAAACTCTGAGACGTCTTGGCTATGTGCCAGAACTGCCTGGAACCACAATACAAATAAAGAAGCATGCAAACTCTCACCAAAAAAAACAGCAGCTTGTTGAAAACAGTCTCATGAAAACAAAAAACACATAAGAACATAAGATATGCCATACTGGGTCAGACCAAGGTCCATCAAGCCCAGTATCCCGTTTCCAACAGTGGCCAATCTAGGTCATACGTACCTAGTAGTTTCCCCAAAAGACACAGGTTCCACAATGCTTGTACTGGGTCAAGCACCGATATCCTGGGTCCCTTCTTAATAATGGTTTAGGGACCTTTCCTCCAGGAACTTGTCCAAACCTTTTTTAAACCCAGATACACTAACAGCCTTTACTACATTCTCCGGTAACAAATTCCAGAGTTTGATTACACGTTGAGTGAATAAATATTTACTTTTATTAGTCTTAAATAGTTTACCCTGTAGATTCATTGCATGTCCCCTAGTCTTTCTATATTCTGATAACGTAAACAATCAATCTATGTTTACCCTTCCACTCCGATCATTAATTTATAGACTTCTAGCCGTCTCTTTTCCAGGTTAAAGGCCCTAACCTTTTTAGCCTTTCTTCACAGGAGTATCCTTCTATCCCCTTTACCATTTTGGTGGCTCTTCTCTGAACCTTTTCTAATAACGCTATATCCTTTTTAAGATACGGTGACTAGACTTGCACACAATATTCAAGGTGCAGTCTCACCATGGAACGTTATAGAGGCATTATAATATCTTTTGTTTTAATTTCCATTCCTTTCCTTATGATACCTAGCATTCTATTTGCTCTCTTGGCCGCCGCTGCACACTGGGCCGAGGGTTTTAACATGTTATCTACAATGATGCCTAAATCTTTTTCCTAGGTGGTGGTTCCTAATGTGGAACCTTGCATCGTGTAACCATAGCTTGGGTTGTGCACTTGTCCACATTAAATTTCATCTGCCATTTTGATGCCCAGTCTTCCAATTTATCAAGATCCTCTTGCAATTTTCCACAATCCTCTTGGGTTTTAACAACTTTAAATAGTTTTGTGTCACCTGCAAATTTGATAACCTCACTCGTTATTCCCTTTTCCAGGTCATTTATGAGTATGTCAAAAAGCAGCGGACCCAGCACAGATCCCCGGGGTACACCACTATTCACCTTTCTCCATTGGGAAAATTGGCCATTTAGCCCTACCCTCTGCTTTCTATCTTTTAACCAGTTTCTGATCCACAATAGTACACTGCCTCCTATCCCATGACTCTCTAGTTTTGCCAAAAGTCTCTGATGAGGGATCTTGAAGCACCAGGTCTCAGCACTGCAGGGGCATTATCATGCAAAGAGCACACTCTATTTCAGTGATGTCAGTTTCAGATGTTAAATGCCAACACACCCCATATCATCAAAACCATGCAATATTCCACAAAACACCATAGATATGCAGAAAAATACAATATTGCAGTGACCCACACTGGAATTGTATGTCTACAATGGAGGGTCAACAAATTCTTTGGCAAGACATTTAGTTTTTCTGATGAACATATTTCTGAATTGCTTAAAGAGACGGAGGGACTGAATGTGCGGTATTGATTATCGTGTTTATAAATTCCACCCAGATAAGTAATGGCTATTATTGTATTTTCTGCATATCCATGGTGTTTTGTGAAATATTGCATAGTAACAAAGTATATGATGAAAGAAAGACCAGCATGGTCCATCCAGTCTGCCCAGCAAGGTGGCAAGAGTAGGTGCACCTGCCGCTCCATGCAGGTCACCTCTCCCCCCATGCCTTTGTTTAGGAGTGTACCCACCGCTCCGTGTACGTCACCCCTATTAATTGAGATATAAGAGATAGTTATGTTTGTTTTGATTTTATACTAGGAATCCACTTTGTCTGTCCCATACCATTTTGAATTCTGTCACTGTATTTGCCCCCACCACTTCCATCAGGAGGCAATTCCAAGCATCTACCACACTTTCAGTGAAAGTATTTCCCAACGCCTTTCCGTTTACCCCCTTGTAGCTTCATGTTATGCCCTCTAATTTTACAGCTTCCCCATCTTTGGAAGAGGTTTGAACAATACTCTCAGTGGTGCTGGTGAAAGGTACTGAGGGTATCAGGGGAAGGTTGAGTGTGCCAGATATGCTCAGCATGATGAAGATAAGTCTGAAGACGATGAAGGCCTGGATGATACCAAGGATGGTGGGTAGAATGACGAGGGACCGGAACTGTACAAAGCAGGGCCAGAAGGTCAAGAGCAGAGAGCAATATTCCATGTGTGAGCCTGTGAGTCAGGTGACAGCAGGGGGAAGTCCGAGGTAAGGAGTTAATCTGCCGAAGGAAAGAGTTGCAGGGTAAGAGAGGAGATGCGACATCTCACCAGTTTTGTCTTCTTTAATTAACCCAGGAAGAGATTCTTATATCCTACTTACTAAAATTTTTGCCAACAATTTAGCATACAGATTGATGAGCGAGACATGTCTGTAAGAACTATAACCACTAGGATCTTTGCCAGATTTGGGAATCAGTTATGCCCACTGCATGCATGGAAGAGGAGACACCTTTCCTCCTCTAGGACAGCCTGACAAACCCAAACTAAGAGGCTCATCCGTAAATTCTTAAACCTTTTATAATATTCAAAGATGCATCCAATCCAAGCCCAGGGCTCTGTCATCCTTCAGGATCTTAATTACCCAGAATACTTACTCCTGGGAGATCTCCCTATCCACTATGTGCCGCTCCTGTGAAAGCAGGCAGTCAGCATGGAAAGTAATCCCAATTTCCTGTTCTCTCCCTACCATGTTGCCTCCTTTACAGATATCGATCACAGAATTCTGCTCCACGCAATATGCCGCTGCCTACACTCTGCTGGTTTTGCAAAAGATACGCTGAGGTCACCATCTCCTTTATCCAGCAGCCCAAAGTAGCCTTAAAAGCCACTTCACCCCCTTGCGTGGACCTGCAAAGAGCAAAAACAGCCTGCCCAACCTATAGAAGGAGTTAGTGACCATCAGGTATCTGAGAAACTTTCTTCTGGCATCGACCAAGCGAAGATCTCTTTCTTTCCTTTGGCATTGCTCCACCAAAAAAGGAGGAAGATAAAGCGTAGTTACTCACCTGTAACAGGTGTTCTCCAGGAGCAGCAGGAATCAGTCCTCACTTATGGGTGACGTCGGCGCCGACGGAGCCCTCGCGGAGCAATTTTCCCCAGCTTTCAAAGAAAGCCTTTGGGAATTGCAGCGCGCATGCGCGGTCCTCTTCCCGCCCAAGGGTGCCATCTTAGCCAGTCAGATGACATAGCTAAAAAAGACAGCATAAAAATTTGCAAAAAAGTAAAGCAGACGATTGCAACTCCAAGGGGAGGAGGGAGGGTTGTGAGGACTGATTCCTGCTGCTCCTGGAGAACACCTGTTACAGGTGAGTAACTACGCTTTCTCCAGGACCAAGCAGGAAGTCAGTCCTCACTTATGGGACTCCCAAGCTCAAGGCTACCGGAGACCCTAAGCACAAAAATGAGCTCCCTCTAGCTCAGCAGCACAGAAGGAAAGGATCTTCGCTGAATTATTACCCACCGGTAGCCCACATCCGGGATGGAGGGTAGGAGTTGCTCAGACCTCAAAGAGATTACGGAGGACTGCCTGTCCGAAAGCACTGTCCCTGCGGGACTCCCTCTCGAGACAGTAATGGACCGCAAAAGTCTGGCTCGAAGACCAAGTAGCGGCCCGGCAGATGTCTGCCAGCGGAACAGAGCGGAGGTAAGCCACTGACGTGGCCTTTGCCCGAACGCAATGAGCCGTGACTCGACCTTCCAAGGAGAGTCCGGCTGCCCCATAAGCCCAAGTGATACAGTCCGCAACCCAGATGGACAGCGTACGCTTGGAGACCGGGAGCCCCAATTTATTGGGGTCAAAAGATACAAAAAGCTGAGCAGCTTTACGGTGTTCCCGCGTACGGTCAAGGTAGAAGTTCAAAGCCCTTCTACAGTCCAGGGTATGGAGGACCGTTTCAGCTCGGCTGGAGTGTGGTCTGGGAAAGAAGGTTGGAAGTACCACCTCCTGATTGATATGAAAAGGGGAGACCACTTTTGGAAGAAATTTCGGGTGAGTCCGTAGGACTACCCTATTTTTGTAGAACCGAGTGTAAGGGGGATCAGACACGAGGGCCTGCAATTCACTTACGCGTCTAGCGGAAGTGAGGGCTATCAAGAACAGTGTTTTCCAAGAAAGAAAACGGAGAGAACAGGTAGCCATAGGTTCAAAAGGCGGACAGGTGATCCGCTGTAAAACCACATTCAGATCCCAGTCAGGCGCTGGCGGGCGTAGAGGTGGTTTAAGTAGAAGGAGACCTCGGAGAAACCTCGCTACAAGAGGGTCGCTGGAAAGAGGTCTGCCGTCCACCGGCACATGATGTGCTGAAAGAGCACTGAGGTGAACTTTGACGGAGTTGGACTTAAGTCCCAAGTTAGAGAGGTAGAGCAAGTACTGCAGGATCACCGACACCGGGCAGGAGAAGGGATCCTGAGACTGTTGGCCACACCAAACGGAAAAGCGACGCCATTTAAGGGCGTAGCATTTGCGGGTAGAAGGTCGCCGAGAAGCTAGGACGACCTCCTCCACTTCTGCCGGCAGGAGAAGGGGAGCGAGGACTACCCTCTCAGCAGCCAGGCCATCAGGTTGAGAGACCTGAGGTTGGGGTTGTAGCAGAGACCCCTGATCCTGAGTGAGGAGATCTGGTTGTAACCCCAGAGGGAATGGATCCTCCACCGCTAATTGCAGCAGGAGCGGAAACCACGGCTGTCTGGGCCAGCGAGGGGCCACCAGGATCATGAAGGCTTTGTCTCGGAGAACCTTGAAAAGAGTCCGAGAGACTAGCGGGATGGGAGGGAAAGCGTACAGAAGGCTCCCCGACCATGAGAGTAGAAAAGCGTCCGCCGCAACCCGAAGGGGGTGTGGCTGACGAGAGCAGAAGCGAGGAAGTTGCCGGTTGTGAGGACTGGCAAAGAGATCCATCGTGGGGAGGCCCCACTTTAGAAAGAGCTTCTGAACTACCAAGGGATCCAGACGCCACTCGTGCGGCTGGAGGATCCTGCTGAGTTTGTCCGCCAGGTAATTCTCTTGGCCTGGGAGATAAACTGCCTTGAGGAGAATGCCGTGACTGACGGCCCAAGAGCAGAGCTTCTGTGCCTCCCGGCAGAGGAGGAAGGAGCCCGTGCCCCCTTGCTTGTTCACGTAGAACATGGCAACTTGATTGTCCGTCTGGACAAGGACGGACTGGTGAGAAGTCAGGTGGGAGAAGGCCTTGAGAGCCAGGCGGATCGCCCTGAGCTCCAGGAAGTTGATCTGCTGAGCAGACTCCCACGTGGTCCAGAGGCCCTGAGTACGTGCCCCTTGGCAATGCGCTCCCCAGCCCAGGAGGGATGCATCTGTTGTCAGCACCCGGGCCGGCTGAGGTGACTGGAAAGGCATTCCGCAGATCAGGTTCGGCTGCTGAAGCCACCACCGGAGAGACGAGATCAGCGGCTCGGAGACGCGCACTAGGTCTGCTAGGCCGCCTGTGGCTTGTCGCCACTGCTGGCGGAGACACCATTGAGCAGGCCGCATATGTAGGCGGGCATTGGGGGTCACATGGACGGTGGAAGACATATGGCCGAGTAGTCTCAGGAAGCGCCTGGCGGAGACCAGGGGCTGGCTGCGAAAACGGTCGGCTAGGTCCATGAGCCGTAGAGCCCTGTCGAGCGGAAGGTACGCCCGTGCCTGAGGAGTGTGCAGCCTTGCGCCGATGAACTCGAGATCCTGTGAGGGGAGCAAAGTGGACTTTGCGAAGTTTATAACAAAGCCCAAGTGCTGCAGAAGAGTCACCGTGCGGCGCGTGGCGTTGGTGACCTCCAGAGCGGACGCCGCTCTGATGAGCCAGTCGTCGAGGTACGGAAAGACATAGAGGCCGTGAAGCCGGAGATGGGCCGCCACCACCGCGAGACATTTTGTGAAGACTCGCGGTGCGGAGGACAGGCCAAAGGGCAGTACTCTGTACTGGTAATGATTTCCTGCCACCACAAACCTTAGGTATTGTCGGTGGCTTGGGTGGATGAGGATGTGCGTGTAGGCATCCTTTAGATCCAAGGAGCATAGCCAATCTCCCTGCTGGAGGTAGGGCAGAAGGATTCCAAGGGTAAGCATCTTGAACTTCTCTCGCACGAGGAACTTGTTGAGGTTGCGCAGGTCCAGGATGGGTCTGAGGCCTCCTGTTCTCTTTGGTATCAGAAAATACCTGGAGTAAAAGCCTTGACCTTTCAGGTGGTGGGGCACCGGTTCCACCGCCTGTTCCTGTAGAAGACCTGCTAACTCCTGAAGGAGTAATTCCCTGTGCAGAGGGGGTCGTGAAGGTTCTCCCGGAAAAAAGGAGGGAGGGACCTGGTGGAAGTGGAGAAGATAGCCTTCTCGCACGACTTGAAGCACCCAGGCATCTGAGGTGATGCTGGACCACCTGTGGGCGAAGTGAACCAGCCGGCCTCCGGTGCTGGGAGGAACCAGCGGGGGGGGAGAGGCTATGCTTAGTGAGTCAAAAACCCCCACCCTGCTGAGCAGGGGCTGGTGGTGCAGGCTTGGGGGCTTGCTGCCTACGGGACCCGTTACCCCGTCCCTTGGCCTGCTGGCCCTGTTGGGGAGCTGCAGGGGCCTGATAATGGGGGTATTGTTTGTAGGCAGCCGCCTTCCTCGGGTAAAAGGACTTCTTTCCCGAGCCCTTCTTTTCTGGGAAGGGGCGGAGGTCTTCCTAGAAAGCCTAGTCCTGGTGAGAGTCTCCGTTTCAATTTGTGCAGCCTTTTCAGCCATGGGCTTGCCAAAGAGGTTTTCGCCTCGGCAGGGGACATCGACCAACTTGTCCTGCACCCAGGGCTCGAGGTCAGATGACTGAAGCCAAGCCTGTCGGCGGGCACCGATGCCGGCTGCGGCCACTCGAGCCGACGCTTCAAAGCCATCGTAGGCTGCTCGGGATAACCAGTGGACAAGGCCAGGAACCTCCGCAAGGGTTCCTCGGACAAACCAGCGGAGAAGCCGGCTAGCTCTTTAGCCAGGTCTCGGAGATACATGCCCATGTATAGCTGGTAGGTCTGGACACGACACGCAAGCATAGAGCCCTGGAAACACTTCTTGCCAAGGCCATCCAGGTTACGGGCCTCCCTGCCAGGAGGCACCGAGGAGTGCATCTTCTGGCTCTTAAGACGATGCATGGCCGATTCCACTACCATGGAATGGTGTGGCAGCTGTGCTTTTTGGAAGCCAGGGCTCTTGCGGACTCGATAGATAGAATCGACCCGCTTGCTCAGGACCGGCGAGGTGGCCGGACTCTCCCACATGCGGAAGAGTAGTCGTTCCAGCATGGGAGGAACCGGTACAGTAAAGTGTTCCCTTGCGGGAGAGTCATACTGGAGGGCGTCGAGCTCTTCGGCTCGAGGCTCCTCCTTGGGGTCCGCAGGGAAGGCCAAAGCCTTGGCCATATCCCTGACGAAGTCCGAGAACCGGGCATCCTCCGGGGGGGACTGCTTCCGAGGCTCGGACTCCGGTGAGTCCGAGGGGACACACCGAGTCCGGAAAGAATCAGGCGACTCTTCCTCTTCAGACTCCCAGACCGACTCCGACGAGGACTCGGTGGGGTCGGCCCGGGCAGGGCGCGGCGCCTGCCGCTCCGACGCCGAGGGAGTCGGCGTCGGCGACCTCGGTCCCGAACGGGAGGCCGAGGGTGACCTCGACCGAGGATCGACTCGAGTTCGCATCGACTCGAGGATCGGCTCGGTCTCCGGGGTCGACTTGGACGTCGACGTCCCGGCGGTCGGGGCAGCGGCGCCAGCGAGCAGTGCCCGCTGCTGGTCCATGAAGGCAGACAATCTGCTCTCCAAGGCCGTCAACCTGAGTCCGAGCTCAGGTGACCCAGCAGCCCCCGACTCGGGCCCCGACGGCGTCGGGCCCGACGTCGGCTGTCTCGGAGGCGAGTCCAGGAGGACCACAGGACTTACCCGAGCAGGCAGCTCCGACTCCAGGCGAGGTCGCTTCGTGAGATGCTCCTTCTCCAAGGACCTGGGACGGCTATCGGGGCTATGCGACCTGGCCCTCGCGGAGCCAGGAGCGTCCACCGACGCCGCCCTCGCGGGTTTTACCTTACGACGATGGTCCCCCAGAGGGAGAACCCCTGTCAGAGGAACTCCGGCGACGGTCCGAGCTGGAACCTTTGGACGCGGAGGCCTCCGACGAGGTCCGGGTACGGCTGGGGTCAGCGAAGATCCTATCCCGCTGATGCCGCCGACTTCTCAACGCTTTGGAGGACATTTTGCCGCAGGGCCCATAGATCAGTTCTTCATGATCCGGGCCCAGGCAGCGGAGGCAAAAGTCATGTGTGTCAGTTAGTGACATATTTCGGTCACACTGACCACACCGCTTGAAACCACTGGCAGCCATCGGGGGAAAAAGGGCCCCGGCGAGGTCAAAGGACCGGGCTGCCAGGGAAAAACCGAAACGAAAAACTGACTAAGTCAGAAAAACCGAAAAATAAGAAGAGAACTCGAGACCGGCGTCGCGAGTCCGGCGGGAAAAAGACCGGCGTCGAACCGAATGGAAAAAAAGAGAAATTCTGAAGAAAAATCAACTTTTTCGCGGGGACACGACGGGTACGTCTGTAGGGCTCCGCGGAAAAAAGAAGACTGGCTAAGATGGCACCCTTGGGCGGGAAGAGGACCGCGCATGCGCGCTGCAATTCCCAAAGGCTTTCTTTGAAAGCTGGGGAAAATTGCTCCGCGAGGGCTCCGTCGGCGCCGACGTCACCCATAAGTGAGGACTGACTTCCTGCTTGGTCCTGGAGAAATGGCCTGATCAACATGAAAGACGGTCAACACTTTAGGCAAAAAGGAAGGAACTGGATGAATGGAGACTGCCTCCTCAGAGAAAGCACAGTTACTTACCTATAACAGGTGATCTCTGGGAACAGCAGGAATAAGTCTTCACATATGGGTACGTCGGTACCGACGGAGCCTGCATGGGAATGCTCCCCAGCATCCAATCAGAAAGCTTTTGGGAGCATCCCTCGCGCCTGCACACTGCCTTCCCGCCTTTTCCACTGCCTCTCCTCAGTTGAGTTTCATAGCTGAGACAAAAGGAGAGAAAGAGGAAAGGAAGATAAATAGATACAACTCCTAGGGGAGGTGGGTGGGTTGTGAAGACTTATTCCTGCTGTTCCCAGAGATCACCTGTTACAGGTAAGTAACTGTGCTATCTCCAGGAACAAGCAGGAATGAGTCTTCACATATGGGGACTCCCAAGCTAGAGATGCCAGGGGGAGATCCCATAAAATGTGTGTCCCTGGATCAGGACTGCAGTTCCCACACATGGATCTCCGGCATCCCATGAGGGATGGTGGGTAGGAGTTGAAAGGAGAGGAGCTGTAAGTAAACAGCAAAGCTAAGGACTACAGGAGAGGAATCCTTGGTATGTATGATAAGTACCATTAAAATTATTTAATGAACAATCACAAAATGGATCTTACCTACTGGATTGTAGGAAGTAGAGAGCGTGATGGAGTCTACTGGAGATTCAGTAGAGGATCCTCAAGGTGACCTCACGCAGTGAGGGTGAAGGTCCAAATCTGGAATTGGCAGGTGACCCAGGTGTCAACTGGGGTTGTATAAGAACGGCAGGTCTTCAGTGGAAAGCTTTATGGAAAAAAGCTGAAAACTCTTTTAGCTACAGAGTCATTGACATTGAGGAGTAAAAGAGGAAGACTGACCGATTTGGACAAGTAGCCCAGTCCTGGAGGGAAGAAGGAGTATGGAAAAAAGCCCGTATTCCCAAGGAGGACAGATGTGTGGAGGGCTGAAATCTCAGAACTACTGAAGATCTACACTGTCTTTCCTAGCTGGTGATAGATAGGAAAGATATTGAAGCATGATGCTTCAGGGATAGCGAGTTCTAGAGTAAAGTGGAAGCTGCTAGTACCACAGTAGTGGTTTTGTGCATAACAGCCCCTACATACCGAGGGACAGTACGAAGATATGCAAACCCACTGTCTGGAACCTCTAAGAAGGTAAAAACCTTTATAGCAGAGACAGTTAGGGAGATAGTATGTAATACATATCTACCTATAAAAAGCATCTCGACAGATACACACACATATATATATATATATATATATATATATATATATATATATATATAGGGGCATAACCCATGCACACACAGCTTACAGACATATGTATGTATAGAAATAAATAGAGATATATACATACATGAATATGTAAGTTTGAAGATACATGTCTGCAACTAAGCCCCATAAGAACATTCACATGAGAGATGTGAAGGAGAAAGATTCATCTAACAACAAGAAGGTGGAACCTACTTGAAAAGATATATAGAGAATCTATTCCTCCGGGCTAAGAGGGTACAGGAATGCTATCCAGTGAAATAACCAGGATGGTTGCGTGAAAAAACTGAGGATAGTATCAGTCTATAGAGAGCAAGTCGTGAGTTCTGTAGAACTCTGACATGGTAAATGGACAGAAAACGCATAGAGGGAGATACCAGGATGACCCACTGGAGGGACACACGGGTATCATGCGTTAATAGTAGAATATGTGCTGTCCATAAGGAGTAGGATAGCATGAGGCCAAGCTGTAAGGAAAAAAGAGCATATTCCTTCAGGATTGGGAAAGTCCTTGGACATTCACGCAGAAAAAGCTTATATCCTGTATTATAACAGGAGACAAGAGGGTGTGGAGAACCCTCACAGTCATGGAAAATGACTGATAAGCCTTTTCTACTATATGGAATAGCCATCAGAGACAAAGTTCAATGCTCTCTAGCAAGGGCCCATAGTAGAAAGCTTCTCTGAAGATTGCAGAGAGCATTATGCAGGAGAATTAGGAGATAAAATTGACTGTAGGTCAGCTGTGTTGCCAAATCCAAGGAAATGGAGATGGCCAGAAAGAAGATAATGTAAGAAGCCTGAAGTGAGTAGGATTATCCAAGATAGATGAGGACTATCTTGGAATCACTACTAAGGCTAGACAGACTGGAAACTTGTGGAAAAGTACCAGTAGATCAATCACGGGAACTCCTGCATGAACAGCAACTGAAAGAGACAGCAGAGGGAATCTTCCTGTGAAAACACAGAGAGAACAGACAAAGGGAGAGGAGTAGTCCTGTCCCTGTCTGATAAGCTGTCTAGAGAATTTATTCAAAGAAAGCACAGTTACTTACCTGTAACAGGTGATCTCTGGGAACAGCAGGAATAAGTCTTCACATATGGGTACGTCGGTACCGACGGAGCCTGCACGGGAATGCTGCCCAGCTTCCAATCAGAAAGCTTTTGGCAGCATCCCTCGCGCCTGCGCGCTGACTTCCTGCCTTCTCCAGAGCCTCTCTTCAGTTGAGTTTCAAAGATGAGACAAAGGCGAGGAGAGAAAAGGAAGAAGATAAAGAGATGCAACTCCCAGGGGAGGTGGGAGGGTTGTGAAGACTTATTCCTGCTGTTCCCAGAGATCACCTGTTACAGGTAAATAACTGCTCTATCTCCAGGAACAAGCAGGAATGAGTCTTCACATATGGGGACTCCCTAGCTGGAGATGCCAGGGGGAGATCCCATAAAAATGCAGGAGCCTGGACCAGGGGTGCATTTTGTCTCCAGGAATCCCCGGCATCCAATGTGGGATGGAGGGTAGGAGTTGACATTAAAGGAGCTGTGAGGAAAGAAACAGCATAGCCAAGGACTACAGGGGGGAAGTCCTTGGTATATATGATAAGTAGCATTAAAACACATTTAATGTACATTTAAAAGAGGCAGCTTACCTACTGTATTGTAGGAAGTAGAGAGCATGATGGAGTCTACTGGATAAGCAGTGGCGGAATCTTCAAGGTGACCTCACAGCAGTGAGGATGAAGGTCGAGACCTGGATGTAGCAGACGTTCCAGGTGTCAACTGGTTAAGATTAGACGTCAGGTCTTCAATGGAAAGCTTTATGGGAAAAAGCTGAGAACTCCTTTAGGCATAGAGTCATTAACATTGAGGACTAAAGGAAGAAGACTGACGGAGTTGGAGAACTAGCCCAGTCCTGGCGGGAAGAGGGGGATTGGAAAAACCCCGTATTCCCAAGGAGAACAGCTGTGTACTGAAGATAAAGCTGTACACTATTTTTCCTAGCTGGCGAGAGATAGGAAAAATATTGAAGCTCGAAGCTTTAATGACTAAAAGAAAAAATGGGAGATGTTAGCACCATGGTGGTCATTGGTGCATAACAGTTCTTGCATCGTAATATGGTATGCAAAGTAGGGCGACAGACTGTCTAAAACCTCTAGAAGGTAAAATATTTAGGATAGACAGTGAGGGTGATAGTGTGTAAGACATATCAACCCTTAAGAAGTCTGCCAATAGACACCTATATATACATATATATGAAATATATATATATATATATACATATGTTCCTATGTGTATATTAGAATATGGGTGGAGAAATGTATCAAAATACATATATATAGATATGATATATCTAAATATATATACATCTTGTGGGGCAGGGTTTTGCACCACCAGGGTAATGATATGGGTATGTAGACAGATATGGAGATGCTACATACAAGACAAAAGGTTGAAGATACATGTCTACCCCATAGCCCCATAAGTTGTATATGGGGAATATAAAAGAAAAAGATTCTCCGCCCTACAAGAGGGTGAACCCACTTTGGGATATGTATAGAGAATCTATTTCTGTGGATTAAAGGGATGCAGGAAGGCAATCCAGCAAGATAACCATGATGTTTGCGTGAGAACAGATGACAATAGCAGTCTGTAAAGAACAAGGCGGGAGTTCTACAGAACACTGACATGGCAGATGTACAGAACGTAAAGAAGATACCAGAGGGACCTACTAGAGGGACCCAGAGGTAGTATGCGGTAACATCAGCCTTGGATTTTCACGCAGAAGAACATATATGTCACGTAAATAGCCCAGGCCAGAGGGTGTGGAGAACCCTCACCGGCATGGGAAGGGATTAGAAGCTTTTCCCTACTAATAGAGAAGCTTCAGAGATAAGGTCAATGCTCTAAAGCAAGGCCCTCATAGTAGAAAGCTTCTCTGAGAGTGCAGAGAGCATTGTGCAGGAGAAAGATGAGATAAACTGACCTAAGTCAGGTGTGTTGCCATATCCTAAGAGAGGAGATGGGGAGAACAATGTGAAAAAGCCGGAAAAGTAGGGGGATCCAAGATAGCTGAGGAGTAGCTTGGAATCACTACTGAGGCTAGACAAAAATTTCAACAAGGGACTGGAACTTAAAACAGTACCAGTAATATAAGCACTGTAACTCCTGCAGGCACAGCTGCTGACAGAAACAGCAGAGATTGTACTGTGCATATTAAGAATAAGAGTTTAAAAAAAAAAAAAAAAAAAGGAGAGGAATAAGCTTGCTAGAGAAGCTTTTCAGTATGGTACCCCTCAATCAGGAAAAAAATCCTGTAGAGAGGGTAGAGCAAGTAATTGGAGGGTGACGTACCCTTATAGTAAGTCAACGGAAGGAAAAAATGTTCAAATTGGGACAGAACTATCAGGGGATAGTTGCAACTGCTCTTCTAGGGAGTAAGAAGAGAAGTCTGCAGTCCCTGAACAAGAATTTCCCGACATCTTAGTACACTGAAAAAGAAAAGCACAGTGAATAAACTTCTAATGGGTAGAAATGAACTGTAGATTACTATTCCCAGTTCCTATGGTTGCTGGGAACACTGAGACTGGCCAGAGCTGGAGGACTTCAGACTAGGCTGAGGCGTCCCCTGTTTGGGTATAGCCGAATGATGGGCAGGAGATGAATGAAACTTTCTTTTCTTAGGGAAAGAAGGTTTGGTAGGACATTTCCTACCCCTTAAAGAAGGAGGTGGCTTAGAACGGTCCTTAGTGGAAGGAGAGTCAGTGGAACATTGAGCAACCTGACGTAAAGCCTCCTTATTGAAGAGACCTTCTCCTGTACAAGGAGAATGAGCCAGCACAGTTTGTGCCCATCTGCTCAAGTCTGAAGCTTCAAGCCAGGCTCTGCGACGTGCTGCAATGGCAATAGCAGAGGATCTGCTAACAGACTCAAAAGAGTCTATAGAAGCACGAGACAGGAACCACGATATATTCCGGCTGTGATTGATGAGCAAGGAATAATCAGTAGCCTTGGGCTCTGGCAAAAAAGGGGTCAAAAGAAACAACTTCTCCGTGACCTCCTGGAGTGTTAGACTCATGTGAAAAATATATGAAAGAATTCTGGAGGCCAGCATAGATGTTTGGAAGGCTTGACGACCAAAAGCATCAAGTGTTCTTGAAGAACGACCTGGCAGATAAGAAGAATGCTTCTTCTTGCTCTTAACCTTCCTTAGTACTGATTGCACTACAAGGGAACGATGAGAAAGTTGAGGCTTCTGAAACCCTGGAGAGGGTGGCACCCGGTACCGAACCTCAGTGGCTGTAGAAACTAGAGGAAGCCGTAAGGGTGATTTCCAGACCCTCAGAAGGAGATCCTGCAGAGCAGGATGTAAAGGAAGCATCATGTTTTCCATTCGTGCCGGTGAGCGATGAGTAGCATCACAACCAGGGATAGAGATATTAAGAAAGGTTGCCATATCCTGGAGAAAAGCTTGAAAAGACTGATCTCCTATGGGAACTATCCCTGGTAGGGCTAAAGGAAGAGGCTGAGCACCAGAGGATGTACAGTGGTGTGAAGAGAGAAACCCAGGTATGGGTTCTAAACTAGACATCGACATCGATACTGATGTACCCGCAGTTGAAGTCTGGAAACGACAGAAGTCGGTTCCGGGACGCGTCGGTACCCAGTCCTCGAGACTAGATATCGATTCAAGACTCGGCATCGAAGGAAGCGAGTCTATCGATGCATGTCTCGAGGGTACCGACGCCAATGGTAGTATCGACGATGCCGATACCGGTAAGGTAGTCTGGGTTACATCGATCGGTCCCGAAGGTACCGAGGATACCCCATGACAAGCTCTTGGTAAGAGTACGTTACTGCACACTGGTGTCGATGCCGGGGAATCGGAACCGATCGAAGCCGGTACCGACTCGGAGCATGGCCGAGATATGGAAATGTCCATCCGTATCGCATCGACCGGTCCCAAAGGCGCCAGGGATGCTAGAGGACGATTCCTGGTGAAGAGTGGAACACTCGACACCGAAGCCGATGCCGGGGTATCGGTACCGCTCGAAGCGGAGACCCGCACCGTACATGGCTGGGATCGAGGGAAGTCCATCAGGTGCATATCGATCGGTCCCGAAGGTACCGAGGATGCCCGATGACGATCCCTGGTGAAGAGTGGAACACTCAACACCGGTGCCGGAGGCACGGTACCGCTCGAAGCGGATACCACCCCCGAGCATGGCTCAGGTATGTTCTGTGAGGGGTGAGCCCCAGGAACAACCTGAAACCCCTTTAACGCTTTGGAGCCCGAAGACTCCCGCAGGGGTAATGCCAATGGATTCTTGAGGGTAAGGCCAGAGCCGTCACCATGCTGGGCATGGGACATACCACTCAAGCATTGACTAGTCTTAACAGACTGTTTGTGGGTTACCTGATCCTGTGAAGTGGAGGAACCGGGTACCCTCACTGCCGAGGAAAAAACGGTATCGAGGGAAACTCTAAAAACTGAAGGTTTCCTCACAGAATTATCACCTGACAAGTCAGGGGAAAAGGGGTCAGGACCCACACAGTTGAGACACCAACTATTGGTGTCTAAAAAGAAACAGGTGTTTTCCACATCGAATGCACTTCTTAGGAAAAGAAGGCTCCATAATGAGGAGGCCTTGTAGGCCCAACAAGTTAAGGGACAAAAACTGAAGGAAAAATTTCTCAGAATTTAGTCAAAAATCCACCGGAGGTATCGGTGGCGGCGGGGAAATAGCTGCAACAACAAGAAAACAAAAAAACTAGAGTAATTAAAGTTTGAAAAAAGAAACGTTTCTGCGGTGACAGGACGACGTCCTGTTGGCTCCGCGGAAAAACGAAAACTGAAGAGAGGCTCTGGAGAAGGCGGGAAGTCAGCGCGCAGGCGCGAGGGATGCTGCCAAAAGCTTTCTGATTGGAAGCTGGGCAGCATTTCCGTGCAGGCTCCGTCGGTACCGACGTACCCATATGTGAAGACTCATTCCTGCTTGTTCCTGGAGATAAACTCTACACTGGAATGAAAGGTGTACAGTATGGTACCACTCAATCAGGAGAAAACCTGGATGAGAGGGTAGAAAAACAGGAACTGAAGGGTGACTTACCATATGGTGAGTCAGCTGAAGAAAAAATGTTCATGTTGGGACAGAAACTATCATGGGATAGTAGTTAACTTCTCTTCTTGGTAGGAAGAAGAGGAGAAATCTGTAACCCATAGACAAGAATATCCTGACAGCTCAGTACATCCTGAAGAAAGGAAGCCATGTGTAGAGCTTTAAAGAAAAAAACAGTGAACAAACTTCTGCTAAGAAGAGGTTAACTGTAGGTTGCAACCTTCAGGAACCTATGGTTGCTGGGTATGCTCAGACTGGCTAGAGTTTGGATTCTTCAGACCAGGACGAGGTGTCCCCTGCTTGGGTACATCTGGATGATGGGCAGGAGAAGAGTGAAACTTTTTCTTAGGGAAAGGAGGTTTGGTAGGACATTTCCTACCTCCTGGGGAAGAAGGCGGCTTAGGATGGTTTCCAGAACCAGGGAAGTCAGTGGAGCAGAGAGCAACCTGACGTAAAGCCTCCTTATTGAAGAGATTTTCTCCAGTACAAGGAGAATTACCCAGTGTGTGTTGTGCCCATCTGCTCAAGTCTGAAGCCTGGAGCCAGGCTCTACGACGTGCTCCTATGGCAATAGCAGAGGATCTGCTAACAGACTCAAAAGAGTCTAGAGAAGCACGAGAAAGAAACCAAGAGAGATTCTGGCTATGACTAAGAAGTAAGGAATAGTCTGCAGCCTTAGGCTCTGATAGAAAAGGAGTCAAAAGAGATAATTTCTTTGTGACCTCCTGGAGAGATAGACTCATATAAAAAATATAAGAGATAATCCTGGATGCCAGCATAGATGTTTGGAAGGTTTGACGTCCAAAGGCATCAAGTGCTCTAGATGCACGACCTGGCGGATAGGAAGAATGCTTCTTCTTGCTTTTTACCTTCCTCATTGCTGATTCCACTACAATGGAATGATGGGGAAGTTAAGTCTTTTGAAACCCTGGAGAGGGGGGCACCTGATACAGAACATTAGTTGCTGCAGAAGGTGAGGGAACCCTTAAAGGTGATTCCCATATTCTCAGAAGAAGATCCTGCAAAGAATGATGTAAAGGAAGCATTATATTTTCCTTTTCTGCAGGAGAGCCTCGAGTAGGATCACAGCCAGGGATAGGAATAGCAAGAAATATTGCCATGTCAAGGAGAAATTTCTGAAAAGAGGGATCTCCAATGGGAACTATCCCTGGGCAGGCTAAGGTTGAAGGAGCAGCCTGAGCACCAGAGGATGTACTGGTCTGGTGCAGAAAAAGAACCCCACTAGATGGATAGTGGTACTGGCAGTCACGATTTGAGGCAGTCAGTACTGCATCGTCAATGCCAGGTATCGATTCCAAACTAGGCATAGAGAGGATCGATGGTGCCGATGTAACTGCAGGAACCGACATCGATACCGATACCGGTAGCTGAGTCGGAATCGGAGACGGTAACGCCATCGAAGCAGTCATCTGAGGCTGCTCAAGCGGTACCGAGGCAACCAGAAACGCTTGGTGAATATCCTCGGTACTGCGTATCCGGAAACGATAAGGGTCGGTTCCGAGACGCGTCGGTACCCAGTCATCTAGACTAGATATCGATTCCAGACTCGGCATCGAAGGGAGCGAGTCCATCGATGCATGTCTAGAGGGTACCGACGTCGGTGGTGGTATCGGCGATGTTGTCGATACAGGAAAGTCAATCTGGGTCGTATTGATCGGTCCCGAAGGTACCGAGAACGCCAGATGATGATCCCTGGTGAAGAGTGGGTCACTCAACACCGGTGCCGATGCCGGGGTATCGGTACCGCTTGAAGCGGATGCCACCACCGAGCATGGCTGAGATACAGGAAAGTCAATCTGGAACGTATCGATCGGTCCCGAAGGTACCGAGAACGCCAGATGACGATCCCTGGTGAAGAGTGGATCACTCAACACCGGTGCCGATGCCGGGGTATCGGTACCGCTCAAAGCGGATGCAACCACCGAACATGGCTCAGGTATGTTCTGTGAAGGGTGAGCCCCAGGAACAACCTGAAACCCCTGAAATGCTTTGGAGCCCGGAGACTCCCGCCGGGGTTTTAATGCCAATGGGGTCTTGAGGGCAAGGCTGGAGCCGTCATCATGCTTGGCATGAGACCTACCACTCAAGGATTGGCTAGTCTTAACAGACTGTTTGTGGGTTACCTGATCCTGTAGAGAAGAAAAGGCCGGTGCCCTCTCTCCGGGAGGGAAAACGGTATCGAGGGAAACGCGAAAGAGGGAAGTTCTTCTCACAGTTTTGCTGCCTGATTGTTCAGGGGAAAAAGGGTCAGGACCCAAACAGGTTAGACACAAGGCATTGGAGTCTAAAAAGAAAACTGTGCTTCCACAGTGAAGGCACTTCTTAGGAGAAGGCGGCTCCATGATGGAGAGGCCTTGTAGGCCCAAAAAATTTAAGACAGAAACTGAGGGAAAAATTTCCCCGAGTTTAAGAAAAGGAAAAGAAAAACCCACCGGCGGTACCGGTGGCGGCGGGAAAAACAGCCGCGACCACAAGAAAACAAGAAATAAAGGATTTGAAGAAAAAAGTTTCTGCGGTGACAGGACGACGTCCTGTCGGCTCCGCGGAAAAACGAAAACTGAGGAGAGGCAGTGGAAAAGGCGGGACGGCAGTGCGCAGGTGCGAGGGATGCTCCCAAAAGCTTTCTGATTGGATGCTGGGGAGCATGCCCGTGCAGGCTCCGTCGGTACTGACGTACCCATATGTGAAGACTCATTTCTGCTTGTTCCTGGAGATACACAGGTACGGATCTCTGCAGGAGAAGCCTGCAACTCTGACATACAACACTCTGAGCTTGTTATCAAAAAGATGGCTTTGAGAAAGAGATCCTTAAGCATATTCCGTTCAAGGGCTTGAATGGTGCCAACATCAAGGCTTGAATTACAAGCCCCAAGTCCTAAGGGGGAAGGACTGACTGCAGGGGAGGATGCAAATTCTGCATTCCTTAAAGGAAACTGATATCCAGGTGCGAACCCAGGGAGCAACTGGCCACTGGGTCCCAAAAAAAGTCAAGTTAAAACGGCAACCTGGACTCTTACGGAATTAAGGGACAGTTCCTTCTCAAAACAGTCCTTGAGAAAGCCAAGCAAGGAAGGCAAGTCAATTTCCTGGGAGATATATGACGATCATAGCATCAGTCCTCAGACACCAGATATGTACACAGGAGAAGCAGGCAGAACTGCGCTTCGCTTTCAGAAGCGTAGAAACTATGGCTGATTAATAATCCTTATGCATTAGATGCAACCTCTTACAGACTAAGCCATAAGCGAGAACGGAGTCTGATTGTCCAAGAGTACCAGGCCCAGAAGGAGGCACAATGCAGCCCGTTCAGGAGCCAGATCAAGGTCATAAACCAAGGTCTCTGCGGCCAATCTAATGCCTCCAGAATGATTAAGCCCAGATGGTGCTCTATGCACCAAAGCACACATCCTATGAGAGGCCATGGAGGAAATATGTACAGCAGTGGGCTTTGGAGGCCATGGCTGAATGAAAGCATCGATCCTTAGGGAGATTCGCTCTCAGTGGTAACTGAAGAATCATCACACCTTGGCATTAGTTTGGATTGCTATCAGGGAAAATCCAACCTGCCCAGAATCTTCTGAAATGCTGAAGCTGCTAGTTTCCATTCTCTGGGATCAAGGGAGTGGTAAATGAGACAATCCACTTCCACACTGTTCATTGCTGAGAGTGCCAGCAGATTCCTCTTGGCCCATGAAAACAAGGCGGCCATCTCCTTGGCAACTCTGACTCTCTTGGTATCTCCCTGCCAGTTGAAATAGACCACCACCATGGCACTGTCCGAAAGGACCTAGGTCCAATGGCAAAAATGCACAAGAGCTAAGCTAATGGCTCATGCTTCAAGGAGCATTATGAGCCACATTGACTCTTGAATGGTCCAGGGACCCTTAGCTTCTTGCCCTTTGCAATGAGCCCCCCAGCTGGAAAGGCTGGCATCTATCCAAAAGAGGAGCCATGAAGGATCATCCAGAGGCATGCCCTAGCTGAGACTGGCTGGCTGCTACCAAGGGTGGAATTGAAAGCCTCACTTCCAAGTTCTGGGAGCAGAGCAACCACCAGGACAGCAACAATCATTTCAGAGACCACAAATGAGCTTGAGCCCCAAGGGAATAGGCTCTATCTTTGCTATCACTGACCCCAGGAGTTGGAGATAGTCCCAAACCTTGGGGGCCTGCTGCTTCTAAAAGGCTGACAGCTGATCTAACAGCGTAGTTGCACTCTTGGAAGTCAAGACGACCCTGAATGCACAGGTATCTGAGTCCAACAATTGAAAAGGAATGAGGCAACTCTTGTTGTGATTGACCACACAGCTGAGTCTATTTTATATGGCAGTCTGACCTCATCCGGTGCATCCCACGATGTACTGTGCGGGGCCAGGCGCTGCCATTTTTCAAGATGGCAAGGCAAAAGTGGGCGCATGTGGGCAGCGCTCTCGCTCATTTCTGAAGGTACCAAGATGGGAGTGGGAGGTTTGGGGCTGCTGGGCCACCAGAGTTATTTATGGTTGGGTGGGGGGTTTGGGGCCACTGGGCAACCAGGTTTATTTTCAGTTGGGAGCGATGGGAGGTTCAGGGTCACTGGGCCACCAGGGATTTGCTTTGTCAGGGGCGTCTGCCTCTGACAGTATTTTGATGGCATCGGGCGCTTTCCCAATGCCTGGATCATCTTTGACATTTCTCCTCAAATGATCCAGGCATCGGGGGAAAGAAGCCGATGCCATCAAAATACTGTCAGGGGCATGTGTTAGATGTTTAAGCCACCTCAGACCCAGGCGTAAAGATATTGGTGCTAAAGTTAGTTCCAAATCCTCTACATGTTTCTCTGCATAGGGCGCAGCCAATATTTGCATACCATTTCATTATGTGCAGCTCATTTGTCTATGATTTAAATACATTTAAATACTCTTGGCATTAATTATGTGCTAGCTTTTCTTGTGTTGTTTACGTGTGCGCCTGTCTCTTTTCTGCATTTGGCAATAAGTGTACTTAAAAGTGGTATTATCTATGCTTAAAGGCCACGCTAGTTTTCTGCATTGGCCTGTAAATGCATAACTGTGCACTTATCCACATTAAATTTCATCTGCCATTTGGACACCCAGTCTCCCAATTTTTCATGGTCCTCTTGCAATTATTCACAGCCCTCTTGAGTCTTAACAACTTGGAACAATTTTGTGTGTCGCCTCCAAATTTGATTACCTCACTTGTTATTCCTATTTCCAGGTCATTTATAAATATGTTAAAAAGCAGCAGACCCAGCACAGATATCTGAGGTACTGCATTATTCACCTTTCTCCATTGAGAAAACTGGCCATTTAGCCCTACTCTGTTTTCCATCTTTTAACCAGTTCCTAATCCACAATAGTATACGGCCTCCTATCCCATGACTTTTTAATTTCCACAAGTCTCTAATGAGGGACCTTGTCAAAGACTTTCTGAAAATCCGGATACACTATATCAACCTGTTTATTCACACCTTTGAAAAAATATAACAGATTAGTGAGACAAGACTTTCCTTGGCTAAATCCATGTTGGCTTCCTGCCATTAAGCCATGACTATCCACATGTTCAGTAATTTTGTTCTTTATAATGGTTTCTATCATTCTGCCTGGGACAGACATCAAGCGCACCAGTGTGAGATTTCCCAGATCATTCCTAGAACCCTTTATAAAAATCTGCGTTACATTGGTCATTCTCCAATCCTCAGGTATTGGAGATGATTTTAAGGATAGTTCACAAATTACTAAAAGTAGGTCTGCAATCTCAAATTTCAGCTCTTTTAGCACCCTGGGATGTTTGCCATCCGAGCCAGGTGATTTGCTGCTCTTTAGTTTATCAAATGGCTTAGATAAATCTTCCCTATTTATCAAGATTTGTTGCAATTCCTCTGATACATCACCTTTGAATATCATTTCTGGTATGGATAAGTTTCCTACATCTTCTTCAGTAAAGAATTCATTCAGTCTTTCCGCTATGTCCTTGTCCTCTCGTAATGTCCCTTTTATTCCTGGTCAACTGGCCCTCTCAGGTGTTTTGCTATGAATGTACTTGAAAAAGCTTTTATTATATGTTTCTGCTTCCACTGCAAGCTTCTTTTCAAATTCTCTCTTTGAGTGCCTTATCAATGCCTTGCATGTAACTTGCCAGTACTTATGTTTCCTGATTTCATCATTTAGCTCTCTTTTACATTTTGTGAAGGATTTTCTCTAAGCTATAACAGCCTCTGCTCTCACCTTTAAGCAATGCTGGCTGTCGTTTTGGCCTTCCTTCCACCTTTCTTAAAGCGTGGGATACATCTGGTCTGGGCTTCCAAGACAGAATATTTAAATAATGCCCAGGCCTAATGTAAACTCTTAACCTTTGCAGTTGCTCCTTTTAGATTTTTCTTAACCTATTTTCCTCATTTTATTATAGTCTCCTTTTTAAAAGTTAAATGCTAGTGCAGTGGATTTCCTTGTTACCTTCCCATTTATTAAATCAAATGTGATCACGTTATGATTGCTCTTGCCAAGCAGCCCCACCACCATTACCTCTCGCATTAGTTCCTGTGTTCCACTAAGAGCTAGATCTAAAATAGCTTCCCCTCGAGTCTGTTCCTGAACCAGCTGCTCCATGAAACAGTCATTTATTTCATCTAGAAGCAATCTCCCTAGCATGGCCTGATGTAACATTGACCCAGTCAATACTGGGGTAATTGAAATCTCCCATTATTACTGTATTGTAAACTTCGCAAGCTTCCCTAATTTCTTTTAGTATTTCATCATCTCTTCATTCTGTCCAGCAGGACAGTAGTACACCGCCACTGCCATTCCCTTCCCCCTTTTACATGGAATTTCTATCCATAAAGATTCCAAAGTGTACTTTATTTCCTGCAAAACCTTTATCATGTTTGACTCAAAGCCCTCTTTACATAGAGTGCCACCTCTCCATCTATGCGATCTACTCAATCATTGCGTTACAGTTTGTAGCCTGGTCTCACAATGTCCCATTGGTTATCCTCTTTCCACCAGTTCTCGGAGATGTCAATTATATCATTCAGTGCTATATATTCTAACTCTCACATCTTATTTTTCAGACCTTTAGAATTTGCATATGGCATTTCAAAGTTTGATTTTTGTTCATATTAAACAGTCTGGCAATCAGATGACGGGGTTATTCGGAATCTTTCAACTCTGTCTGATTCTTATTTAAAGGCATCTGGGTTACTTTTACCTGTACTGGAACCTCTCTATCAGAACGCCCTAACCTCCCTGTACCCTTCAGAGATACATCATTCCGAACCTTCTTCTTTGCACCATCGTCTCATCCACACCTTGAGACTCCAGAGCTTTGCCTGACTCTTCGGTCCTGCGTGTGACAAGGGAAGAATTTCTGAGAATGCTACCCTGAAAGTTCTGGATTCAACTTTCTATTTAAAAGCGTGAAATTAACTTCCAGAACGTCCACCTCCCACACTTTTCTGTGTCATTGGTACCAAGACAGCAGGTTCTTCCTCAACACTATCTAAAAAGCGTAATTACTCACCTGTAACAGGTGTTTTCCGGGGACAGCAGGAATCAGTCCTCACATATGGGTAACGTCAACATGAACGGAGTCCTCATGGAAGCATCCCCCCAGCATTCAAAGAAAGCCTACTGGAGATGCCACCACACATGTCTGGTCCCCTTCCCACCCAAGGGTGCCATCTTGCTCAGTCAGATGACATAACCAAAAGATGGCAAAAATAAAACAAAAGAAAGAAGGAAGGGTTGTGAGGACTGATTTGGTTTCCTGGACCATGGGATGCTGTTCCAAGGGTTGCAGAGCAGAGATGGTGTCCATCTGTCCAAGAAAGGTTGACTTATCTTCAGCTGCAGACCGGCTAATCTACTGAAGAGGACTTTAAACTAGATTCATTGGGGATGGGTGAAGAAAGCCCCCAGGTAAGTGAAACATTAAACAGCTTTATGGAATGGGTAAAAGAGGCAACATATGGAAAGCGGTGTGTATAAATGCCCTTAGCATGGGAAATAAGATCCCAGATGTTGAAGCTTTAATGGGAGAAGCTGACTTGGATTTAGTGGCAGTTACAGAAAAAATTGTTCACAGAAAACCATGACTGGGATGTAACTATACCAGGCTATACTTTATTTAGAAAGGACAGGGTAGGAAGAAAGGGAGGAGGAGTGTCACTATATGTAAAAAAAATATTAAAGCTTTGGAACTACGGAGCTTAACAAAGAAGCCCCAAAAGGCATTTTACCTAGAAACCCCAAAGTAAGTCAATTGACGCATTATCACGATGACTGCGTTTAGCATGAAATGCAGATGTGAATTAATTTGAAGTTACTTATGTGTTAAATACGTGAAGTATATGACGTCATTACATGACATCATCGTGTGTTTATTGTTTTGTAATGTTGGAGTAAAACTGTAAACAGTGGTTGATTTAAAACCGAAATTTAGAGTAGTTACTCACCTGTAACAGGTGTTCTCCAGGAGCAGCAGGAATCAGTCCTCACATATGGGTGACGTCGGCGCCGACGGAGCCCCCATGCGGAGCATTTCCCCAGCTTTCAAAGAAAGCCTTTGGGAATGCAGCGTGTATGCGCGGTCCCCTTCCCGCCCAAGGGTGCCATTTTGCTCAGTCTGACGACATAGCTAAAAGACAGCAAAAAACAAAATGAAATATATAACTGCAACTCCAAGGGGAGGAGGGAGGGTCGTGAGGACGGATTCCTGCTGCTCCTGGAGAACACCTGTTACAGGTGAGTAACTACTCTTTCTCCAGGACCAAGCAGGAAGTCAGTCCTCACATATGGGACTCCCCAGCTCTAGGCTACCGAGAACCCAAAGCTGAAAAAATAAGCTCCCTCTAGAGCCTCAGCATGCGTGATAAGAATCTTCTCTGAGAACGCCCCCGAACGGTAGCCCAACACAAGGGCCGGAGGGTAGGAGTTGCCTAAACCTCAAAGAGATTACGGAGTACCGCCTGTCCGAAAGCACTGTCCCTGCGGGACTCCCTCTCGAGGCAGTAGTGGGCCGCAAAAGTCTGGCTTGAAGACCAAGTAGCGGCCCGGCAGATGTCTGCCAACGGAACAGAGCAGAGATGAGCTACTGAAGCGGCTTTTGCCCTGACACGGTGGGCCGTGACTCGACCCTGCAAGGAGAGGCCGGCTGCCCTGTACGCCCAGGCGATACAGTCTGCCACCCAAATGGACAAGGTACGCTTGGAGACAGGTAACCCCAGCTTATTAGGGTCAATAGATACGAAGAGCTGAACAGCCCTTCGGTGTCCCTGCGTACGGTCAATGTAGAAGGACAACGCCCTCCTACAGTCCAGGTTATGCAAGACCATTTCAGCCCAGCTGGCATGTGGCCTGGGAAAGAAAGTCGTAAGAACCACCCCCTGATTGAGATGGAAGGAGGAGACAACCTTTGGAAGGAACTTTGGGTGAGTCCATAAGACCACCCTGTTCCTATAGAATCTTGTGCATGGTGCCTCTGAGACCAGAGCTTGTAGCTCACTGACTCGCCTGGCTGAGGTAAGAGCTACCAAAAACGCCGCCTTCCAGGAAAGAAAGCGCAAAGGACAAGTAGCCATAGGCTCAAATGGTGGGCAAGTAAGTTGTTGCAAGACCACGTTCAAATCCCACTCAGGTGCAGGTGGACGAATCGGAGGGTTGAGCAAAAAGAGGCCTCTGAGGAAGTGGGCCACTAAAGGGTGGCCTGACAGAGACTGACCTTCCACCGGTGAGTGGTGCGCTGACAGAGCACTGAGGTGGACCCGAACAGAGTTGGATTTAAGGCCAGGGTTGAACAGGTGAAGCAAATATTGCAGCACCACTGGCACCAGGCACGAAAACGGATCCTGCTTGTGCTGAGCACACCAGGTGGAGAACCTACGCCACTTGAGGGCATAAGATTTTCTAGTGGAGTGCCTCCTAGAGGCCAAGACCACCTCCTCCACTTCCCTAGGTAGCAGTAAGGGAGATAGAACTACCCTTTCAGCATCCAGGCCATCAAACTGAGGGACTGGAGGTTGGGGTGCAAGAGAGATCTCTGATCCTGAGATAGGAGATCGGGTTGCACTCCCAGAGGGAGTGGAGTGTCCACAGCCAACTGCAGAAGGAGTGGAAACTACAGTTGCCTCGGCCATCTGGGGGCTACCAGGATCAACGAAGCCTTGTCCCGAAGGACCTTGAAAAGGGTCTGGGCCACTAGAGGTGTGGGAGGAAATGCATACAGTAGGCTTGTAGACCAAGAGATTAGAAACGCATCCGCTGCTATTCTCAGAGGATGCGGTTGTCTGGAGCAGAACCTGGGTAGTTGACGGTTGAGTAGACTGGCAAAGAGATCAATGGTTGGAAGACCCCACCTTAAGAAGATTCGCTGGACCACCAGAGGATTCAACTGCCATTCGTGTGGCTGCAGAATCCTGCTCAACCTGTCTACCAGGTAATTCTCTTGGCCGGGCAGATAAATTGCCCTGTTTGACTGCCCATGAGCACAGGGTTTGAGCCTCCTGACACAGACGTCGGGACCCTGTGCCTCCTTGTTTGTTCACACAGAACATGGCGACTTGATTGTCTGTCTGAACCAGAACCGACTGGTGAGAGAGGGCATGAGAGAAAGTTTGGAGAGCCAAACGGATAGCTCTCAGCTCCAAAAGGTTGATCTGCTGTGCGGCCTCCCAAGGGGACCAGAGGCCTTGGGTGCATGCCCACTGGCAATGTGCACCCCAACCATGAAGAGAAGCATCTGTTGTCAGCACTTGTGTTTGTGGCGGTGGCTGAAAAGGCACTCCTCACACTAGATTTGGGAGATGCAGCCACCATTGCAGGGAGGCCGCCAGCAGTTTGGACACCCTTACTTTGTCTCCCAAGTGTCCTGTGGCTTGCAGCCACTGAGTTCTGAGGCCCCACTGAGCAGGCCTCATGTGCAGACGGGCATTTGGAGTAACATGGACCGTGGATGCCATGTAGCCTAATAGTCTCAGGAATTGCCTGGCGGAAACCAGAGAATTGCTGTGGAACTGTCTGGCCAAGTCCATCAGTCTGTGGACCCTGTCTACAGGCAGATAAGCCTTTGCCTGAAGGGTATCCAGCCTTGCTCCTATGAACTCTGTGTTTTGTGAGGGGTGCAAAGTGGACTTTGCAAAGTTTATGACAAACCCCAGATGTTGTAGAAGGGAGACAGTGCGGAGGGTGGCCTGTCTGGTTTCCTGTGGAGACTTACCCCTGATAGCCAGTCGTCCAGGTATGGAAAGACAAATATGCCCTGGACTCTGAGATAGGCCGCTACCACTGCCAGGCATTTTGTGAAAACCCTGGGTGCGAAGGTTAGGCCAAATGGAAGTACTCTGTACTGAAAATGATTTCCTCCCACTACAAATCTGAGATACTGTCTGTGGTCTGGATGAATGAGGATGTGAGTATAAGCATCCTTTAGGTCTAAAGAGCATAGCCAATCTCCCTGCTGGAGGTAGGGCAGCAGTATTCCAAGGGTAAGCATCTTGAACTTTACCCTCACCAGGAACTTGTTGAGATTTCGCAAGTCGAGGATGGGCCGGAGGCCTCCTGTCCTTTTTGGTACTAGAAAGTACCTGGAATAGAAGCCTTGCCCTCTCAGTTGGTGGGGCACCAGTTCCACCGCCTGCTCCTTTAGAAGACTTGTCAACTCCTGAAGGAGTAAGTTCCTGTGCAGAGGGAGTCTTGGAGGCTCCCATGGAAAGTAGGAGGGGGGTAACTGGTTGAAGTGGAGCAAATAGCCCTTCTGGACTATATTGAGCACCCAGGTATCCCCTGTTATGGCTGACTACCTGTGGGTGTACAGGGTCAGCCGGCCTCCTGTGCTGAGAGGGGCCAGTTGAGGAGGAGAGGCTATGCCACTAGAGTCAAAACCCCACTCCCTGATGTGCAGGAGCCGGAGTTGGTGGCTTGGGGGTCTTCTGCCTACAGGGCCCATGTCCCTGCCCCGTGGCCTGCTGACCCAGTTGGGGAGCTGTGGAGACCTGGTATTGAGGGTAAGATTTGTAGGCAGAGAACTTCCTCGGGTAAAAGGACTTTTTCCCCGAGCCCTTCTTCTTTTGAGAAGGGGCAGAGGTCTTTCTGGGAAAGCCTTGTCCTGGTGAGAGTCTTGGACTCGAGCTCTGCAACTTTTTCAGCCATGGGCTTGCCAAAGAGGTTTTCACCTCGGCAAGGGACATCGACCAACTTATCCTGCACCCATTGCTCGAGGTCCGATGACTGTAGCCAGGCCTGACGGCGTGCACCGATGCCGGCCACGGTTACTCGGGCCGAAGCCTCGAAGCCATCATAGGCTGCTCAAGATATAAACTTCGAGCATTCCCGGATCCCAGATGACAAGGCTTTGAACCTCTGCAAAGGTTCCTCGGAGAGACCAGCAGGGAACCCAGCAATCTCCTTTGTCAGGTCTCGTAGGTACATGCCCATGTACAGCTGGTAAGTCTGGACATGGCAAGCAAACATAGAGCCCTGGAAGCACTTTCTACCGAGGGCATCCAGGTTCCGAGCCTCCCTGCCCGGAGGCACCAAGGAGTGCATCTTCTGACTCTTCAGATGATGCCTGGTCGATTCCACAACCATGGAGTGGTGCGGCAGCTGTGCCTTCTGGAACCCAGGGCTCTTGCGGACTCGATAAATGGAATCGACTCGCTTGCTAAGAACTGGTGTCGAGGCCGGCGCCTCCCACATGCGGAAGAGCAACCGTTCCAGCATCGGAGGAACCGGTACAGTAAAGGCCTCCTTGGGGGGAGTGTCATACTGCAGGGCCTCGAGCTCCTCGGCTCGAGGCTCCTCCTCGGGGTCCGCAGGGAAGGCCAAGGCCTTGGCCATGTCCCTCACCAAGTCCGAGAACCGGGTATCCTCTGGGGGGGACCTTCTCCGAGGTTCAGACTCCGGTGAGTCCGAAGGGATGCACCGGGTCCTAAAAGTGTCCGGGGACTCCTCTTCCTCCATTTCCCATCCCGACCCCTCCGAGGAGGAGTCGAGCGGCTCCGGTCGGGCGGGTACTGATGCCATCCGCCCCGACGCTGAGGGTACCGGCATCGACGACCTCAGTCCCGCACGGGAGATCGAGGGGGACCTCGGCCGAGGATTGACTTGAGATCGCATGGACTCGAGGATCGGCTCGGTCTCCGGGGTAGACTTGGACGTCGAGATCCTGGTGGTCGGGGCATATGCACTGGTGAGACTGGCGATCAGTACCCGCTGCTGTTCCATGAAGGCCGTCAATCTGAGTCCGAGCTCAGGAGACCCAGCAGCCTCCGACTCGGGCCCTGATGACGTAGGCTCCCCCAGAGGAGAGTCCACGAGGACTAAAGAACTCACGTGACTCAGGCCCTCCGTCTCTACCCGAAGTTGTTTAGCAGGCCTCTCCGACTCCGAAGACCCAGGACGGCGGTCGGGGCTATGCGACCTGGCCCTCAAGGAGCCAAGAGCGTCCACCGACGCCAACCTCGCGGGTTTCTTCTTCCTGCAGTGCTCCCGCGAAGGAGACCCCCTCTCAGAGGAGTCACGACGATGCTCGGGGTCGGACTCCCGAGACGTCGAGGCCTCTGACGAAGTCGGGGCTCGGCCTGACGCAGAATCAGAGAAGATCCTTTCGCGTTGATGCTGCCGGCTCCTCAATGCCTTGGAGGACATTTTGCCACACGGGACACAGACCAGCGGGTCATGGTCGGGCCCGAGGCACCGGAGGCAGCAGTCGTGTGTGTCAGTGAGAGGCATCAGTTTCTTACACAGATCACACTTCTTAAACCCGCTGGCAGCCATCGGGGGAAAAAGAGCCCCTGCAAGGTCAAAAGACTGGGCTGCCAGCGAAAAATGAAAAAATGGCGCTAACGCTAGTCTCTAAGGACAAAAACCGAAAAATGAAGTCCGGGCTCGATACCGGTGTATCGGGCCCAGGCGGGAAAGGGAACCGGCGTCGAACCGAGTAATTACACGGATCCACACCGAAAAATCAACTTTTTCACGGGTGACCACGATACACGTCCGTTGGGCTCCGCGGAAAAAAGACGACTGAGCAAGATGGTACCCTTGGGCGGGAAGGGGACCGCGCATGCGTGCTGCATTCCCAAAGGCTTTCTTTGAAAGCTGGGGAAATGCTCCGCATGGAGGCTCCGTCGGCGCCGACGTCACCCATATGTGAGGACTGACTTCCTGCTTGTTCCTGGAGAAACTCTGTTACATAGCTATGAAGAATGTCGTAACTTTCGAACACGCCCTAGAACAGGCCAACGCTCCAGAACTTTTAGCATATCATTTCCTCCCTGAAATTTTATTCATTTTTTTTCTACGATTCTATTTACAGAATGCCAAGACCTCGTAAGTAGACAGCAGTGCCTAGATGTGGTGGTGCAAAATCAGATTCAAACGTTGATCGACATGTTACAGGTTGTGCAGGCATACATGCTTATTCTGTTCGTTCGTCAACTGACATGGACTTTGCTGTTACTTTTGAATCTGCAGTTACTTTTACATTTAGTTAACACTGTTCTTATGTTAGTCGTTACTGTTGTCAGTAGCCAATACTTATCTCTTTCGTGAATTATTCATACTGTTGCCAATAATTAATAATTATCCCTACATATCTTACATATACTGTTACCAGTAGCTAGTGAACTACTTATACTGTCGCCAGTAATCAGTAATTTTCCTAACCTGTCTTACATATACTGTTGTCAGTAGCTAATAATTACTTCTACTTGTTTAAATATACTATTGCCAGTAGTCAGTAATTATTCCTATCATGAGATTCATATACTGTTGCCAGTAGCTAGTAATTAGTTACTAGCTGAGCATTAACCTAATTGCGACCTTACAGCAGAAACCTTGCCTTTCACCTTTTCAATTCTACTGAAATCTCAGAAAGGTAATTAATACAATAGACTCCTATCATTATGGATTACATCAATCGGCTTAAAATCATGTCTATCTTTCTAATTCTACTTACAATATTTATGCCAAAATATATCCAAGCATACTCCCTTGTTACTCATAACATTCCAATTATTCTCCAACATAAGAATCCCAACATCTCTCATAATGCACCATATCACAAAACACCTCATGCACAAGGTCAAAGAAATCGTCTAATATATATATCACACCTGGGAAATCTTACCATCACCATGTCCAATAACACAAATCCTTATCTAAAGACCTTCTTTGTTTGCTTATAAACGTGAGATCAATTAGGAATAAAATACCGATCATAACTGATATCCTCACCGATTATAAACCTGACATATTATTCTTAACAGAAACATGGCTCACGGTTCATGATAACATTCTCCTAAATCAATTACAAACTGATGGATATGAGCTACTTCACTGCTCTCGGGCTTTAAAAAGGGGTGGGGGTGTCATCGCTATTATAAATAATAACCTTAAAGCTTCCCTCATTTCCACTAATAATATTGAGAACATGGATGTTCTTATGTTTGAAACAACTTCACATTCATTTGGTCTCATATACAGACCTCCATCCACAGATATCATATCTAATATGGAGGATAAAGATTTTGTATGTTCCCTCAACACAAGAAAAAAACAGCTAGTAATCATTGGAGACGTAAACCTCCCCTCAACTACACCATCACACTCAAAAAAGCATTCATTGAAACCATGTCTGAACTTGACTTTGAGCAAATCATAGATTTTCCGACTCACATAAAAGGAAACACCCTTGACCTAATCTTTCTTCAAAGATCTCCAGATTATAATCTCAATGTTTCACAACCCCAGGCTATTCCCATTCCATGGTCCGACCACCATTTAATTAGATTCAATCTCCCACATTTCAATAGAATCACAACCCAACAGCTGAAACAAAGAATAACTACAATGCTCAGAAAATTTGACAGGGAAAAATTTTTAGGACAGATATTACCACATATTCCTGAAACAGTAACAGACATCAATATCAGTATTGCTAACTGGAACGAGACTATAAAAAAAGCAGCTATGCTTCCTAGCTCTAAAACAAACAAATCCAGATCCAAACAGAGAGACTCCCAACCTTGGCACTCGCAAGAAATTAGACAAATAAAGAGGGAACTTAGAAAGATTGAAAAAAGATGGCGGAAAACTAACTCAAATAATGACAGAAATTTATACAATGAGAAACTAGACTACTACAGAAAAACAATAAATGCATCTAAAAAAGCCTTTCATACAAAATTACTAACAAATTCCCTCAATCGTCCCAGAGAATTATTTGAAATAGTTAAAAAAGTATCAAACCCTCCTAATACAGATGTCACCCCTATTAACCCACAAACTCTTGCTGACTATTACATAACTAAGCTCTCTCCACTATCAGACCCTCCAATTCCACTAATTTACTCCAACCCAAAGCCTGAACACATATGGGATAAATTTCATACTGTAACACTAAAAGAACTGGATAAGGTGATCTCAGATATTAACACAACCACTTCTAGTCTTGATCCCTGCCCAGTTAGCTGGATCAAAAATACTAAACCACTCCTAGCGCCCTACATTCTAAATATAGCAAATTTTTCTCTCACACATGGTACTATGCCAACCATCCTAAAGAGAGCCTCGATTAGACCTATTCTGAAAAACAAAAAACTAGACAATCTTGATCCCTCTTCATATAGACCTATCTCTAGCCTTCCATTTATGGCAAAGATTATAGAAAAAATAGTATATAATCAACTTCAGGATCACATTGAACTTCATGCCCCCTTAGATTCACACCAATACGGCTTTAGACCATACCATAGTGTAGAAACACTTCTTGCAGTTATCTTTGATGATATTCTAAAATACATTGACAAATCAAAACAAGCAGTTTTACTTATATTTTTGGATATATCGGCTGCCTTTGATTCAATTAACCATTGTATCCTTTTTGAAAGACTCAGATTGGTATACATGGCACTATTCTTGCATGGTTCCAATCATATCTAACTGATCGATCGCAACAGATAAAAATAGGAAACCATACATCTAAAACCTATACGCAAAAACAAGGAATCCCACAAGGTTCTGCATTGTCAGCTCTACTCTAACATATATTTACAACCTATATGCCACATCATTCAACAGTGCAAATTAAAATATGCAATTTATGCTGATGATGTTATGATTAATCTCCCTATGGACATAGTCTCCCTAGACTTCTCCAATATCAAATCATGCTTCACTAAAATGACGCAATGGCTAAATGAACACAATCTACACATTAACTTCAAGAAAACAGAAGCATTATTTGTTTCTAGAAATCAAAAATTAACCCCCCCCCAACAGAAATAAAAATTGAAAACATAAGCATCTCCATAAAAGATGAAATAAGATACCTTGGCGTTATCATAGACAGAACGTTAAATCTAACACCACACATCAGGAATACAACAAACACAATATATAATAAATTAAGATATCTTAAAAATCTAAAACCATTATCATCAAATCTGGACTTCAGATCAGTCATTCAAGCCCTGATCCTGCCTCACTTAGATTTTAGTAACATAATTCTTCAAGGTATTCCAAAACATGCTCAACATCAACTAAAAGTAGCACAACATGTTGCTGCAAGAATGCTTATAAATGCAGCTCCAACTGAACACACAACCCCTATACTGTACAAACTTCACTGGTTACCTATACAAAGTAGGATAAAATATAAAGTTATCATAACAACGTTCAAACTGATAAGAGATATAGCCCCATCATATCTAACTGATCTACTGACAATTCATTCAAGGACCAGAACAATGAGACAAAGGAACCCGAACACACTACTTGTTCCAAACAACTTTTCAAAACGCAATAAAACTACAACAAATAGGGCATTCAGCTTCAATGCTCCTTTAATATGGAACGCTCTGCCGGATAAACTCAGAGATATCACAGATCTTTCAGCATTTCGAAAAGATCTTAAAACTCACCTATTTATAGAATACTTTGTAGACTCATTCCCAATAGATGAAATACTTCCCACTTAAACTCATGTATACTCATATTCATTAATTCATTAATTCACAACTTACTTTTTCCTTTTTCTTACTCTATCTTACAATACCCAATTCTCCACGTTATCACATTTACTCTTTACACTAATAATTCTAGTGAACTACAATACATTTTTCCTTGCTCAGATAAGATTTTTGAAATTTGTAAATATTTAAATCTGTATATATGTTTAAACTATCTATATACCTAACCAGCATTTACTCAGCATTGTAACCCTCAAATTACCATTTTTATTATATACAATTTAATGTTCACTATAATTTCAATTGTTTGAATAAGTTTCAATGTACTGTTCAAGTTTTGTTCTTTGTAAACCGCTTTGATTTTTCTGAAAGGCGGTATATAAAAAAGTTCAATAAATAAAATGATTCTGATGGGGCTCGAATGAGCCAGTCGTCTAAGTAGGGGAAGACGAATATCCCTAGAGTGTGGAGAAATGCTGCTACCACAGCCATGCATTTCGTGAACACACTTGGTGCTGAGGCCAGGCCAAAAGGAAGCACCCTGTATTGGTAGTGCTTTCCTTGAAAAAGGAACCAAAGGAACTTCCTGTGAGTTGGGTGGATGAGAACATGAGTGTACGCATCCTTGAGATCTAGAGAACAAAGCCAATCCTGACTCTGAAGGTATGGCAGCAGAGTTCCTAAAGAAATCATCTTGAATTTCTCTTTGAACAGGAATTTGTTCAATTCTCTGAGGTCCAAGATAGGTCTGTATCCCCCTGTTTTCTTTGGGTAAGAAAATAGGGGGAATAAAACCCTGTACCCTGTTGCTGGATGGGTACTTCTTCTATTGCCCCTTGGACAAGAAGCATGGTGACCTCTTGATCTAACAGGTTGATGAGAGAGGTCTGAGAATTGAACTTTCTTACCATTGTGTGAGGGGGCATGCACAGAAAGTGCAGCTTGTACCCCTCTCTTATAATGGAGAATGTCCAATGCTCTGCTGTTATCTGCTCCCACCTGGGGGCAAAGTGACATAACCTTCCTGGAATGATGGAAGGCTCTGGTCCGTTGAGGGCCAGGAAGGCTTGTAGAGGCTGAGACAGTTGAGGCTTAGCAGTCTTTGCTTTCCTTTGTTTAGGTGGTTGCTGACTTTTCCGGGCAGGCTGACCTGCAGAACGTCCCTGCTGGGAATAAGAGGGATAAAACCTCTTCTTTTTTGAGAAGAAAGGCTTCTTGAAAGACTTCTTTCTCGCAGGATCAGCTGTGGATAGCCTATCCAAAGTGGAGTTGTCAGCATACAACTCATTGGCCTTTTCTTGCCAATCTTTATCAAACAGGTTTTCACCAGTACAAGGAATATTGCCCAGTTTGTCTTGTACCCAGAGCTCCAAATCAGATGCCTGGAGACAGGCAATTCTACGTGCACCAATGGCAATGGCAGAGGTTCTGCTTATGCACTCAAAACAGTCAAAAGCTGCACAAATTTAGAAACATCCTGGGCATGTTTGACCAATTGGAGAAAATCCTGTCTTTTATTCTCAGAAAGAAGAGGGCTCAAAACCTCTAAATCCCCTGTAACTTCCTTCAGGAATATTCCCATATATAAAATATAGGAACTGATCCTTGCAGAAAGCATGGAAGCTTGGAAAATCCTATGTCCAAAAACATCCAAAGTTCTGCACTCGCATCCTGGAGGATTAGAGGCATGTCTTTGCACTCCTGATCCTTCTCATAGCCGATTCCACTACAACAGAGTGGCGAGGAAGCTGCGTCTTCTGGAAACCAGGACAAGGAGGGGCTCAATTTATTTTATTTTATTTTATTTATTTACAGTCTCTTATATACCGCACTATTCACCATCAGCGCGGTTTACATGGAACAAAATGCTCAGTACATTTAACACGTATGAGTTTACAGGTAACAGGGTATAAATAACTTGGATATAGTATCCAGTCTACGAGAGTGAGGAGAGGTGGTAAGAGGCGTCTCCCACATTCTTAGCATGAGATCATGCAAGATCTCATGGACGGGTAGAGTAGCTGCCTCTTTAGGAGTTTTGGGATATTGTAAAATTTCCAACTCCTTTGCTCTGGGGCTCTGATTCAGGAGCCACAGTAATGGACAGACCTCGAGCCACCTCCCTGATGAAGTCCTGAAAGGAAATATCCTCTGGAGGAGACATCCTGCACTTAGGGGAGGAAGGCTCCTCTGGGAGAAGTATTCCTGTATCGACAGAACTGTCAGTATCCTCAGATTCTTCTGAGGACTCGAAGTACCGTCTGTCCGGATGCTCTTGAAGAGCCCGATACCCGTACCGACCGAAGTCGGTACCAGGAGTAATCGGTCCCGGAGGGCATCGCATGACTGGGTGCCGGCAATGTGGACACCGATGTTGATGCTATCGGTACCGGTACTGGTGCCGGAGTCGGTGCTGGTACCGGCTGAACTGTCTGACGCGGTTCCGAGGGTGTCGATGCCGCAAGGAGAGCAGCCAGACTGCGTTCAATAGCCAGGAATCTCTGGTCTATCGACGCTGCCGATGCCTGGATGTCGGTACCGGAGAAAACAGCCAGTACCCTAGAGCATGGCACCAGTAGTTCTGCCGAGGTTGAGGCCTCGAGAACGTCCTGGAGCCCCGATAATGCTTTGGAAGCCGAAGCCTCCCGCCGGGGCAATTTTGCCAGTGCAGAATCCTCAAGGGCAACGCCAGAGGCATCTCGATGCTTGGAAGGAGATCTACCCTTTGAGGACCGGCTAGACTTGTGTTTAGTTACCTGAGATCCACGGGAGGAAGAGGAAGCCCTGGAAGACGTTGATGCCACCGAGGCTTTATCAGAGGGAAACAGGATACTGAGCTTAGCAGCTCGGTTCTGCCGACCTCATTTAGACATCATGGCACAGGCCATACATTCCGTGATGGAGTGCTCAGGACCTAAACATTTTAGACACCACTCATGGGTTTCGGTGACGGAGATGGTACCGCCACACTTGGTGCACTTTTTGAAACCCGAAGAGGGTTTTTCCATTGTGGAGGAATTTTTGGGCCTAAGGCCCAAAAAGGCACGTGCACGTGGAAAAAAAATACTAAGTATTTTTTTTTTTTTTTTAAAGAAAAGAAAGAAAAACCGGCGGTACCGGTAAAGCACAAAAAAGAAGGGCAATAAGGAGAATTTTCTGCGGTGACGGGAACAACGACCTGCTGGCTCCGCGGAAAACGAAGAACTGGAGAGAGGCAGTTGGGAAAAGCGGGAAGGCAGCACGCAGGCGCTGTGGGATGCTCCCAAAAGCTTTCTAATTGGACGCTGGGGAGCGTTCCCGCACAGGCTCCGTCGGTACCGACGATACCCATATGTGAAGACTACATTCCTGCTTGTTCCTGGAGATCCTGGTATACGGTGCCTCCCCCACTAAGGTCTGAAGCTTGCTAACCCTGCGAGTGAAGGCGAGCATAACCAGGAATGCCACCTTCCACGAGAAGTATTGGACGTGGCAGGTAGCCAAAGGCTCAAAAGGCGGGCAAGTGAGCTTCCCCAATATCATACTGAGATCCCACTCAGTCGCCGGAGGGTGAATCGGGGGCTTCAATAAGAGTAGACCCCTTAGTAAGCGGGTCACCAGTGGCTGGACCGAGAGGGGTTTGCCTGCGCTATTTGAGGGTGTACGCTTTCCTAGTGAAAGCTTTACAAGAGGCCAGCAGGATCTCCTCTACCTCACCCGAGAGGTTGAAAGGGGCTAGGATCACCCTTTTAGCAGTCATGATGTCAACGGACAGGGTCCCCAAGTTGGGGTGTAGAAGAGAGCCCCCCTCCTGGGACAGCAGCCCTAAAGAGTTCCACAATGGGTTGGGAGTCTCAAACGATGGCTGGAGGAGTAGCGGGAATCATGGCTGCCTGGGCCATCGAGGGGCTACCAGGATGAGCAAGGCCTTGTTACGGAGAGTCTTGAACAATGTCTTGGCAATTAGTAGTTGGGTGGGAAGGCATACATGAGGCCTTCTGACTACGAGATAAGGAATGCGTCTGCTGCCGCCAACCTGGAAGGGGTGGGCCTGTCGGGAGCAGAAGCAGGGCAACTGGTAGTTGTCCAGGGTGGTGAACACATCTATCTCGGGTTCCCCCCAGAGCTGAAAGAGCCAGTCGGCCACACTGGGATCCAGTTGCCACTCGTGCAGCTGGAGGACCCTGTTCAATCTGTCAGCCAGTGAGTTGTTCTGGCCTGGCAGATATACTGTCCACGGGAGTATACCCTGCTGGACTGCGTAGGAGCAGAGGACAACTGCCTATCGGCAGAGGGCATGAGATCCCGTGCCCTGCTGTTTATTCACATGGAACATCGCCACCTGGTTGTCCACCTGGACCAACACTGGCTGGAAACGTAGGTGATGGCAAACGTCTTGGAAGACTAAGTATATCGCCCGTAGCTCCAGGCGGCTTATCTGTTGGTTGCTCTCGTCCTGCGACCTGCTGCCCTGGTTGCAGAGTTCCTCGAAGTGGGCTCCCCAGCCGAGCAGGAAGGCATCCGTGGTAAGGACCCTTAAGGGGCTCAGAGCTTGAAAGGGCATCCCCACCTCATGATATTGGGGAGTCTTACAGCAAGTCAGAGAGTCCGCCAACTGGCAGGTCACTGAGACTTTGTCCCAGAGGCGACTCATGGCCTGTGTTCACTGGTCCCGAAGGCACCACTGCGCGACCCTTATGTAGAGGTGGGCATCTGGGGTGACGTGGATGTGGAGACCATGTGCATGAGTAGGTGCAGGAGCTGCCGAGCAAGTACCGAGGAACAGTTTTGTTTGTCCAGGGCCAGGGCCCGGGCCCGGAGATGCTTGGTCTCCGGGCAGGAAGGTCTTTGCCTGGAGGGTGTCCAGTCCTGCCCCTATGAACGCCAGCCACTGTGTCAGGAGGAGATGGGACTGGGGTGGTTTATCACAAACCCCGAGTGTTGCAGGACCTGGATGGTGCATGCAGTTGCCTGCTGCACTCTGAGGCCGTGTCTCCTTTTATGAGCCAATCATCCAGGTAGGGGAAGACAAAGACCCCCTGGAAGCGGAGGAAGGCGGCTACGACTGCCAGGCATTTTGTGAAGACCCTTGGGATGGAGGCCAAGCCGAAGGGCAGCACCCTGTATTGGTAGTGCCCCCCGCCCCCACCTGAACTGCAGGTAGAGCCTGTGGTTGGTGTGAATGAGGATGTGGGTATAAGCATCCTTCAGATCCAAGGAGCAGAGCCAATCTCCCTGCTGGAGGTAAGGCAGTAATGTCCCAAGAGAGAGCATCTTGAACTTCTCCCTCACCAGGAACTTATTCGGGTTGCGCAGGTCAAGGATGGGCCTTAGGTCTCCTGCCCTTTTTGGCACGAGGAAGTACCTGGAGTAGAACCCCTTGCCCCTGAGATGGTGGGGGTACTGGTTCTACCGCTTTGTCCTCGAGAAGACCTGCGAGCTCCTTCAGTAGAAGGTCCCGGTGAAGGGGAGACCTGAGGGGCTCTCCCAGAAAGTAAAGGGGAGAGGTCTGAGTCAGATGGAGGAGGTAGCCCCCCCTGACAACCCGAAGTGCTCAGGAATCGGTGGTGATATTTAGCCACCTTTGGGCATAGTGGATCATACATCCCCCTGTAGGCTGCTGACCTCTCTGGAGTGGAGAGGCTCTGCCCTAGTAGTCAAAAGCTCCCCCCTGGCTGGGCCGGGGCCGATGCCTGGGGTTTGGGAGCCTTCTGCTTACGAGAGTCATGCCCATGTCCCTTGGCCTGCTGACCCTGCTGGGGAGTCGGGGAGGACCGAAAAGGTGGGTAGTTTCTGTAAGCAGCCCCTTTCCTCAGGTAGGAGGACTTTTTACCTGAGACATTCCATTGGGGAGGGGCAGCGTTCTTTTTTAGAGAGCATGGTCATTGTCATGAACTCTGTCTCCAGCTCAGCAACATTGTCGGTCATGGGCTTGCCAAAGAGGTTCTCTCCTTGGCATGGGCCATCGACCAATTTGCCCTGAACCCATTGCTCAAGGTCGGACTGTAGTCAAGCCTGGCATCAGGTGCCTTTACCTGCCGCCGCTGCTCGAGTTGCTGACTCGAAGCCGTCATAGGCTGCCCGAGACAAACTTGGAGCACTCACGGACAGCCTTGGCCAGGTTCTTGAACCGCTGCAGGGGTTCATTGGACAGAACAGCTGAGAACCTGACAATTTCTTTTGCCAGGTCCCTCAGGTTCATATCCATGTTCAGCTGGTAGGCCTGGATGCCCTGGTAACACTTTCTGCCAAGGGCATCCAAGGTGCATGCCTCCCTACCAGGAGGCACCAAGGAGTGCATCTTCTAACTCTTCAGATGATGTATGACAGACTCCACCAACATGGAGGAACTGTGATTTCTGGAAGCCCGGGCTCCGGTGGACTCGATATCTCGAGTCGAGCCGCTTGCTCACCACCAGCACAGATGCCGGTGTTTCCCACATATGGAGCATTAGCCGTTCCAGGATGGGAGGGATGGGCACCGTAAGCGATTCCCTCAGAGGGGCCTCATACTAGAGGATTTCTAGCTCCTCCACCCGAGGGATCTCCTCCGATTCCTTCGGGAACGCTAGGGCCTTAGACATGTTCCTGAAGTCGTCAAGGAATGCCATGTCCTCTGGCAGGGCTCTGAAGTGGGAGAGTTAGAGGGGAAGTTGCAATGGGCGACGCCTCGTCCTCCATCTCCCACTCGGAGTAGTCCGTCGAGGACTCGATGGAAGGTTGGTCTGCAGGCCACGGGGCTGAACCCGGCCTGCGACCTTCAGAGGCGCCGTGGTTAGCGCCGAGCGCACTGGCTGGGGATGATCGCAGTCCTGTCAAGTGGGAACCAGATTGAGACCTCGGCCGAGGATCGACTCGAGGTTGAAGGATCTTGAAGATTGGCTCGGCCTCAAGGGACATCTTTGACATAGAGGCCCAATGGTCAGGGTGGAGGAACCAGTCGTATCGGACCACCTCGCCCACTGCTGGTCCATGAAGGCAAACAAACTGTGCTCCAGGGTCACCATTCTGGCCAACAAGGCCAGAAGGCTCCAAAGGAAATCAATCCAGATGCTGGTTCCCCCAAAGGGGAATCCTTGACCAGGATGGTGCCTGGCGACAGAGGTCGGTCCAAGGTTCAGTCCTTTTGGAGGATCTTTGCAGGCCGCTCCCTCTCCGATCCCTCGGACTGTGAGACCTGGCTAAGGACATATCCGGCCTGTCGGATCTGTCCAGGGACGCCGCCTTCGAGGTCATCTTATTCTTGGGCTTCCTCTAGGGCAGGGGTGGGCAATTCCGGTCCTGGAGGGCCGCAAACCAGTCAGGTTTTCATGATGTCCCTAATGAATATTCATGGACCTATTTCCATTCAATGGAAGGCAGTGGATGCAAATAGAACTCATGAATATTCATTAGGGACATCATGAAAACCTGACTGGTCTATGGCCCTCCAGGACCGGAATTGCCCACCCCTGCTCTAGGGAGACCCCCTCTCCAAAGAACCACGGTGCCGCGCTGGTTCCATAGAGCTGCCACGAGATGCCATGGCTTCAGATGAGGCCCTAGCCTTCGGAGGTACCGGGAACTCAGGGAAAGCATAGTTACTCACCTGTAACAGGTGATCTCCGGAAACAGCAGGAATTTAGTCTTCACATATGGGTATCGTCGGCACCGACGGAGCCCGTGCGGGAACGCTCCCCAGCATCCAATAGGAAAGCCTTTGGGAGCATCCCACAGCGCCTGCGTGCTGCCTTCCCGCCTTTCCCAACTGTCCCTCTCTAGTTGAGTTTAAAGCTGAGACAAAAGAGAGAGAGATACAGCTCCTAGGGGAGATGGGTGGGTTGTGAAGACTAAATTCCTGCTGTTCCCGGAGATCACCTGTTACAGGTGAGTAACTATGCTATCTCCAGGAACAAGCAGGAATGTAGTCTTCAGATATGGGGACTCCCTAGCTGCAGATGCCAGGGAGATGGCCCCAGAAAGTTGTGTGCCCTTGTGAAAGGGCTCCACTTCCCCCCATGGATCTCCGGCATCCTACCAGGGATGGTGGGTAGGAGTTGATTAAGTCTGGAACAGTTGTTGAAGAACAGCCTGACCAAACAAGGCATCCTGGTGGGAGTCCTGGTCTAAGCAATAAGGGGCTGTGAAGGTATGTACCAAAGCCCAAGTAGCTACTCGACAGATGCCGTTGATAGACACAGAGTGACGATGAGCCATTGAGTCTGCCATGGCTCTCACATTGTGAGCTGTGACATGGCCTTCAAGAGGAAGGTTCTTACTCTCATAGGCAAAATATATACACTGTGCAATCCAGCTGGACAGTGGCCTTTTGGAAACTGGAAGGCCCAAATGACTAGGATCAAAAGCAACAAAAAGTTTTACAGTCCAAAGTATGAAGGTTCTTTCTGCATTTGAGGCGTGAAGCCTTGGAAAGAATACAGGAAGGTAAACCGCTTGGTTTAAATGAAAGGGCGAAACCACCTTTGGCATAAAGTGTGGATGAGTTCTAAGGACTACCTATCATGATGGAACCTTGTATAAGGAGGATCAGCCACCAACGCTTGCAATTCACTGATGCGACGTGCTGATGTGATTGCAATGAGAAAGATAACCTTCCAGGAGAGGAATTTCAAAGAGGTAGTGGCTAATGGTTCAAAGTGCGGTTTCATGAGCTGCCCAAGAACCAGATTTAAGTCCCGTGCCACCGGTGGTGGCTTAATGGGAGGCTTTGTTAAAAGAAGGCTTCTCATAAATCTCGCTATGAGAGGATGAGAGGAAATAGGTTGTCCATTTAGAGGCTTGAAGGATGCTGCAATAGCACTCAAATGGACTCTCACTGAATTGGTCTTAAGCCCTGCATTTGATAAATGATGGAGGTACTCCAGTAATGATTCCAGAGGTATCGCAAGAGAGGTTAAGACCCTTCTGCGAGCACCATATGGTAAACCTTTTCCACTTGAATGCATAAGAGCGTCTTGTGGAAGGTTTCCTGGAAGCATGAAGGATATCCTTTACCTGCTGGGAAAGGTTAAGACCGTGAAGTTCTAGGCTTTCAGCAACCAGGCCCTGAGATGCAGACACTGGGGATTGGGATGCCACAGCATCCCATCTTCTTGAGAAAGAAGATCTGGAGCAGATCCTAACTCCAGAGGCGGAGCTTGAGAGAGATGTAGGAGCAGAGGGTACCACGATTGCCATGGCCAACGTGGAGCTATGAGGATCATATGACCTCTGTCTCTCTGAAGCTTGAACAGGGTTTTGGGAATTAGGGGAATGGGTGGAAAGGCATATAGGAAGTCCTGACCCCAACTGACATTGTGTCGGAGGCAAGGAGGGTACAGAGTTTTGCAGCTCTATTCTGCCAGCCCCTCTTGGTCAGTCTCGTGCATGAGAGACACTCCGTTGGACAATGTTCAGGACCCAAACATTTTAGACACCAATCATGGGTGTTGTGACGGAGATGGTACTGTTACATTTTAAGCATTTTTTGAAACCACTGGCTGGTTTCTCCATGCTTGAAGAAAAAAAATGGGCCTAGTGCCCAAAATGGCGCCTAGCACCGAAAATAGGGAAAAACCCTGAAGAAAAAAAAAATATTTTTTTTTTTAAAAGGAGTTAGAAGAGAACCGGTGGTACCGGTAGGCGTCGAGTGAAGGCAGACGCGACTACAAAAAAAACAAGAAATAAAGGTAGATTTTCTGTGGTGACAGGGTACCGTGTCCTGTTGGCTCCACGGAAAACGAAGAACTGAAGTGAGAGAGGTACAGAGGTGGGAAGGCAGCACGCATGCAGTGGGATACTCCCAAAAGCTTTCCTATTGGACGCTGGGGAGCATTCCCGCGCGGGCTCCATCTGTACTGACGATACCCATATGTGAAGACTATATTCCTGCTTGTTCCTGGAGATAGAGTTATTCCCTTACTGTTTAATCTTAATATGTATACCTTAGAGGAAAGGTGGGATAGAAGTGATATTATTGAGACATTTAAATACCTCTGTGGCATAAATGCACAGGAGCAGAGTCTTTTTCGATTGAAAGCAAGCTCTGCTACAAGGTGACACGGGATGAGGGTGAAAGGGGATAGATTCAGGAGTGATGTGTGGAAATATTTCTTTATGGAAAAGTGTGGTGAATCCGTGGAATAGTCTCCCAGTGAGGTGGTAGAGATGAGGACAGTATCCGAATTCAAAAAAGTATAGGACAAACACAGAGGATCTCTAAAGGAAAAAAGGGGACTGCTGTAGTGGTTGATATGGAAGGGCAGACTAGATAGACCATGTGGTCTTTTTCTGTCATCATGTTTCTATGTTTCATTGGCTGCCATTAGAGACCCTTGTTTTAAGGTGTTGTGTCTGGCTTTTAAAGCTATTCATCAGATTGGCCCTATTTTTATAATAGATTGTTTCGTTGTTCATCAACCAAATCACTCCATTTGTCGACTCATTTTACATTAATATTGCCTTCTGCCTTTCGAAAAAAAAGAGGATCAGGGAAAGGTGTTTTTTCAGGTATAGTTCCAAAATTGAGGAATGAATTATCTGTTACAATTAGGGACTTTCATGATTATGTGCAATTTTGAAAAGTTTTAAAGACGTGGTTATGGGATAAATGTTTTAATCATATTTAATATGAATCATCTATACTTCAATTTTGTACTCCGCTTTGTACGTCTGTAGATAGCAAAAACAGACTATAAGCGCTATTATTAAATTAAATTTGCACCTATTTATGTATGTACAGTATTTTGGTTATGTCCATGGAGTATATAGTATAATACAAACCATCATGATTTATTTTACTTATTTAAACTAAATCGAATGACAATACATCAGATATGCAAACAAATAAATAAACCTTGCCGGCAGTCTTTTGATCTTCCTGTCGCCTTTTTCTGGTCCGAGTCTTCAAGATAGAATTTTTAAATGATCACCATACTGATGTACACTCTTGACCTTTGCTGCTCCTTTTAGTTTCTTCTACCTATTTTCCCCATTTTACCTTTCTAAGTTTACTGCACCAGTGTTTGGTTTCCTTAGTGCCTAGCACCTCTTCCAGATTCACAGGAAATAAATTGTTCCTCTGATTCATAGTTTAGAAAGAGCACTTCCAACGTGGGTACCTCCCAAACATCCTCCATCATTCACGCCTACACTAGGTTTTATTTTTGTTTTGTTTTTTTAAAGACAAGGCGGCACTTGTTTGTTTTTATAAAATAGCGCCTACTTAGGTTCCCTGTTATAAAATTATCCTCCTAATGACCCCAACTGATTCCCTCATATGCTTATTATTCTTAATGTATTTGAAAATGTGTATAAACATTAAATGTTGCCTCTTTAGCAAACCTCTCCTCAAATTCTCTTGGCCTATTTTAATTTTTTAGATCTAATTTGACACACTTTATGTGCTTTCCAATTTTCTTCATTAGGTCCAGCCGTGTTTCATTTTTTTTTTTACTTTTTGGCTTTAATAACTTCTTGCACAGTATTATTTAGCCACCCTGGAAGATGCTTGCTTTTCCTTTGATGTTTTCCAAATCTTTGTAATACATTTTATCTGGGCTTCCAAGATGATATTTTAAACAATTTCCACCCATCATGCAGACGTTTCATTTTTTTTTTAACTGCTCCTTTTAGTTTTTTTCAAACTAGCTTTCTCATTTTACTTATTCTTCCCTTTTAAAATGATAGGTTACCATAGTAGTTTTATTTATTTCTCTCTCACTAGCCATTATTCTTTTGGATTTAGTCCTTGAATTTTCAGCAGTAGCTCAAGATGAGTTACATTCGGGTATAATAAAGTATGTATTTCTCCGTCCACAGAGGGCTTACAATCTATTCATGGCTTCATGGCTCTGGGGCAGAGGGTGAAGCAGACAGGTATGCGGGTGGTGTTCTCTTCAATCCTCCCTGTTGAGGATAAAGGCCAAGGCAGAAAAGTTTGCATCCTGGAGATAAATGCATGGCTGCATGAATGGTTTCAGAGAGCGTTTTGGTTTCCTGGACCATGGGATGATGTTCCAAGGGCTGCAGAGCAGAGATGGCGCTCATCTGTCCAAGAAGGGTCGACATGTCTTCAGTAGCAGACTGTCTAACCTACTGAAGAGGGCTTTAAACTAGATTCGTCAGGGATGGGTGACAAAAGCCCCAAGGTAAGTGAAACATTAAATACTCTTATAGCAATAGGTAAAAGGGGCAACATCTGGAAAGTGGTGTGTAGAAATGCCCGTAGCATGGGAAATAAGATCCCAGATGCTGAAGCTTTAATGGAAGAGGCTGACTTGGATTTAGTGGCAGTTCTGGAGACATGGTTCACAGACAACCATGACTGTGATATAATTATACCAGGCTATACTTTACTCAGGAAGGATAGGGTAGGAATAAGGGGAGGAAGTGAGACAATATATATAAAAAATAATATTAAAGCTATAGAATTACAGGGCTTGTAAGGGAGAGAGGAGGCACTGTGGGTTATACTAGAAAGAGGGAAAGAGAAATCCATTTGGATTGATGTGATATACAGACCCCCCTCACAGGGAGAAGACGTGGATGGAGATTTAATAGAAGACATATGCTGCATCGCCAGAAAAGGGGAAGTGCTACTGATAGGGGATTTCAATATGCCAGATGCTGAATGGCACCATCCCTGCTGCGGTTTAATCTAGAAGTAAAGAGATCCTGGATTCTCTACAGGGAGAACTATTCAGGCAACTGGTAACAGAACCCACACGTGAAGGGGCCATACCGGATTTGGTGCTTACCAATGGTGAAAGTGTTTTGTTTTGTTTTTTTAAACTTGAAATTTTATTTAACAATAACACAGCAACCAATCCATAATACAGTTGTAACATTTCTATATCTCACAGGCACAGTCTGTCTTTACCCTCACCTTAGCCCACCTTACTGTCACAATCACGGACTGTCCCTCCTCCTGCTACTTATCCATTGACCAGCCTCATTACCCTAACCTCACCCACCTTCCCCCCCACCACCCCTCCCCCCCTCCCTCCGCTTCCCCTTATACATTGATTCCCTAAACTTGCACAAGAACCCCTTGACTCCCATAGAGGCATGAGTTCCTTATTCCCCCCCTTCCCCTTGCACCACCACCCTCACACACCTATCCTTAACACCCCTCCCGCCCCCCTTGTGTAGCCATTTCCACACTCCCCTCCACTGACGCTCCACCTTCTCTTTCTGTAACCCTGTTAACCGATGCATTAGATACAGATCTCCCAAGCGACTAGCATAACTTTTAAAGGATGGCATAGCACCATCCATCTAGTGACGTGCAATTTCACACCTTGCTGCAAATATATATTGCCACACAATTGTTCCAATGTCCTTCTCTCTCCTCTGTTTTCTTTAATAAGAGACATGACTCTGGCGTCAATGTTAAAGTAGAACCTGCGATTTCCCACACAATCTCCCCAATTTTCCCCCAGTACTGCTATACTATTGGGCATGCCCACCACATATGCAACCATGTTCCTTTCTCTCCACACCGACGCCAACATTCATCCGTCCTCACAACCCCCGCTTTGTACAAATGCTCCGGCGTCAAATACCATCAGGACAGCACCTTCCATCCATTCTCTCGGAGGGAGGTAGCAATGGAGGCTCCCGCTATGTCCTGTGCAACCCGCTCCCATTCCTCGATCTTCCATGACACCCCTAGATATCTCTCCCATGCCGTCATATAACTTAACTTCTCCTCCCCTCTCTCCATTAGCCCTTTATAAATCCGGGAGATAATCCCCTTCCTCCCCATTGAACCTAAACAACTGCTTTCAAACCATCCCGGTATTTTTAAAATATCCTCCCAATGTAAAATCTGTCACTCTCCCTCAAGTGATACAGGTGTCGTATCCCTTCAAAGTCTCTTACTCCTTCCCCATGGATTATTTGGGATACTTGCTTTAACCCTTGTTGCGCCCATCTGTGTACCACAGCTACCTCTGGGCCAACCCCTCCTTCACAACACGCCATCAGCAACATCGCTTGTGCACAACTTTTTCCCCCTATCATCTGCTTCTTCTGCCATTGCCATATCTCCAATGTATGACCTACCATTGGGTTCTCCTCCTTATTAACCCTCCCGCTCCATACCTGTCTCTCCAACTCCCCTGGCTCAAATCCCATTACTTCCTACAGAAGCTCTCCAGATCAACCAACAGTAAGGATTTAAGGGTTTGTTTTATTATATTAAGTAGTTAGCTCTCTGACTGGGAGCTCTTAAAAGGGTTTTTTGTACATTTTTAAAGCAAGGTTACTTTTTTTTGGTGCTTTAGTGGGACTTTCCTTGAGTACAGTAGGTGGTTGAACTCCAGTAACCTCCTCAGCTTTGGGAACTGCTAACACCTAATCAGGTGTTAGTTCCCTCCCTACCCACCCCGACTCCCACCCACCCCTAGCGAGTAGTCTTGTCTATAGGGCACCTCCCCATTTGACAAAGCACAGAGAATTGGACCAGCACATTTTGAATATAATTAAGGAGATTTAGCTGCTTTTTCTCTGAAAGGGCAGCTGGGAAACCGCCTGGTACTTGGTAGATCTCTCTCTTTTGCTTTAACAGATACCTAAGCTCCACGAACAGAACAATGGCTGGGAAAAATCGTATCGCTAAACCTGTTGCCACCGTTACAGCTTCTGCCTCGGTCCAGACAGAGGTCCTAATGCCAGTTGAAGGACCGGTTCCATGTGCAGGGTGCCTGCATGCTGAAGCTCTGAGGAAACAAGTGGAGGAACTCAGAGAGGAGGTGGCGAGGTTGAGTATTCAAGACAGTGAGAAGTACATTGATGAGATGCTTCTTGCAGCAACCAAGCTCTCCAGCAGAGGAGAAGATGGGTGCCACAGAATGTCGATGGTTGGACACAAGTCACCAGGACCTGCAAAATCACCAATCCAACTTCTCCAGCCCTTGAACTGAAGAACCATTATGCAGCCCTGGAAGTGGAGGTGGTGAAAGCATCCCTGGAAAGGGAAGAACCAGAGCTCAAGTACCCCAAAGTTGCAGAATCAGTAACCACAAGGAAACAAAGGGTAGTGGTGGTTGGAGACTCGCTTCTGAGGAGTACTGAGGCATCCATCTGCCGACCAGACTTGATGTCCAGAGAGGTATGCTGTCTGCCTGGTGCCAAAATCCAAGATGTTACAGAGAGTTTGCCAAGACTCATCAAGCCCACTGACTATTACCCAATGTTGCTAATCCATGTTGGAACAAATGATACTGCCAGGTATACCTCGGAAAGTGACTTCATGGCTCTGGGACACAGGGTGAAGCAGTTAGGTGCACAGGTGGTGTTCTCTTCAATCCTCCCTGTTGAGGGTAAAGGCCAAGGCAGAGAGGCTCGCATCCTGGAGATGAATGCATGGCTGCGTGGATGGTGTCATCGAGAGCATTTTGGTTTCCTAGACCATGGGATGCTATTCCAAAGGTTGCAGAGCAGAGATGGCATCCATCTGTCCAAGAAAGGTCAATGCGTCTTCAGTAGTAGACTGGCTAATCTACTAAAGAGGGCTTTAAACTAGATTCATTGGGGATGGGTAAAGAAAGCCCCCAGGTAAGTGAAAGCCCCCAGGTAGGTGATACATTAAATAACTTTATGGAAATGGGTAACAGGGGTAACATATGGGAAGCAGTGTGTATAAATGCCCGTAGCATGAGAAATAAGATCCCTGATGTTGACGCTTCGGTGGGAGTGGCTGACTTGGATTTAGTAGCAGTTACAGAAACATGGTTCACAGAAAACCATGATTGGGATGTAATTATACCTGGCTATACTTTATTCAGAAAGGACAGGGTAGGAAGTAAGGGAGGAGGAATGGCACTATATGTAAAAACTACTATTAAAACTTTGGAATTACAGAGCTTAAAAGGGAGAGGGGAGGCATTGTGGATTAAACTACAAAGAGGGAAAGAGAAATCTATTTACATTGGTGTGATATACAGACCTCCCTCACAAGAGGAAGAGGTGGACAGAGTTAATTGAAGACATACGCAGCACTGCTAGGAAAGGGGAAGTGCTACTGATAGGAGATTTCAATATGCCAGATGTTGATTGGCACATTCCTTCTGCAGTATCATCTAGAAGTAAGGAGATCCTGGATTCTCTACAGAGAGAACTATTCAGGCAATTGGTAACAGACCCCACACGTGAAGGGGCCATACTGGACTTGGTGCTTACCAATGGTGAAAGTGTTTCTGATGTTGTAGTGGGAGATCATTGTGCATCCAGTGATCACCAGATGGTGTGGTTCAGTATTAGGACTAGGGCTGTTAGAATCCATTCAAAGGCGAGGATCTTAAGACTTTAGGAAGACTAACTTAGCGAAGATGGGCCAATACCTCAGGGAGTCGTTAGTTGGAAGGGAACAGCTGAGGGATGTAGAAAAACAGTGGGAAAAACTGAAAGTGGATATTTTAAGGCCAACCAACCTTTTTGTTAAAATGGTAAATAAAGGTAAAAGGAAAAGGAGACCGCTATGATTTTCGAAAGAAGTAGCTGAAAAAGTGAAGAAAAAGAGGGAGGCCTTCATGAAATACAAGAGATCACAGAGAGAAGAAGACAGGCATCTGTATTTGGAAAAACTTAGAGAAGCTAGCAAAGTAGTCAAGGCGGCAAAGATTCAAAAGGAGGAGGAAATAGCCAATGCAATAAAATGGGGGGATAAGACATTTTTCAGATATTAGTGAGAAGAGGAAGGGCAAGAGTGGTATTGTCAGACTCAAGGGTGCAGGGGAGGAATATGTAGAAGCTGATAAGGATAAAGCGGAATTGCTTAACAAATATTTTTGTTCTGTGTTCACAGATGAAGAACCAGGAGCAGGACCTCAAAAAACACCCACAAATAGGAACAGAAGCAAAGGACATCTTGAACAATTTTCAAAAGACTGTGTTCGTGAGAAACTATCTCAACTTAAAGTAGACAAAGCGATTGGACCGGATGGGATACATCCGAGAATACTGAGGGAACTTGGGGACATTCTAGCAGCTCCACTGACTGACCTTTTCAATGCCTCATTGGAGTCAGGAGTGGTGCCAAAGGACTGGAGAGAGGCTCATGTGGTGCCTTTACACAAAAGCGGAAATAAGGATGTGGTTGAAAACTGCAGGCCGGTTAGTTTAACTTCGGTGGTGAGTAAATTATTGGAAACGCTGCTGAAAGAGAAAATAGTGAGGTTTCTGGAGTCCAGCGGATTACAGGATCCGAGGCAGCATGGATTCACCAGAGGCAGGTCTTGTCAGACAAATGTGATTGATTTCTTTGACTGGGTGACCAGGGAGTTGGACCGAGGGAGAGCCCTAGATGTGGTGTATTTAGATTTCAGTAAAGCCTTTGACACTGTTCCTCACAGCCGACTTATAAACAAACTGAGCACCCTAGGGATGGATCCTAAAGTTATTGCTTGGGTTAGAAATTGGTTGGGTGGGAGGCGACAAAGTGTACAAGTAAATGGCGCTCACTCTGAGAAGGATGTTATCAGTGGTGTGCCCCAGGGATCTGTCCTTGGTCCGATTCTTTTTAACATTTTTGTTAGTGATATAGCGGAAGGGCTTTCAGGTAAGGTTTGCCTCTTTGCGGATGATACCAAAATCTGCAATAGAGTAGACACCCAGGAAGGGGTAGATAAAATGAGGAGGGATCTAGCTAAGCTTGAAGAATGGTCTAGAATTTGGCAGCTGGGATTTAATGTTAAAAAATGTAAGGTCATGCATTTTGGCCGCAGCAATCCAAGGGAGCAATACAGTATAGGGGGTGAAGTACTTTTGTCCACTAAAGAAGAGCGGGACCTAGGCGTGGTTGTGTCTGATGATCTTAAAGTAGTTAAACAGGTAGAAAAGGCGACGGCAAAAGCTAGAAGGATGCTTGGATGCATACGGAGAGGAATGGCTAGCAGAAAAAAGGAGGTGATAATGCCTCTGTATAAGTCTTTGGTGCAACCTCATTTGGAGTATAGTGTGCAATTCTGGAGACCGCACCTTCAAAAGGATGTGAACAGGGTGGAGCCGGTGCAGAGGGTGGCTACTAAAATGATTAGTGGTCTTCTTTATAAAGCATATGAGGACAGACTGAAGGATCTTAATATGTACACCTTAGAGGAAAGGCGGGATAGAGGTGATATGATTGAGATGTTTAAATACCTCCGTGGCATAAATGTTCAGGGAGAGAGCCTCTTTCAATTGAAAGCAAGTTCTGCTACGAGGGGACATGGGATGAGGGTGAAGGGAGATAGATTCAGGAGTGATATGCGGAAATATTTCTTTACGGAAAGAGTAGTAGATCCGTGGAATAGTCTCCCAGTGGAGGTGGTAGAGATGAGGACAGTAACTTAATTCAAAAAAGCATGGGACAAACACAGAGGATCTCTAAAGGTAAAAAGGGGACTGTTGTAGTTCTTATGGAAGGATAGCACAGTTACTTACCTGTAACAGGTGATCTCTGGGAACAGCAGGAATTAGTCCTCCCATATGGGTACGTCGGTACCCACGGAGCCTGCGCGGGAAAGCTCCCCAGCTTCCCAGAAGAAAGCTTTTGGGAGCCACCCACAGCGCATGCGCGCTGCCTTCCCGCCTTTCCTGACCAACTCTCCTCAGTTCGAGTTTAAAGCTGAGACAATAGAGAGAGAGAGGAAAGGAAAGATAGAGAGAGAGAGAGGAAAGGAAAGATAGAGAGAGAGAGATAGAACTCCTAGGTGAGGTGGGTGGGTTGTGAGGACTAATTCCTGCTGTTCCCAAAGATCACCTGTTACAGGTAAGTAACTGTGCTATCTCCAGGAACAAGCAGGAATAAGTCCTCACATATGGGGACTCCCTAGCTAAGATGCCCGGGAGATCCCAGAGGGTATGAGACCCTGAAAGGTTCCTAGTCTTCCTATGGATCTCAGGCATCCATTCAGGGAAGGAGGGCAGGAGTTGTTCAAGAATGGAACAGGTGTCTGAGGACAGCCTGACCAAACAAGGCATCACGGCGGGAGTCCTTGTCCAAACAGTAATGGGCTGTGAAGGTATGAACCGAGGCCCAGGTGGCTGCTCGACAGATCTGATCGATGGATACAGAATGAAGATGAGCCATAGAGGTGGCCATAGCCCTCACAATGTGAGCTGTGACAAGGCCCTCCAGAGAAAGGTTCTTACTCTGGTAAGCAAAAGAAATACACTGAGCAATCCAATTGGACAGTGTTCTTTTAGAGACTGGAAGTCCTAGATGAGAAGGATCAAAAGCAACAAAAAGCTGGAAAGACTTTCTATGTTGCTGTGTCCTGTGTAAGTAAAAAGCAAGAGCTCTTTTACAATCTAGAGTATGAAGGTTCCTCTCTGCAGTGGATGCATGAGGAGCTGGAAAAGAGACAGGTAAATATACCTCTTGATTAAGATGAAAAGGTGAGACCACTTTAGGCATAAAGTGAGGATTTGTCCTAAGGACTACCTTATCATGATGGAACCTTGTATAAGGTGGATTAGCCACTAAGGCCTGCAGCTCACTAATGCGGCGAGCAGAAGTGATTGCAATAAGGAAAATAACCTTCCAGAAAAGAAATTTCAAGGAGGTAGTGGCTAAGGGTTCAAAAGGTGGCTTCATAAGCTGACCAAGAACCAAGTTTAAATCCCATGCCACCGGAGGAGGTCGAATGGGAGGTTTAGTTAAGGTTAGGCCTCTCATGAATCTGGCAATAAGAGGATGAGAGGAAATAGGTTGTCCATTGATAGGCTTAAGGGATGCTGCAATAGCACTTAAATGGATCCTTACGGAATTCGTCTTAAGGCCTGCATTGGAAAGATGCAGGAGATATTCTAATAGAGAATTCAGGGGAAGTGCTAGAGGGTCAAGACCCTTTTGAGCACACCAAATGGAAAATCTCTTCCATTTAAAAGCATAGGAACGCCTAGTGGAAGGTTTCCTGGAAGCATGAAGGATATCCTTCACTTGTTTGCGAAAGATTGAAGTCTTGAAGGTCTAGGCCTTCAGTAACCAAGCTCTGAGGTGAAGGGACTTGGGGTTTGGATGCCACAAAGTCCCCTCCTCCTGAGACAGAAGGTCTGGAGCAGCTCCCAAGTCCAGGGAAGGGACTTGGGAAAGATGCAGAAGTAGAGGGTACCACACTTGGCGTGGCCAGCGTGGAGCTATGAGGATCATATACCCTTGATCCCTCTGAAGTTTGAACAGAGTCTTGGGGATCAAAGGAATGGGTGGAAAAGCATACAGGAAGTCCTGACCCCAAAGAAGGAGGAAGGCATCCTTGGCCAGAACTCCCTGACACGGAATCCTGGAACAGAACCGGGGAAGTTTGGCATTCCACGGACTTGCAAATAGGTCTATGTCCGGGGTACCCCATTCCTGAAAGATTCTGAGTACCTGATCCATGTGCAGGGACCATTCGTGTGGGAGCAGAACTCGATTGAGTCTGTCCGCCCAAGAGTTTTGAATTCCTGGGAGGTATACCGCCAGGAGATGGATTTGATGCTCTCTGGCGAAGGCCCATAATCTGAGAGCTTCGTTGCAAAGCGACAGAGAGCCTGTTCCTCCTTGCTTGTTTATGTAAAACATGGCTACCTGATTGTCCGTTTGAATGAGGACTGTCTGGTAGCTGAGGAGGGTATGAAAGACCTTGAGAGCTAGGAACACTGCTCGAAGTTCCAAGTGGTTGATATAAAGAGAGGTCTCCTGTGGGGACCAAGTGCCTTGGGTGGGGAGGTCTTGCAGATGAGCTCCCCAACCTGTTTGGGAGGCATCTGTTGTGAGGATTGCTTGGGGCAACAAGGGTTGGAAGGGGGACCCCAACAACAGATTTTGAGTGGACATCCACCATTGGAGAGACCAAAGGAGACGTTTGGAGTTTGCTATTTGGTCTGAGAGAGCTCCTGACGCTTGAGTCCACTGGATGGAAAAAGTCCATTGAGCTGCTCTGATGTGTAGACGAGCATAGGGTACCACATGTACTGTGGAAGCCATGTGGCCTAGTAGTTGTAGCATTTCCCGGGCAGTGAAGTGGTCCTTTGACTGAATCTGGGAGGCTAACTGCACCAGACGTTGGCAACGAGCCTGGGGAAGATAGGCTCTTGCAGTAGTGGTTGTCCAACCAGGCCCCTATGAATTCTAGGGACTGAGTAGGGATGAGCTGAGACTTTGGGAGATTTACCACAAGTCCCAGATACTGCAGAATGCACCTGGTAGTGTTCAGGGAAATTTGGGCTTCTGACTGGGATGGAGCTCGGATGAGCCAGTCGTCCAGATATGGGAAGACAAAGATTCCCAGAGTGCGCAGAAATGCAGCAACTATTGCCATGCATTTGGTGAACACTCTTGGGGCAGAGGCCAGACCGAAAGGAAGGACTCTGTATTGGTAATGTTTTCCCTGGAACAGAAAGCGTAGAAATTTTCTGTGGGATGGATGGATGAGTATATGGGTGTGTACGCATCCTTGAGATCTAGAGAACAAAGCCAATCCTGACTCTGTAGGTATGGGAGGAGAGTGCCTAAAGAGAGCATCTTGAACCTCTCCTTGTACAGAAATTTGTTCAATTCTCGGAGATCTAGAATAGGTCTGTATCCCCCTGTTTTCTTTGGGATGAGAAAGTAGGGGGAGTAAAAACCTGACCCCTGTTGAAGAAGAGGAACTTCTTCTATGGCCCTCTGGGCCAGAAGGGAGGTTACCTCCTGATCCAGAAGGTCGAGGAGAGATGTGGGAGAATTGAAATGTCTCAGCATGGTGTAGGGAGGAAGGTCTGAGAAATGAAGTTTGTAGCCCTCTCTGATGATGGAGAGGGTCCACTGCTCTGATGTGATTTGCTCCCATCTGGGAGCAAAATGAGCCAACCTTCCTGGAATGGTGAGAGGTTCTGGCTGTTGTAGAGCCAGAAAGGTTAAGTTCTCTAGCACTAAGTCAAAACCCCTGAGGGGCTTGGGACTGCTGGGTTGCAGCAGCCCCTGCAGGTTTAGGCCTGGCCTGTTTGGGTTGCTGACGCTTAGTAGCAAATCGACCTGCAGAAGACTGTTGACCAGAAGTGGAAGGAAATCTGCCCTTCTTGTAAAAAGACTTTTTAAGGGATTTTTTCTTGGCTGGAGTGGAGGTACACTTAGAAAGTCTATCAAGAGCAGCATTTTCTGCATCCATTTGAGTGGCTTTAATTTGCCACTCTTTGCCAAATAGGTTTTCACCTGTACAGGGTAGATTTCCTAAACCATCTTGAACCCAGGGTTCTAGATCAGAAGCCTGGAGCCAAGCAATTCTACGAGCAGCTATAGCAATTCCTGAGGCTCTGCTGGCAACCTCCAAGGAATCAAAGGCTGCCCTGTTGGAAAACTTTGAAATGTCTTGCGTATGCTTAAGCCAAAGAAGGAATTCTTCCCTTTTATCTTCAGGAATAAAAGGGAGAAAGTTGTGCAGCTTTTCTGCAACCTCCTTCAGAAACATACCCATATAAAGGCTGTATGAATTGATTCTGGCAGTAAGCATGCTAGCTTGGAAGATTTTTCTACCAAAAGCATCCAAGGTCCTGCATTCTCTTCCTGGAGGAGTAGAAGAGTGTCTTTTGGTACTCTTTATCCTCTTCATAGCTGACTGCACCACAATAGAATGGTGAGGAAGCGGAGTTTTTTGAAAACCAGGAGAAGGAGGGAAACGGTACATAGTGTCCAATCTACGAGAATGAGGAGATAGGGTGAGAGGAGTCTCCCACAATTCAAGCAAATGTTCTTGGAGAATTTCATGAATTGGCAAGGTGACTGCCTCTCTGGGAACCTTAGAGTATCCCAAAATGTCTAACTTTTTTGCTCTAGGTTCTTTTTTAGAGGTTACTGAAATATCGAGTCCTTTAGCTACTTCCATGATGAAGTCTTGAAAGGACAAATCCTCTGGAGGAGACATTCTCCTCTTTGGAGAAGAGGGCTCCTCAGGAAGAGTAAGAGATACTTCAGGAGAGTCATCCGATGAATCGGAATCATCAGAAGACTGGAAGTATCGTCTGTTTGCTTCCAGGGATCGATAAGCGTATCGACCGGTATCGACATCGGGCGTACCCGGAACCGGATCGGTATCGGGAAAAGCCCCGGAACCGGGAACCGGAATCCTGGTCGATGTGGATGCCCTGGGTACCGGTATCGGTTGCGGTACCGGAACCGAGGTCGGTACCGCTTGGTGCGGTACCGTGGGCGTCGCAGGCTTAATAAAAGCCATTATGGCCTGCTGCATGGATTGAACTGTATGATCCATAGACGCCACGACTGCCTGGATGTCGGTACCGGAAGAGAGTGCCGGTACCCCAGAGCAGTCTAACAGGTGATCGGTCGAGGCCGTGTCATCGATATCAACCTGTAACCCCATAGGAGGAGCTTTGGAAGCCGGAGCTTCCCGCCGGGGTTGTTTGGCTGGGGCAGGGTCCTCAGGGTCAAGCCCGGGGGCATCTCGATACTTGGAAGGAGATTTGCCCTTTGAGGACCTGCCAGAAGAATGTTTGGTTACCTGAGATCCATCAGGCGAGGAAGACCTGGAAGATGTCGATGCTGGAGTATCTGTGGAAAACAGCATATGAAACTTGGCTGCTCGGTTCTGTAAGCCACGTTTAGACATCAGGGAGCAGGACTGGCAATCCGGTATGGAGTGGTCAGGCTCCAAACATTTAAGACACCATTCATGTGTGTCAGTGACTGAGATGGTACCGCTACACTTGGTGCATTTTTTGAAACCAGAAGCTGGTTTCTCCATGAGGGAAAAATTTTCTCCAGGCCTAGAGGCCTAAGGGGAGATAAATTTCACCAAGTAGGGAAAAGAAAATTTTTTTTTTTTTTTTTGAAAAGTAAAAAGAAAAAAGACCGGCGGTACCGGTATGGAGTCGGGTAAGGCAGACACGCGACTAAAGAAACAAATTAAAATAAGAACTTCTTCAGCGGTGACAGGAACACGACCTGCTGGCTCCGCGGAAAAGAAGAACTGAGGAGAGTTGGTCAGGAAAGGCGGGAAGGCAGCGCGCATGCGCTGTGGGAGGCTCCCAAAAGCTTTCTTCCTGGAAGCTGGGGAGCTTTCCCGCACAGGCTCCGTCGGTACCGACGTACCCATATGTGAGGACTTATTCCTGCTTGTTCCTGGAGATAGACTAGATAGGCCATGTGGTCTTTTTCTGTCGTCATATTTCTATGTTTCTACGTTTCCATAACCACCCAATGTTTGTGTGTTCCCTCAGCGAGGAGTACACTGCCCTCAACTGTGCCGCTATATAATACTTCCTAAAGTTCGGTACTCCCATACCTCCCTCCTGCCTTAGCGCCTGCAGGGTCTGAGCGGCCAACCTGGGTCGCTTGCCCGCCCATATATACCCCTCCACCTGCTTCAGCAATCGCTTTAGTGCCTTTGCCAGCACTTCAACTGGAAGTACCTGAAAATAGAAAAGAAACTGGGAAGGAACATCATTTTCGTCACGGCCATTCTCCCCATCCAAGATATATAACTCCTACTCCACGCCCCTAACTGTACTTCTACGCGCCCAAAAACCTTCTTGTAATTTAAATTGTATAGATCCTCCAGGTCCTCCCCAAGTAAATGCCCAAGTATTTAATAGACCTCTTTGCCCACCTAAATTGAAATGTCTTTTGCAGATTCCTCTGTAGTTCTTCCCCTCCTGTTATATTTAGGATTTCAGACTTACTCCAATTAATTTTAAACCCTGCTAATCCCCCATAATCCTGTAACTCTCTCATAATTGCCTGTAGTGTCTCACTTGGCTTAGTAATCATCAGTAGAATGTCATCGGCAAACATTGCCAACTTATACTCCCTCTGCCCCACCATCACCCCCTTAATCTCTTGCTGCCTTTTTATCTTCTCCGCTAGCGGCTCCAAGGATAAAGCGAACAATAGCGGCGAGAGCGGACACCCCTGTCTAGTCCCTCTCCCCAATGAAAAGAACCCTGAATATCCCTCCGTTTACCTTCACGCACGCTTTAGGATCCAAGTATAACGCTTTGATCCAGTCCACAAAATCTTTTCCAAACCCCATAAACTCCAGTATGGTTACTAGGAATTTCCACGACACCTGATCGAACGCTTTCTCAGCGTCTAACGAGAGTAATACCATCTGATCCGTTGAGCGCTTCGCTGTCCAAATCACATTTAATATCTTCTGAATATTGTCTGACACCTGCCTCCCTGGTATAAAGCCGGCCTGATCCTCATGTATGATCTTCCCCAAAATTTGGTTGAGCCTCCCTGCTAAGACTTTGGCCAGCGGCTTCGCATCCAGATTTATCAGCGAAATGGGTCTATAAGACGCACACTCCTGCTGATCTTTCCTCTCTTTATGAATTAGTGTAATCCCTGCCCACCCCATAGTCTCCGCTAATCGCTCACCTTCCTTTGGTAAATTAAACAATCTGGTCAGAGGCTGCACCAGCGCTCCTCTAAACGTTTTATAAAAGCTGGCCGTGAGTCCGTCCAACCCTGGGGCCTTCCCGGATTTCATGCCCTTAATAGCCCCTCCACCTCCGCAACCTGTATCTCTCTATCCAGTGCATCTCTCTCCCCATCTTCCAAGTGTGGAAGTCCTGCTGCCTCCAAATAATCTTTTCTCTCTCCATCCGGCCTTTCCAGTTTTGCCTCATACAGCCGCCGATAGTGGTCCACAAATGCCTCTCTAATCTTCTGCTCGTCCCTTTCCACCCCTCCCGGGCCCCTGATTTGCGTAATCAGTGTCTTATTTCTCTGCTGCTTCAATCTCCTTACCATGTATTTTCCCGCTCTATTGCCTCCTTCAAAAAATTCTTGCCTTAGTAATTTCAGTCGATATTGGACCACTTCTGCTTCCATCGCATTTAATTTGGCCCTAGTCTCCAAGACCTCCCCCCTAAACTTCCCGTTCGGATCTTTCGCATCCGCCTCCTCCAGCTTAACCAGCAAATGTCACAGATGGAGTTCTTTCCCCTCCCTTTCCCTCTTTATTTGTGCCCCCCACTTGATAAATATACCACGCACCACCGCCTTAAATGCGTCCCATACCACCCCGCCTTAACCTCTCCATTATCATTGTGCATGAAATATTCTGGGATCTTCTCCTCCAACTCCTGCACCACTCTAGCATCTCCCAATAATGCCTCATTTAGTTTCCAATATTTCACACCCCTATTCTCCTCCCCACCTTCTAATCGCACCACTACTGGTGTGTGATCTGACCAAGTGATCGACTCTATCTCCCCCCCCTCCCCCGAATCCTCCCCGCTATCTCTTTCCCTACCCAAATCATATCTATTCTGGAGTAGGTCCCGCGAACTGCTGAATAGAATGAGTACTGACGCCTCCCCGGGTTGTGCAATCGCCATGCATGAACCAGATCATTGTCTTTTACAAAATTTTGATATCTCCTCCTGTCCGCTCTTCTCCCCTCCCCCTCCCTGTAGAGTCTCTCCCCACCTCCCAGGTCATATTGAAGTCTCCTCCACAGATCCTCACTCCCTCTCCCAGTAGACACACTTTCTTTTCCACTTCTTCCCAGAAATCTTTTTGTGACCCGGTGGGCGCATACACATTTATCACACAAAACCACTCATCTCCAATTCTCATGCGCACCAATAAATATCTCCCTCCTTTGTCACGGATTATTGTATGCAATTCTACTTTGAGTGTCCCACTTACCAGCAAAGCCACTCCCCCTTCTTCCTCTCTCTCATTTGATGCAAACACCCTTTCGGAATATCCCTTAGGTTTTACCACAGACTCATGTCTTCCTAACAGGTGCGTCTCCTGCAGTAGCACAAGAAAGGCTTTCTGTCTATTCAACTCCTTCAACTTCAATTTTTGCCTCTTCAAGGGTGAGTTCAGGTCTTTCACATTCATAGCAACAATTTTTAGTTCACCTATGCCGTTTCCCCCCTCCCCTTCCCTCTCTCCATCCCCTACTGTCCCACCCCTTCCCCCTCACTGCCCCCCTTCTCTTCCTTCCCCCTCCCTACTCCCCCCTGCACCCCCTCCCCGTCCACCCTAACCCCTCCCCTCCTCCTTCCTCCCTGTAAGGGAGATATGACTTCCCCCACCGTGACTATCGGGCCATGGCCTGACTCTCACTTACCAGCCCGCATAGACCCCTCCCACACCCCTCCTCTGCCTCCCCCACTAATCTATCCCCCCTCCTCCTTAATACCCTCCTTAACCTCCCTCTCCAACCCCCCTACCCGCCCTCCAACCTCACCCATTCAATGGCTCTATTCTCCCCTTCCCCCTTCATCTGTCCCCTTAGTCCCCCCTCCCTTCTCTATCCTCTACCCCCACACAATAAATACATGTCAAAAAAACCCTGCTTCATAATGTCCATCACTTCATCCAGCATCCTGCTCCTCCACTTGCCCCACTTGGCTCTCCTTACTCCTTCTCTCCAGTCGTCTGCCCTCTGCTGGTACTCGCTGCCATCTTGTGTTTTCTCTCCTGGAACTCGCCACTGCAGCACTCATGGTCCTGCTCTGGTATTTCCCCCACCCTCCGGGAGGTTTGTAAGTCCCCACTCCTTAAGTGCTCTCCAAGCCTCCTCACACGATTGCACTCATCTCGACTTTCCCTTATGTGATATCAGAAGCCCAAATGGGAACAGCCACTTATATCTCATGTCCTCTCTCCGCAGGAAGGCCGTCACTTCCCTGAGGTTTCGTCTGCACTGCAGCGTGCCTATTGAAAGATCTTGGAACACTTCTAACTTGTGCTCTTCCCAGGTGAACTGTCGCGACAATCTGGCCGCCCGCAGAAGTTTTTCTTTCGTTTTAAATGATCTCAAGCAGATCACTATGTCGCGTGACAGGTTCGGTCTTACTGGACCCAGTCCTCTATGGGCTCATTCTATTAGCAATTCCTCTTCGCCCTCCCCATCCATAGGAAATGCCGATAATAGTAAGGCTTGAAATATTTTAGTCGCCACCTCCTCACAATTTCTGTATTTGGCTACTTCTGGTAGGCCGCGTATTCGCACATTGCAGCGTCGAGACCGGTCTTCCAGGTCCTCCATCTTCCTCTGCTGCTCCTCTTGTACTCTCCTCACTTCCTCCCAACCCTTCTGGAGCTCCTCCAGTGCCATTTCTTGCTGCTCAAGCTGATTCTCTGTCTCTGCCACTCGTGTCCCCAATTCCATGATATAGTGTCTCAGGGCTTGTATAGATTCTTTTAATTCATTTTTGACCCCACTGATCTCCTTCTTGATTTCCTCCATCTCCGACAGCCACGTCTGGAGCAGCTTCACCATCCCTGGACTGGCGTCTCGCTCTGCCGCTTCCTCTTGCTCTTCTGGGCATTCCATCTCTGCCCTCCCCTCTTGTCCGTCTTCCTTCCCTCTGCATGGGGTGGCATAAGGGGATTTGAACTCCGCCAATTTCTTCTTAGCGGCTAGTCCCCCTTTGGTTCTCTCCATCTGCTCTGTGCTGGCCTCTGAGATGGGCCCCTTCCTTCTCTTCCCTTAACTCTCTTTGACCGTGGCTCTTTGTCCTGCTCTCCTGGACTTCACTGCTCAATACAGGGGTTTATGAGAGATACCAGTGGTGCTCTGAGACCTCCTCCACACTGTGCCTTAGCAGTTTTAGGATCCCAGTTAGCGCTGAGCACTGCCCCCGATGCACACTATGGCCTCCACCACGTCTTGCCCCGCGCTTTAAGAGTCTCCCGTCACTCACGATATACACTGCTGCACCTCCTCTCCAGGGCTGAGCACCCCCCTGCGCACCTTCTGTTGCCTTCACTATCCTACTCTTCCCCCGGTGCATCAAGCTCTCACCCGGCTCTCAGCTGCTCCGTTTTCACCCGGTCTCTGTCCGATGCCCCCACAGACACGGGCCTCAGCAATCTCTACTGCCTCTGCCTTTCGGCCCTCTCTGTTGTCTGGCACAGGTATTCCCCTCCTGTCTCCTCTGGGCCGCTTCTCGCTACGCCCCCGCTTTGTATTTGAGCGCGTGGTCCTTCGGCCCGGCAGCCCTCCGCTTCTCATCACTGTCCCCTTCTCTTCAATTCACGCTCCGTTCTGCAGCTGCCTCTTCTGGGGGTCTTCCTCAAACACCTTCTGCCATTAATTCCTCTCGTGGGGTGTTTTTCCCCCCTTAAAGTTGTCCGGAGGCGATGGAGACGAACGCTACACCGCCATTTGCTCCAATGCCATCACCGGAAGATCGGTGAAAGTGTTTTTGATGTTATAGTGGGAGACCATCTCGCACCCAGTGATCACCAGATACTGAACCACACTTAAGGCTAGGGCTGATAAAAATCCATTCAAAAGCAAGGACCTTAGACTTTAGAAAAACTAATGTCAAGTTGGGCCAATAACTGAGTCGTCAGCAGGATGGGAACAGCTAGGGGATGTAGAAAACAGTGGACAAAACTGAAAGGGGATATTTTAAGGGCAACAAACCTTTTTGTTAGACAGGTAAATAAAGGTAAAAGGAAAAAGGAGGCCGCTATGGTTCTCAAAAGAAGTAGCCGAGAAGGTGAAAAAAACGGGTGAGGCCTTCATGAAATACAAAAGATCACAGAGAGAGGAAGACAGACATATATATTTGGAAAAACTTAAAGAAGCTAGAAAAGCAGTCAGGAAAGCAAAGATACAAAAAGAAGAAGAAATAGCCAATGCAATAAAATAGGGGATAAGACATTTTTCAGATTTGTCCTTCCGGCTCTCACTAACACAAGTGGTATTGTCAGACTCAAGGGTGAAGGAGTGAAATATGCAGAAGCTGATGAGGATAAAGCGGAATTGCTTAATATTTCTGCTCTGTGTTCACAGATGAAGTGCCAGGAGCAGGACCTCAGTAAACACCCACAAATAGGAACAGAAGGGATGGGGATCTCAATCGATTTTCAGAAGACTGTGTTTGTGAGGAACTGGCTAAATTAAAAGTAGACAAAGCAATGGGACCAGATGGGATACATCCAAGAATACTGAAGGAACTTGGGAACGTTCTAGCAGCTCCACTGACTGACCTTTTCAACGCGTCTTTGGAGTCAGGAGTGGTGCCAGAGGATTGGAGGGAGGCACATGTGGTCTCTTTACACAAAAGTGGAAGTAAGGATGTGGCTGAAAATTACAGGTCGGTTAGTCTAACCTCTGAGATGAGTAAAATTATTGAAAACACTGCTGAAAGAGAAAATAGTGAGATTCCTGGAGTCCAATGGATTACAGGATCGGAGGCCGCATGGATTCACCAGAGGCAGGCCTTGTTAGACAAATTTGATTGATTTCTTTGACTGGGTGACCAGGGAGGTGGACCGAGGGAGAGCCCTAGATACTTGGATTTCAGCAAAGCGTAGTTACTCACCTGTAACAGGTGATCTCCGGGAACAGCAGGAATTTAGTCTTCACATATGGGTATCGTAGGTACCGACGGAGCCTGCGCGGGAACGCTCCCCAGCGTCCAACAGAATGCTTTTGGAAGCATCCCTCAGCACATGCGCGCTGCCTTCCCGCCTTCTCAACTGTCCCTCTTCGGTTAAGTTTATAGCTGAGTGAAAGGACAGAGGGAGAGAGGAAGGAGACAGAAAGATAGAGAGACAACTCCTAGGGGAGGTGGGTGGGTTGTGAAGACTAAATTCCCGCTGTTCCCAGAGATCACCTGTTACAGGTGAGTAACTACGCTATCTCCAAGAACAAGCAGGAATGTAGTCTTCACATATGGGGGACTCCCTAGCTGAAGATGCCAGGGAGATGACCCCAGGAAGCTGCCACCTATAGTGAGGTGGGCCATGCTTCCTCCCATGGATCTCTGGCATCCTACCAGGGTTGGTGGGTAGGAGTTGCATTAAGTCTGAAAGAGATTTTGAAGAACAGCCTAGCCAAAGAAGGCATCCCGACGGGAGGCTTTATCTAGGCAGTAGTGAGCTGTAAAGGTGTCTACTGAAGCCCAGGTGGCTGCTCAACAAATGTCATCAATAGACACAGAATGAAGGTTAGCCATAGAGGCTGACATGGCTCTCACATTATGAGCTATGACATGGCGTTGAAGAGGAAGACCCTTACTCTCATAAGCAAAGGATATGCATTGTGCAATCCATTTGGATAAAGTTCTCTTGGAGACTGGAAGTCCCAAATGACTAGAATCAAAAGCAATAAAAAATTGAGAAGACTTTCTATGTTGCTGTGTTCTTTGTAGGTAAAAAGCTAAGGCTCTTTTACAGTCCAAAGTGTGAAGGTTCTTCTCTGCATTAGAGGCATGAGGCCTCAGAAAGGATACAGGAAGATAAATCGATTGATTTAAATGAAAAGGCGAAACCACCTTTGGCATAAAGTGTGGATGAGTTCTGAGGACAACCTTATCATGGTGAAACCTAGTGTAAGGAGGATCAGCCACTAACGCTTGCAATTCACTAATGCGGTGTGCCAAGGTGATTGCAATTAGGAAGATGACCTTCCGGGACAAAAACTTCAGCGTAGTAGTGGCTAAAGGTTCAAAAGGCAGTTTCATGAGCTGCCCGAGAACTAGATTTAAATCCCATGCCACCGGTGGTGGTCTGATGGGAGGTTTTGTTAATAGAAGACCTCATAAATCTGGATATGAGAGGATGAGAGGAAATTGGTTGTCCATTTAGAGGCTTACAGAAAGCTGTAATTGCGCTAAGATGGACTCTTACTGAATTGGTCTTCAGATCAGAATTTGATAAATGAAGTAGATACTCTAGTATCGATTCCAAAGGTATCACCAGGGGGTTTAACCCCTTCTGGAAACACCATATAGTGAAACGTTTCCACTTGAAGGCGTAAGATCATCTTGTGGAAGGTTTTCTAGATGCCTGAAGGATATCCTTTATCTGTTGGGAAAGGTTGAGATCCTGAAGATTTAAGCTCTCAGCAACCAGGCCGTGAGATGCAAGGACTGGTGATTCGGGTGCCATAGCGTCCTGCTCTCTTGGGAAAGGAGATCTGGAGCACACCCTAACTCCAGAGGTGCAGCTTGAGAGAGATGTAGAAGCAGGGGATACCACGTTTGGCGTGGCCACCGTGGTGCTCTGAGGGCCACCGTGGTGCTCTGAGGGAGGAGTGGCCTAGTGGTTGGGGCAAGGTACCACAGGCCAGGTGGTCGGTGGTTCAAATCCCACTAGAGGACAGCAACCTTGGGCCGGAAGGACTGGGTTTTCTAGTCCCACAGGTGCTCCTTGTGGTCTTGGGCAAGCCACTTAACCCTCCATTGCCCATGTTCCCTGTAAGTATTAGTGTATGTGTCTCATATCCCCTCGTGTTAAATGTATCCCCCAACCGCTTTGACCCGGTGAAAAGCAGGATATAAATGCAGCTAAATAAATAAAATAAATCATAGCGAACTTTGTCTCTCTGAAGCTTGAAGAGTGTTTTGGGGATGAGGGGAATGGGTGGGTAGGCATAGAGGAAGTCCTGGCCCCAGTGAAGGAGGAAGGCGTCCCTGGCCTGTCAATTGTGAGCCGGAATCCTCGAACAGAACCGGGGATGTTTGGCATTCAGTGGACTTGCAAAGAAGTCTATGTCTGGAGTCTCCCAGATGTGAAAAATCTTTGTCACCTGGTCTAGGTGGAGAGACCATTCATGAAGCAGCAGTACTCGGCTGAGTTTGTCTGCCCAAAGGTTTTGAATGCCTGGAAGATATACCACGAGAAGGTGAATTTTATGCTCTATGGCGAGGGCCCCTAGTCATAAAGCTTTGTTGCATAACGACAGAGAGCCTGTTCCGCCCTCCTTGTTCATATAGAACATGGCTACTTGATTGTCCGTTTGGACTAGGACTATCTTGTAGCTGAGCTGGGCATGGAATACTCGAAGAGCTAGATAGATTGCTCTTAATTCTAGGAGGTTTATGTGAAGACAAGCCTCCTGTGGAGTCCAGGTGCCCTGTGTAGAGAGATGATGCAGGTGTGCTCCCCAACCCACCTATGATGCATCTGTTAGGGTGGCCTGGAATAGGGGTTGTTGGAAAGGAGACCCCACTAAAAGATTCTCCAGTGATTGCCACCATTGGTGGGACATGATCAGTCGATGAGAGTTTGATATCTTGTCTGACAGACGTCCTGTGGCCTGTGTCCACTGGTCAGCTCGCATGTGGAGGCGAGCATAGGGAACTACATGAACTGTGGATGCCATGTGTCCCAGTAACTGTTGCAGTTCTCGAGCAGTTAGGGAGGATTTTCCCGCTGCTTGAGAAGTTAGTTGCACTATGCGAAGACACCGGGCCTGCGGAAGGAAAGCCCTTGACTGTCTGGTATCTAAACAAGCTCCTATGAACTCTAGAGACTGGGAAGGAATAAGTTGGGATTTTGGGAAGTTTTATTACCAATCCCAAATATTGGAGGATTCGCATTGTGCGAGACAGTGCAGAGCTGGCTTCTGCAACCGTGGGGGCTTGAATGAGCCAGTCGTCCAAGTAAGGGAAGACGAATATCCCTAAGGTTCGAAGGAATGCAGCTACTACTGACATGCATTTCGTGAATACTCTTGGTGCGGAAGCCAGACGAAAGGGAAGAACCCTCTATTGGAAGTGTTTTCCCTTGAAAAGGAATCATAAGTATTTCCTGTGATCTGGATGGATTAGAATGTGAGAGTATATGCATCCTTTAAGTCTAGAGAGCAAAACCAATCCTGACTTTGAAGGTATGGCAGAAGAGTTCCTAGAGAAATCATTTTGAACTTCTCTCGGAACAGGTATTTGTTCAATTCTCTGAGGTCTAGAATGGGTCTGTGTTCCCCTGTTTTCTTTGGAATAAGAAAACAGGGGGAGTAGAACCCTGCATCCTACTGGAGTATGGGTACTTCCTCTACTGCCCCTTGGGCAAGAAGTGTTGAGACCTCGTGACCCAGCAGATTGTCTACAAAGGTCTGGGAATTGAACTGCCTTAGGATTGTAGGAGGGGGCATGTTGTGAAAATGAAGCTTGTACCCCCTCTCCCACAATGGACAGAGTCCAATTTTCTGTTATTTGGTGCCATCTGTTGGCAAAATGACACAGCCTGCCTGGAATATTTAGGGGTTCCGGACCCCTCAGAGGCAGGAAGGTTAAGCTCTCTAGGAAGGAGTCAAAGCCCTTGAGGGGGCTGAACCTGCGGAGCTGGTTGAGCTCTCGGGCCTTTTGGCTTCTTCTGCTGTTTGAATTGCTGTTGTTGTCCCCCTTTGCGCAACTTGAGCGTGAGCCTGGCTTTGTTGGGTATAAGATGGATAAAACGTTCTCTTTTTACTGAAAGAGGGGTTTTTATAGGGTTTCTTTTTGGCTGGAGTGGCTGTAGATTTTGACAATCTATCTAAGGTGATATTATCAGCATCTATCTCATTAGCCTTTTCCTGCCAATTCTTGCCAAATAGGCAGCATCCTTTGCACAGGAGAAAACCTAATTTATCCTGTACCCAAATCCCCAAGTCTGATGCCTGAAGCCAGGCAATCCGTCGTGCACCAATGGCAATAGCAGAGGTTCTGCTGATGCATTCAAAGCAGTCAAAGGCTGCACGATTTACAAACTTGGAGACATCTTGAGCATGCCTGACAAGAGTAAGTAAGTCTTGTCTGTCATCTGGGAGAAGTGGGCTCATAACCTCCAAATCTCCTGCGACCTCTTTGAGGAACATTCCCATATATAAAATATATGAGCTGATCCTAGCCGAAAGCATGGAAGCCTGAAACGTTTAACGCCCAAAAGCATCAAGAGTCCTGCATTCATGACTTGGAGGATTGGATTCATGTCTCTCTGCACTTTTCATCCTACGCATGGCTGACTCCACTACCATTGAAATCCAGGACATGGTGGAACTCGATACATGGTATCAAGTCTCCTAGAATGAAGAGATGTGATCAAAGGTGTCTCCCACATTCTGAGCATCAAATCATGAAGAATTTCATGAATGGGCAGAGTGGCTGCCTCTTTTAGAGCCTTAGGATATTGGAGAATTTCCAATTCCTTTGCCCTAGGTTCCTTTTCAGGAGCTACCGTGATTGAAATGCCTTTTTGGCAACATCACAAATAAAATCCTGAAAAGACATGTCCTCCGGAGGTGACATTCTGCGTTGGGGAGAAGAAGAGTCTTCCGGGAGAAACACTCTGGTACCGGCAGAATTTTCAGAGTCATCGGAATCGGAGGATTCGAAGTATCTCTGATCACGATGTTCATGCAAGGCACTGTCCAGGTATTGATCGAAGTCGGTACCGAGTTGATCCGGTACCGATCTCTCGATGCCAGCCAAAGACGGCATGGGAAGAATTCCCGGTGCCGGTACCGGTGCCCGTTGAACCATGGGTGTCAACGGTACTGCAGTTGTAAGGAGAGCTGCAATACTGTGCTCAATAGCGAGGAACCTCTGGTCTATCAACGCTGCCGATGCCTGGGTATCGGTATCGGTGAAGGCGGCCGGGACCCCTGAGCATGGCACCAGTAGTTCTGTCGAGGCCTCGAGAACATCCTGGAACCCCGCTGATACTTTGGAGGCTGAAGCCTCCCGCCAGGGCTGTTTTGCCGGTGTGGTTCCCTCAAGGGCAATGGCCTCTCGATGCTTTGCAGGAAAGCTACCCTTTGAGGATCGGCTTTTATGTTTAGTTATCTGAGATCCATGGGAGGAAGAAGAGGCTCTTGAAGACGTCGATGCAATGGACCTGGCATCCGAAGAAAAGAGGGTACCGAGCTTTGCAGTCCGGTTCTGTCTTCCTCTTTTAGTCATCCCCATACAAGAGAGACACTCCGAAGGAGAATGGTCAGGGCCTAAACATTTAAGACACCAGTCATGGGTGTCGGTGACGAAGATGGTACCGCCACACTTAGTGCATTTTTTTTTAAACCACTAGCTGGTTTTTCCATCTTTAAGGAAAAATGGGGCCTAATGGCCAAAATGGCGCCAAGCACCGAAAAAGAAAAGTTTCTGAAGAGAAACAATTCAGGATTTTTTATTTATTTTTTTAAAGAAGAAAACAAAAGAACCGGCGGTACCGGTAGGCATCGTGCGGAGGCAAACGCGACCACAAGAAAACAAGATTAAAGAAGACATTTTCTGCGGTGACAGGATATGTGTCCTATTGGCTCCGTGGAAAACGAAGAACTGAAGAGGGATAGTTGGAAAGGCAGCGCGCATGTGCTGAGGGATGCTCCCAAAAGCGTTCCTATTGGACGCTGGGGAGCATTCCTGCGCAGGCTCCGTTGGTACCGACGATACCCACATGTGAAGACTACATTCCTGCTTGTTCCTGGAGATAGCCTGACACCGTTCTGCACAGGCGACTTATAAATAAACTGAACCACCTAGGGATCGACCCTAAATTACTGATTGGGTTAGAAATTGGTTGAGTGGGAGGTGACAAAGGGTACAGATAAATGGAGCTCACTCTGAGGCAGAGGTGGTTACCAGTGGTGTGCGGCAGGGATCTGTCCTTGGTCCGATTCTTTTTAACATCTTGGTTGGTGATATTGCAGGATGGTTATCGGGTAAAGTTTGCCTCTTTGCAGATGATAAGAAAATCTGCAATAGAGTAGACACCCAGGAAGGCGTAGATAACATGAGGAGGGATCTAGATAAGCTTGAAGAATGGTCTAGAATTTGGCAGCTGAGATTAAATGCTAAAAAATTTGGGTCATGCATCTGGGCTGCAATAAAGCACAGTTACTTACCTGTAACAGGTGATCTCTGGGAACAGCAGGAATTAGTCCTCACATATGGGTACGTCGGTACCGACGGAGCCCGTGCGGGAAAGCTCCCCAGCTTCTTAGAATAGAAGCTTTTGGGACCTCCCACTGCACATGCGCACTGCCTTCCCGCCTTCCTGAACAGCTCTCCTCAGTTTCGAGTTTATAGCTGAGTCAACAGAGAGAGGACAGGAAGATAGATAGATAAAAGATACAACTCCTAGGGGAGGTGGGTGGGTTGTGAGGACTAATTCCTGCTGTTCCCAGAGATCACCTGTTACAGGTAAGTAACTGTGCTATCTCCAGGAACAAGCAGGAATAAGTCCTCACATATGGGGACTCCCTAGCTTAGATGCATGGGATCCCCTGTAAAGGTTCGCCATCTTCGTATGGATCTCAGGCATCCATTCTGGGAAGGTGGGCAGGAGTTGTTTAGGAATGGAACAGGTGCTTGAGGACAGCCTGGCCAAACAAGGCATCCCGGCGGGAGTCCTTGTCCAAACAGTAATGGGCTGTGAAGGTATGAACCGAGGCCCAGGTAGCGGCTCGACAGATCTGATCTATGGAAACAGAGTGCAGATGAGCCATAGAAGTTGCCATGGCCCTCACATTGTGAGCAGTGACATGGCCTTCCAGAGAAATGTTTTTGCTCTGGTAAGCAAAAGAAATACACTGAGCAATCCAATTGGAAAGTGTACGCTTGGAGACTGGGAAGTCCCAAATGGGAAGGATCAAAGGCCACAAAAAGTTGAGAAGACTTTCGATGTGGCTGAGTCCTATTAAGGTAAAAGCGAGAGCTCTTTTACAATCCAGAGTATGAAGGTTCCTCTCTGCATGGATGCATGAGGAGCTGGAAAAAAGACAGGTAGATATACCTCTTGAATTAAGATGAAAAGGCGAGACCACTTTAGGCATAAAGTGGGGATTCGTCCTAAGGACCACCTTATCATGATGAAATCTTGTGTAAGGTGTGATTAGCCACTAAAGGCCTGCAGCTCACTGATGCGGCGAGCCGAAAGTGACTGCAATGAGGAAGATGACCTTCCAGGAAAGAAATTTCAAGGAGGTGGAAAAACCTTGGCTCCACAGGTGGCTACATAACTTGACCGAGCACTAGATTCACCTCCCATGCGACCGGGGGTGGTCTGATGGGAGGTTTAGTGAGAGTCAGGCCTCTCATGAATCTTGCAACAAGAGGATGAGAGGAGATAGGTTGTCCATTTATATGTTTCAAGGATGCTGCAATAGCACTTAAATGGACTCTTACCGAATTCGTCTTGAGGCCTGCATTGGATAGATGCAGGAGATAATCAAGAAGAGAATTCAAAGGAAGTGCCAGAGGGTCAAGACCCTGCTGAGCACACCAAATGGAAAAAACGTTTCCATTTGAAAGCATAGGACGCCTGGTAGAGGGTTTCCTAGAGGCAGAAAGGATATCTTTCACTGGTTGGGAAAAGATGAAAGTCTTGAAGGCTTAAGCCTTCAGTAACCAAGCACTGAGGTGAAGGGATTTGGGGTTTGGGTGCCACAAAGTCCCCTCCTCCTGAGACAGGAGGTCTGGCGCCGCTCCCAGATCCAAGTAGGATCCCTGGGAGAGCTGTAGAAGTAGAGGGAACCACACTTGGCGTGGCCAGCGTGGAGCTATGAGGATCATAGTTCCATGATCCCTCTGGAGTTTGAACAGAGTCTTGGGAATCAAAGGAATGGGTGGAAAGGCATATAGGAATGCCTGACTCCAATTCAGGAGAAAGGCGTCCGTAGCCTGAGCTCCCTGACACGGAGTTCTGGAACAGAACCGGGGGAAGTTTGGCATTCCACGGACTTGCAAAAGAGGTCTATGTCCGGGGTCCCCCATTCCTGAAAGATTCGGTTTAGTTGGTCCAAAATGTAGGGACCATTTCGTGTGGCAGCAGAACTCGACTGAGCCTGTCTGCCCGAGAGTTTTGAACTCCTGGGAGATACACTGCTAGCAGGTGAATCTGATGCTCTCTGGCGAAGGCCCATAGTCTTAGAGCTTCGTTGCAAAGCGACAGAGAGCCCGTCCCTCCTTGTTTGTTTATGTAAAACATGGCCACCTGATTGTCCGTCTGAACTAGGACAGTGAGGTTGGCTAGGAGGGAGTGGAAGACCTTGAGGGCAAGGTAAATTGCTCGCAGTTCCAGAAGATTGATATGAAGGGTTGGTCTCCTGTAGAGACCAAGTGCCCTGAGTGGAGAGAGTTTGCAGATGGGCTCCCCACCCTGTTTGGGAGGCATCTGTTGTGAGGGTTGCTTGGGGTAGCAATGGTTGAAATGGAGCCCCCAACAACAGATTCTTGGTGGAAGTCCACCAGTGGAGGGACCAAAACAGACGATCGGAGGTTTGTATTTGGTCCTGAGAGCGCTCCGGACGCCTGAGTCCACTGAGTGGCCAGGGTCCATTGAGCTGCTCTCATATGAAGACGAGCATAGGGCACCACATGCACTGTGGAGGCCCTATGACCCAGTAGGCGTAGCATTTCCCTGGCTGTCAAGTGAGTGCTGGACTGAGCTTGGGAGGCCAAACTCAGGAGGCGCTGGCCTCGAACATGTGGACGGTAGGCCCTTGCAGTGAGGGTGTCCAACTGGGCCCCTATGAATTCTAGAGATTGAGTAGGGATGAGTTGGGACTTGGGAAGGTTTACTACCAGTCCCAGATACTGCAAAAGGCTCCTTGTGTGGTCCAGGGAAATCTGGGCCTGTGACTGAGTTGGAGCTCGGATGAGCCAGTCGTCCAGATATGGGAAGACAAAGATTCCCATGCCTCTTAGAAATGCGGCTAACGACTGCCATGCATTTTGTGAATACTCTTGGAGCAGAGGCTAGACCGAAGGGGAGTACTCTGTATTGGAATGTTTTTCCCTGAAACAGAAAGCGAAGATACTTTCTGTGGGATGGATGGATGAGAATATGTGTATACGCATCCTGTAGGTCTAGAGAACAAAGCCAGTCCTGACCCTGGAGGTAAGGAAGGAGAATGCCGAGAGACAGCATTTTGAATTTCTCCTTGAAGAGAAATTTGTTCAATTCTCTCAGATCTAGGATTGGTCTGAATCCCCCTGTCTTCTTTGGAAGGAGAAAATAAGGGGAGTAGAAACCGGACCCTTGTTGAGGAAGAGGAACCTCTTCTATGGCCCCTTGGGCAAGAAGAGAGGAAACCTCTTGACCCAACAGGGTTAGGAGAGATGGGGGAGACTTGCATGGTCTCACCATATGATGGGGAGGAAGGCTGGAGAAATGAAGTTTGTAACCCTCTCGAATGATAGAGAGGGTCCATTGTTCTGTTGTGATTTGTTCCCATCTGGGAGCAAAGTGAACCAACCTTCCGGGTTTGGTGAGAGGTTCTGGTTGTGTTAGAACCAGAAGTGGCAAGGTCCCTAGGAGCAAGTCAAAACCCCTGAGGGGTTGGAGCCTGCTGAGCTACAGTAGCTGCTGCAGGCTTAGCTCGTGCTTGTTTGGATTGCTGACGCTTAGCAGTATAGCGAGGTTGAGAAGACTGCTGGCCAGTATTTGAAGCAACTCTGGCCTTCTTATAGTAAGGCCTTTTAAAAGACTTTTTCTTAGTAGGAATTGAAGTGGACTTTGAAAAGTCTTTCCAAGGTGGCATTTTCAGCATCCATCTGGGTGGCTTTGATTTGCCACTCTTCCCCAAATAAGTTCTCACCTGTACAGGGCAGATTCCGTAAGCCATCTAGAACCCAAGGTTCCAGATCAGAGGCCTGGAGCCAAGCAAGACGTACGGGCTGCAATAGCAATGCCCGAAGCCCTACTGGCTCCCTCAAAGGAATCATATGCTGCCCTATTAGAGAACTTAGAAAACCTCTAAGAGTTGTTTCACTAGGGAAAGGAATCCCTGCTTTTTTATCCTCAGGGATAAAGGGGGCAAAATGCCGCACCTTTTTGGCAAGTTCCTCCAGGAACATGCCCATAGAGAGACTGTAGGAATTAATCCTGGCTATAAGCATACTAGCCTGGAAAATTTTCCTACCAAAAGAGTCCAAAGTCTTACATTCCCGTCCTGGAGGGGTGGAAGAGTGCCTTTTGGTACTCCTAATCTTCTTCATTGCAGACTTCACCACAATAGAGTGGTGGGGCAATTGAGTCTTTTGGAAACCAGGAGAAGGAGGGACCCTATACATGGTGTCCAACCGACGGGAATAAGGAGAACAAAGTCAAAGGATTTTCCCAGAAATCCATCAGTTGTTCTTGAAGGATTTCATGGATAGGCAGGGTAACTGCCTCCTTAGGGCCTTTGAGTATCCCAAAATATCCAGTTTTTTGGATCTGGGTTTCCTTTTCAGAGGATGTGGTAATAGAAAAGGGCTGTAGCCATATCTAAAACAAAGTCCTGGAAGGACAAATCCTCTGGAGGGGACATTCTCCTTTTAGGATAAGAGGGCTCCTCAGGTAAGTTGAGTGAAAACTCAGCAGAATCATCAGAGGAGTGAAAATCCTCAGAGGAATCGGTGCTTTCCTCTAACGCACGATACGCGTACCGATCGGTATCGATAACGGGCGTATCGGGTATGTAACCGTTATTGAGCTAAAGCCCATACGGTACCGACTTGCGTTTAGAGTTGTACGGCCTCGAAAACGGCATGGATGAAGATAACGGTATCGGGCCCGGAACCGCTGAAAGCGGGAACCGATGGCGTTGCAGCTTTAATGAAAGCCATGACGGCCTGCTTGCATGGACTGTACAGTATCGCCCATGGACGCCATAGCTGCCTGGATGTCGGTACCGGAGTGACCCGGTACCCCAGAGCAGGCTAACAGGTGATCTGTCGAGGCCGTAGCATCGATATCAACCTGAGACCCCTGAATTGGCGTTTTTGGAAGTTGGACTTCCCCGCCGGGGTTGTTTGGCTGGGGCAGGGTCCTCAAGTTCTAAGCTAAGAGCCGTCTCGATGCTTTGAAGGAGATTTGCTCTTTGAGGACCTTGCCCACAGAAGGTTTGGTTACCTGAGATCCATCCGGAGAAGAAGACCTGGATGACTGTGATGCTGTATTCTCTGAAGCAAACAGCACATGGAATTTGTTGGCCCGGTTCTGCAGCCCACGTTTAGACATGTGGGAGCAAGATGGGCAGTCCGGTATGGAATGGTCAGGCCCCAAACATTTCAGACACCATTCATGGGTGTCTGTGACTGAAATAACAGCATTACATTTGGTACACTTCTTAAATCCAGGGGCTGGCTTCTCCATGAGGAGAAATTGAGTAGGCCGAGAGGCCTCTCTGAAGTGACCAAAAAGCTAAAAATAAGAAAAAAGAATTATAATTATTTAAAGAAAGAAAGAAAAGACCGTCGATACCGGTACAAAGAAAATAACAATTTCTTCAGCGGTGACAGGAACACAGACCGGCTGGCTCCGCGGAAACAGAGACCCAGAGGAGAGCTGTTCAGGAACGCGGGACGGCAGTGCGCATGTGCAGTGGGAGGTCCCAAAAGCTTCTATTCTAAGAAGCTGGGGAGCTTTCCCGCACGGGCTCCGTCGGTACCGACGTACCCATATGTGAGGACTTATTCCTGCTTGTTCCTGGAGATAGGGAGTGGTACAATGCAGGGGTGAAGTACTTCTGTTCACAAAAGAAGAGCAGGACCTGGGCGTGGTTGTGTCTGACGATCTTAAAGTAGCTAAACAGGTAGAAAAGGCAATGGCGAAAGCTAGAAGGATGCTTGGGTGCATAGGGAGAGGTATAGCCAGCAGAAGAAAGGAAGTGATAGTGCCTCTGTATAAGTCTTTGGTACAACCTCATTTGGAGTACTCTGTGCAATTCTGGAGACCGCACCTTCAAAAGGGTATAAACAGGTTGGAGTCGGTGCAGAGAGTGGTTACTAAAATGGATAGTGATCTTCATTTTAAAGCATACGAGGAGAGACAAGGATCTTAATATGTATACGTTAGAGACATTTAAATACCTTCATGGTATAAATGCACAGGAGGAGAGCCTCATTCAATTGAAAGCAAGCTCTGCTAAGAGGGGACATAGATGAGGGTGAAAGGGGAGTAATATGCGGAAATATTTCTTTATGAAAAGAGGGGTATATGTGTGGAATAATCTCCCAGTAGAGATGAGGACGTATCTGAATTAGAAAAAAAGCTCTGGGGACAAACACAGAGGATCTCAAAAGGAAAAAAAGGGGACTATTGTAGAAGCTGATATGGAAGCGGTAGACTAGAAGGCCATGTGGTCTTAGAAACATAGAAACATGATGGCAGAGAAAGACCACATGGACTATCTAGTCTGCCCTTCCATATCAACTACAATAATCCTCTTTTTACCTATAGAGATCCTCTGTGTTTGTCCCATGCTTTTTGAATTCAGATACTGTCCCCTCTTGTCCACCACCTCCACTGGGAGACTACTCTACGAATCTACCACACTTTCCGTAAAGAAATATTTCCGCATATTACTCCTGACTCTATCCCATTTTACGTTCATGTTTATGTCCCCTCGTAGCAGAGCTTGCCTTCAATTGAAAGAGATCATCCTGTGCATTTATGCCACAGAGGCATTTAAATGTCTCTATCATATTGCCCCATCCCGCCTTACCTTTAAAGCATACATATTAAGATCTTTAAGTCTGTCCTCATATGCTTCATAACTAAGACCATTAACCATTTTAGTAGCCACTCTCTGCACCAACCCCAACCTTATATCCTTTTGAAAGTGCGGTCTCCAGAATTGCACACAATACTCCAAACGAGGTTGCATCAGAGACTTATACAGAGACATTATCGCCTCCTTTTTTCTGCTAGCCATTCCTCTCCCTATACACCCAAAGCATCCTTCTGGCTTTTGCAGTTGCCTTTTCTACCTGTTTAGCTACTTTAAGATAGTCAGACATGATTATACCCAGGTCTCCCTCCTCTTTTGTGGACAGAATTACCTCACCCCTACACTGTACTGCTCCATGGATTTGTGCAGCCCAAATGCATGACCCTGCATTTTTTTAGCATTAAATTTCAGCAGCCAAATTCTAGACCACTCTTCAAGCTTAGCTAGATCCCTCCCTCATGCTTTTCTACTTCTTCCCGGGTGTCTACTCTGTTGCAGATTTTGGTATCATCAGCAAAACAAGCAATCCTTACCCGACAGACCTTCTGCAATATCAGTAACAAAGATGTTTAAAAGAATCAGACCAAGGTCAGATCCCTGCGGGACACCACTGGTAACCATCTTTTTCTGCCATCATGTTTCTGTGTTTCTAAATTTTGTTCGGGAGACAACTGAGGTTTAAAAAAAACTTGGTGAAAGCCACAAGGAGCATCAAGTGGATTTGATTCCTGGCTGAAACCACTGGGCTACTCCACTCAAACTTGAGTGCATTATGGTCATTACTTCCATGTAAACTAGACCTAAAAAAAAAGTAACGCCTCCTTTTCTGTCACTCACCCCTCCCCTTACCATCCTCCACTGCTCACTCCCACCCCCTCCCTACTCCAGATTCCACTTCTTACTCTCATTCTTTGCCCAGCCACCGATGCTCATTTTCTCTACAAGTCATAGCCCTTTATTCCTCCAGCACTTCTAGCGACTCGTGTAGTTCTGTCACTTTGAAACACACACTGCATCTATTCTTGTGTTTCTCACTAATCACCATGAAAACCAGCATGTGATTTTGGTTTCTGTACAGCTGAAACTTTCTAAATGTCAGCAGTACAATCTGCACTTTCTCCCCTTACCTAAAATAGCAGTTCTAGTAAGGGCTGGATCAGCTGGAACTATGATTAGAAGTGTCAAAACACACTGCTTTAAACAGCCTAAAATTAGGATGAACATAATTTTGAACTGACTTTCACATTCACAATAATATGGGAATATAAGGGGGAAAACTGGTTTAAACTGATAACAAAGGGCTCTTCCTTTACAGCAAAAAAACTTAGGCAAGTATAGTCTTCAAAGTGTTTTTCAATAGGTGTACTGTACATAGAGCTATCATAACAGGCTATGCTTAGCAAAATCGCCTAGAAGAAGTTCTCTAGCTTCTAACATTAATATTCAAGTTGTGAAGAAAATAAAGCTTCATTGTGCTGTAATGAGAGACATAAAGGGCTTCTTACTTGGAGCTGGGATATCTGTGAGAGCTGGTTTAACTGGGGATAGCTGATTCAGCATGGCTACTTGTTGAGGCCCAAACAATGGATTCAGGCCCCCATTGTTTGGTGCATACGTCAGTAATGAGATGGGAACCTGTCCAGGATTAAAGTAAAATAATTACTAACAAAACAGAAGCACTATGTATTCATGCTACTCAGTAATAAAATTATCGAATTACTGTAATCAGCAGCCATGTGCTTGCAGTCACGGCTGCCACAAATGGGGCATGTTTAGAATGCCATGTGTTAATGTTTCCAGTGCACAGGTAAGATTTAAGACAACCTTGAACATAACTCAAGATTATCAACCTATGTTCAGCAGATGTCCTCTATGGCTTATTGTCTAAAGTCTCCACTATCAGGCCTAGACAATCTAGGAGTATGAACAAGCTTAGCCTACCTTCAGGCCACCATAAAACTAAGCAAAACTACTTCCAACAGAGCCTTTTAATTCTCTGCGCCTGCACTCTGGAATTCTTTCCGGATGAATTAAGAGCTATAACTGATATTAAGGCTTTCCGTATATCCATCAAGACTCTATTATACACAGAAATCTATGATTATGGGACATTAAATAACTCATGCTCCACTGATTTATGAGACAGAGCAAAGAACTATTCAATCTATGTCTATTTGTCACCCCTTCCCTTGTGTTTTATGTAAGTGCACAGTTGTATTGTTAAGCACTTTGATTGTAGGATCTGGTTAAATAATAAAGATAAGCATTAGACGTAACTAACCTGAGGGGAGAGTAATGGAGGAGGCACTTGTGCACGAAGATTCAGCTGAGATGAATTCAGAGGTTGTGCTGGAGCCTGCTGCATGCCCCGTGCTTGTGCTGGAGCATTACCAACACCAAACAGATTAGGACTGCCATTCTGCAGAGGCAGAACAACTACGTGTCACTTGGCAATGTCAGCAAATCCTAAGCCTGAAGATGTTAAAAAGCCTTTGCTTGCACATGCTGAGGCTCTCCTCATGACACACACCGGACAGTTTCTAAAGGTTGTCACTAAAAGTCATGGAGAAATTAGGTCTTACCTGCTAATTTTCTTTCCTTGAGTCCTTGAAGACTAGTCCAAAGATATGGGTTTATGCTCTTTTACCAACTGAGAGACCACACAAAACTAATTTGGATGACATTACCCCATATAGTCTCCTGTCTATGCCTCTGAGATCCCATAAGCAGCATGAAATCTAGCTACATTTTGGAATCCTGCTGGTACTTGTGACCTGGAGTGGCTTGATGGACCTTTGGTCTGACCAGTATGAAAAATCTCAGTTTTCTTAAGCCAAAACAAACAAACAAACAAAAAACCAACAACCCCCCCCCCCACAACTTACCCTCTCTCCAAATGGGAGGCTCAGACAGCCAGAAACGGAGGCATGCTCTTATTCTCAAGGCCACCCAAAACTTGAAAGAACACAACCACCAAACCTAAGAACCATCCCAGGTATGATTCAAACACACAACTAAAGCGTAATGAGTAGGCTGCAGACTTCTACAGGAGAGGGGGGTATGAACCACCTTTATTAGTCCTTCTAGACAAGTGGTATATACCCAAGCAATACCTATTAAAAAAGCCACGATACTTCATTCAACATACAAATGCATAAATACATGGCTTTTTAATAGTGATTTTTTATGACTCAAGCAGTTCCCCATCTTAGGAGCAGGACAATGCCAAAGCTTGCTCTCTATAAACTGGCCTTAAAAGGTCATGCTCCCTAGCCTGCACATTCATCCTAAAATGTTTGGCTAAAGATTTGTAGAGAAGACTAAGGTGGCTACTCTGTGGATGTCCTGCAGTGGGATCAAAATATGTTCCATCCACAATGTCAACTAGACCCAAGTGAAATGTGCCGCAATCCTCTCAGGAGTTGGAAGCCCCTTTAAACGTACAACGCAATAGACTCTGTAACCCATTGGGCACCGCAGCCTTTAAGGCCATCTCACCTGTCATGTAACCACCGAACAGACAGATCTCACTTATAGAAGGCAGAAGTTACCTTGAGATAACACCTCAAGACCCTATGGACATTAAAATAAACTGAGATCCCTGTAGCCTTCTCTAGCCTTTGATCCAACAGAAGAGACCGCATAAAGTTTGGCTAACGGACATGAAAGGTGGACATAACTGAAGGCAAGAAGGGACTAGGCTCTTGACAAGAGCGTGTCCAACTTGAAATCCTTCTGTCCAAAGGAATTATTTATTGTATTAATTTATTTGTTTAGCTGTTTTTATATCTGTCCTTGGTCTGATTCTTTTTAATATCTTTGTTAGTGATATTGCAGAAGGGTTGTCTGATTAAGGTTTGCCTCTTTGCGGATGATACCAAAATATGAACAGAGGAGACACCCAGGAAGGTGAGAACATGAGGAGGGATCTAGCTAAGCTTGAAGAATGGTCTAGAAATTTGGCAGCTGAGAGTTAATGCTAAAAATTGTAGAGGTCATGCATTTGGGCTGCAACAATCTAAGGAATCAGTACAGTATAGGGGGTGACCTACATCTATTCACGGAAAGAAGAACGGGACCTAGGTGTGATTGTGTTTGATAATTCAAAGTAGCTAAACATGTAGAAAAGGCCGACGGTAAAAGCTAGGATGCATAGGGAGAGGAATGGCCAGCAGAAGAAAGGAGGTGACTTAATGCCCTCTATATAAGTCTTTGGTGCGATCTCATTTGGAGTATTGTGCAATTCTGAAGACCGCACCTTCAAAAGGATTATAACAGGTTGGAGTCGGTGCAGAGGGTGGCTACTAAAAGGTTAGTGGTCTTCATTATAAAACACACGAGGACAGACTTAAGGACATTACTATGTATACTTTAGAGGAAAGGCGGGACAGAGGTGATATGACTGAAATGTTTAAATACCTCCAAGGCATAAATGCACAGGAGGAGAGCCTCTTTCAATTGAAAGCAAGCTGTGCTATGAGGGGGCATAGTCATGAGGGTTAGAGGGGATAGACTCAGGAGTAATATGCAGACAATATTTCTTTACGGAAAGAGTGGAAGATGCATGGAATAGTCTCTCCAGTGGAGGTGGTAGAAATGAGGCCAATAAATTCAAAAAGCATGCGACAAACACAGAGGCTCTCTAAAGGAAAAAAGGGGGTGCGCTGTAGTGGTTGATATGAAAGGGCAAGACTAGATAGGCCATGTGGTCTTTTCCTGCCATCATGTTTCTATATTGCGCCTTTCAGTGTGTCAAAGCGGTTTACAAACAATGATGCAAACAACGTTTAATACCACAGAACAACGAACATATCATCAAAACAAGAGAACATGTGTGAACAAGAGTTAACATGGATGCAACCTACTTACAATGGGTAAGCCTGGTTAATGCAGGGGTTGTGACTAAAAGGGAAGGCTTAACTGGGTGGGCGAGGGTAGCCTACAAAAGTTGCAGTTTAGGGTATGAGCGCTATAGATAAGTGACAGGTCCATCAACAAGTTCAATGAAGAGATGCGTTTTTAGGCTTCTCTGGAAGTCTTCTAGGTCGGGTATGGACCGGATGCAATATGGGAGCGCATTCCAAATCTTTGGGCGTTACAGAGAAAATGCTTTGGTCCTGAATGCAGGGAGTGCGCCGCTTTTTCTGTTTGTGTGGGACGGAATAGCAACTGTGTGTGTGGCTCTACCTATGCGTCTGATGTACGTCTGTTAGAATGAGATTGATTGTAGATAATCTGAGGACGAGGCATGGAATACTTTGAATATACCTGATATTTGAGGCAACGGGAGGTAATGGGAAGTTCAGTTTATAGGACATTGAGGACCTAGGAGACGTGAGTTGTGATCATGAACAGATGCTCTGTGTCAGAATCCAGTTGAGCAGCTATGTTCTGTAGGCCATTTGCAAGGGGTGGGATTAGCATACATATCCTGGTAGAGCGCCTGTAGGATTATGTGCTTTACAGTATAGTCTAAGTGCATCGTTGACCAGGGTCTGCAAAAAAACAGTGCGGAATTTCACAGGTGTCAAGCAGACGGTCTCGGTGCAGGGCTTGGACCTGTCACTCATTTTGTGGAAAAGGACAAATTTTGGAATAGTGTTGCTGATTTGTGGTTGTAGTGTTAATCCCTGGTCCAGGCATAACTCAGGGAGGTATCATGACGTATGTTTTGGACCCTGGGCACGTCTGGGCGGCTCTCTAGTATTTTTAAGTGGGTTGGTGGAATGAAGGATGAGTTCTCTGGTGAGTTGTGAATAATTTCGCATTTTTGGTAGTTGATTGGAAGGGGGAAAGTTATGATTAGTTAGCACCCAATTTGGTGATGGCTGTGAAGCAGTGTATCCATCGAGGTGTGAGTAGAGGGTGCAGAGGTTGGAGAACGGTCATACATAACAGGCGTATTATGTCATTCTGTACTATATATGACAGAAGACCTTGTACCTGATGCTGCAACAGCATAGGCTGAAATGTGAATATTAAACAAGGAGAGGCGAGGGTAGAGCAGGAGGGACTCTGAGGAAAGGACACCCTCCTGGCTTGTAGCTTGAATGGGGTGGAATTGTGTTCCGCCAGCGTTACACTGCGTACATGCTGGCTAGTGGCTCATTCAGGTACGGCGACAAACCATTTAGAGTGTGTGGCGCCTATTCGCTAATTCTTGTAGGTGTTGAATTAGTGGCCAGGAGCAGGGGGCGTGCTAGGCAGAAGTCCAAAGGACGGCATCCTGTGATATCCCTTTAATGGGAACTAGTAGTAGGAACATACCCTTGATGGTCCTTTTTTGGATACGCTTTCATCAGCCTATCGTCACTGAGGGACATAAGTACTGTTTGAACTTCCATAATTGTGGCCTCAAAGCGGGGCATGGCATATATTGATGTGATCCTGGAACTGGCGATATACCACCATTTGAATAATCTTTGCCAAGTAATGTCCCCCTGGACGCAGGCTAGAGATTAGACAATGGGAGTGTGGGTTGTCTGGGTCCAACTTGTTGTTCTTGAGTATTGTTCAATGGATAGCTATGTTTGAGGGCTCGTTGGACATATAGCCTTGAAGATGAGAGAAGAGTTGAACCCCGTGGATCCTTAAGTATTCGCTTGGGGACGAGTATCGGATGCAAGCCATTTTGTATCGCAGTTTACTGGAGGGGGCATGCGATTCTAGGGGGAGCTGGTGTATGTTTAATGGTTTAGATGATAGTTTTCAAATTTTGTTGGCACGACAACAAATATTGGAAAATGCACCAAGGTTAGGTTAGATGGGTTATGGTTTACGAGCTGGGGTCGTCAAATTTGTTACTTTTTGTATGTTTCGTCTTGCGATTGAGAAAGTGGCTGGCAAGATTTTGTGGGCGTTAGAGTTAAGTCTGAGTACGTAACATTGTGACCTTTGGTGCTTCATGGGGCAGGGCTCCCTAAAACAGTGAATCGGCTGTGTCAAACAGACATCCCTAGACCCCGTTTAGGGACTTCACGATAAATTAGGTTAGAGTGGCTATTCCTCTTTGGCATTGCTAGTCTTTTGCTGATATTCCTGGAGTTGTCATATAGTTTTAGTTATTTCATATAGTTTATGTGAGTTTAGGTCGGTGACCGTCTCACAATTCCGATAAGGGCCGCATTAAAACATACGAAGCTGATGCCACCTATTTTGCCTTCACATTCACGCACCCTAAACACAACTCACCTCTCGCAGGCACGGCACATCTTAACCCACCCAAAATCCGCTGGTCGGACACCCCACACAACCGTAACGGGCTTAAGGACATAGATAACATTTATCCGGCCCTCTAGACCCATGATTACAAGCCTCTTGCTTTATGGTCGTCGCCAATGTACACAATAAACTGTAAATATGTTTTTACCGACCACACTCGGTTGTTGGGGGGGGGGGGGGGGGGTGATTGTCTATAATTACCGCGCTCTGTTATAGTCCTCATGTTATCAAACGCCTGTTACAATGTATAGCAAAAGATCCTTTTGTTCTGATGCAAAATTTATGTTATTTGTAAAGACGGCATCTGATACAAAAAAGCGCAGTATATAAGAACTGTAAATAAATAATAAAATAACTAAAGTATAGTTGGCTTGTGATAGGTTTCGCTAGCTGACATAATGCTGGCCATTTTCATTTCAGAGCTTGACAAAGGTCTAAGTGTTGGCATTTCTTAGGCTCTGCATTGTAAGGCCAGGGAGGCAGAGTAATGCTTTCTAGTGGGCTGATTCTAATCATGATGGAGGTAACTGGTAGCTGGGCACTGTTTGACTGTATGGTTCCAATATCTCAAATTAATGATGGTCCAAGTCTTAGAGTGGGAGGAGTCTTGATTAAAGTTGGGGGTAGGATTGTGTTTGGGAATTACGTGCCTGTGATCGGGGTTGCCACGAAACACAATCTTGCAGTGATGAGTTGGGAAAATTAGGGATAAATGTTCGTTTAGCTGGTCAGATCCTTGGATCATTATCCCATACCCCAGGCGTCAAAGGTACGGGAGACCTTGGTCGGGGGGAAGATTGTTTTCATGTAGGCGGGCAGAGCCTAAGGTGAACAGCAAACTGATCACACAGAGGAAGATGCAGGTGTATAACATCGCTCCTAAAGAAACAACCGGGCATCATCCAGATTAGCCAGTAAGGAATGGCCCAGTACATTTCTACCCCTCTGCAGGCACAACCAATGGCTACTACTCTGGCGGGCCCCCCGCCCCCCGACACTCTTACAAGGAATTTAGAACAAAGGCCTCTCGCCCTCTCTGCAAAAATGGCATGAGAGGCCTTGTAAAATAATGGCCATGACAGGAACATACCCCCTTGCACTGCAGCACCATGTCTCAAAGATTCTTTCCCGTATCATGGATATAAACTAAGGATGGTTTGTTGTTTTGTGGTCTGCAATAGAGTGGATAACTAATCTTCGAGCAAATATTCTCCTCCCGAGGCGTGGAGTGCCTTTCGCGCTTCGGTCGAAGGAGGGCGGGCTTGGAGTGGGGCACCCTGTCATAGATCAGTTCCAGGCCATAGGTAAAAATGAGTACCCGCTGGCCGGCGGATAAGCAGAAGCATTCCTGTAAGAACCAAAATACAACAGTACTATGGAGGCTGGAAGTGAGGGAGCGATATGGCCTTCTGATGGCAGTCTGGAGCTAAGTCCGAGGGGGGAGAGGAGACCAACACACCTCAATGGCTTTGCGACCGGTCTCTACATCAACGCTGTAGTGACACGCCTGCTGAAGGCTGCCAAGGTAGCGAACACATGGAGGGTAAACACACAGGCAAGGCAACTTCCAGGGTCCATGCTGGGTGGCCAAAAGGGCATCCAGATGGTCCTATGTTCCCTCCTTCAACTGAAGAATTCTGGGATGCTTGGCATTTTGGGCGCAACTGCTATCAAATCCGTCTGAGACGCTTTCCAATTGATCTTCACAATTAATGAATCGCGGGTCGAATCCAAAAGGCCACAACGTGGGGTGCCACTCTCCGTAGATCCATAAAGTTCTAGTTAGACCTAGTTCTAAAAACAAAATTTAGATCATGAATCATTGTTGGCAAGTATCAATCTATTGATAAGGCCTCACATTTTTGGGCCAAAGCGGGCTGAAATATTCGTTAGAAGGCAGCTTCAAAATTTAATAGATATAAATCCATGCGGCTTTCATCCTGGACGCAAAGTGCGCAGTGACCCTGCTGTGACATTAGTAGTTGGATTCTATACTTGCGCCGGATATACAGGATAAGGGTCTGGTGGCAGGCAATTGCTTATGATTTTTCTTGACATGGTTTTGGATCTTGTGATTTATACATAAATCTTCGCATTTTACTGCAGTAGTTGATTTCGTATTTATGGTATTTGTGACAGGGTTTATGACTGGTTTAAATCGTTATTTGATGCAGTATTATAAATATCTAGGCTTACCTAGGAACGTCAGCTAGTAATTGTTGATGAGGTTTGCATGAAATGGCTGCCGGCCTCTCCCGCTTTCTTATTCAATATATTATAATTTATGCCCTTCTGCTCTTTACTGAGGAGGAGGGGATTGTCTTCAGGATGCATGGCAGATTAACCTGGTGTACCATTTCGTGCGTTTTTAAGCATACAGTAATCGTTAACGCCTTTGGTTTCTGAAAGCTCATTAGCTATTGATGCATGCATGGTCTTCGGCAATTGTTTGGCTTTAAATTGGAAAAAGTTGGAAACTCCGGATGCTCAGGCTATGATTCGAGAGTTGTTTTCTGAAAGATGTGGGGGGGGGTGTCTTCAGATAACCACATTATTATTCTCTTATGGCAAGGAGGTGAAATATTTTGAGTTGATGTTGGATTCGCTCTTTTAAAGGTCATGTTCATAAATCAGGTATTTTTTTATGACAACTGTTGTAAAGATTGAGATAACTCTGCAAAAACTAAATGAAATATTTGCTACTAAAGATACAGTGTTATAGTTTACACTGAGTCTTAATATTATGCTACTGTCCCATATATGTAGATCTACTAGCCATAGATTTCTGGAAAGCCCTTGCAATTGGCCCAAAATGCAGTAGCTAGGCACGATTGTGGAGGGGCATCGCAATAGAGGGGAATCATAGATAACTTGTGCAGAATTTTCATTAGTTACTACCATTATTCTTTCATATAGCAATTTAAACTACTGTTTGGTTTGGCATTCCTATCGTGTAAAAGAAAAACCTATGCACACAATGATGAGGACTGAAGGGCCTATGTGGGTAAGAAAGGCGTAGATACTCACCTGTAACAGTTGTTGCTACGCCCGGGACAGGTCAGGAATCAGTCCTCAGCATCAGGTGATGTTTGATTGTATTTAATTAATTAATTCACAGGGTTTTTATAATTACCTCTTTATCATTTGCAATCAAAGTGGTGTTGTTAAACATTGTAACTTAAACCTGTACATTAAACAGGGGGCATTGTATAGGCTTGGATTTTTTTGTGTTGTGTTGAGGGGCAATGGAGGGTATAATGACTTGCCAAGGGCCACAAAGAGTGCTAGTGGGAATGGCGAGAACCCTGGTCTTCTCTGGTTCCGGGGCAATCCAGTGCTGCTAACCATTAGCGTTACTCCTCTCACAATCCTGGTATCAATGGAGCCCACGTGGCGGAATCCCACTTCTCCAGCTTATAACAGGACATGCCTTTGGGAGTTATAGCCACAAATGCAGCTAGTCACCTTGCCACCGCCTCGTAGGTTGCCATCTTACGCTCAGTAATGACGACATAGCTCAAAGAAAGCAAAAGAAAAGCACTACTATGGTTATTAGAGAGGGTTTGGTTGGCTGTGAAGTCTCGCATTGGGTCATGACCCAATATCATAGCAAAAAAAGATGGGCAATGCCCGCTCTCGTTAGCACTGAACTCAAAGGGGCTGGAATGAAAAGTACTGCCCTGTTGCCTGTAGGCAATATCACGCCTGTGAGGGCATACGCTTCAAGCAGTTACCGGGTGCGCCTGGCAAAGGTATGGACAAAAGACGTCAGGTTAGTGGGCGCGTCTCCAGTCAGATGTCCAGGCAAGGGCACCAATGTCCGCCAATGGGTCGTGCATCATTTTTGTCTCTGTGAATTATGTTCTCATATGACGCGCCAGGCCTGTCTTTAGGGCAAAAGAAATGCAGTCGGGGATAGGGCCAGTTGGAAGAAATGACGTCACTCAACGGAGTTAGCCTGTGTGATGGCACTAGAGCTACGGGGACAGACGAGGCAAATTGCCAAACATAAATATAACTTATCTCGGAGCGGAAAGAGAGGTGGAGATGCAGCTTGGTGGGTGTCTGAGGAGGTGGAGGATCCCGGCGGTAGGATGAAGAAAATGACCACCAGATTTGAAGGTCGTTGTCTTACAAAAACCGCGCCACGGGGAACACAGGAGGGAAAGGCAAGATGGCCTGTCTAATGGTGCCTGCTACCGCGGCGTGGGAGTAAGCTGGGCAAAATCGGCCGAATGGGGATGTAGCAGGTCCAGACAGGGAGCATGGGAGGTCTTGGGCGAGGCAGTAGCTTGCGAGATTCTGGTTCCAGTAGCATATCAGGCAAGATAGGGCGCCGGTTTGAAAAATGAAGTGCACTATGTGGATGGGATAAGTTAAAGTGGGTGAGAGATATAAAAATCAGGGTCGATACTCACATCAAGGCAATTGCAGGCACAATACGCACACAGTACCGTCTCTGAAAGCTGGTCACTGAATAAACCAGCATGACCTTGTTTACACTGTTAAATACGCTGTGCCAAAGAACTCAACCGTCCTTGAGCACCAT